>CM053627.1:125134813-125206226 GCA_028646595.1 Phalanger gymnotis | reverse complement strand
AAATCTTCAGCAGGCTCTTCACTCCTACTCTGATCCACCACTTAATTTCTCCCACCAGGTGGGCCTGTGGCCAGAAGCAACTGCAGCCATAGTTCTAAAGCTGCCCCACCTCCGCTTCCCCAGGGGCGGTGGCCGAACCGCAAACTCAGTCCCCCTAGTTTTTCCCACTAACCTTCTGTGTTGTCTTTGCTGTTTGTGGGTTGTGAGGTCTGGTAAATGCTACAGCTCAGTAATTCAGGTTGCTAGGGCACGCTTCGCCCGGCTCCTGGTCTGGTCAGTCCGTGGTCTAGTTGGTTAGCGGTCTCTGCTTGGCTCAGCTCCCAGCTCCGTGCGGGACAGACCTTACCCAGAGATCATCCAGGCTGTCCTGGGCTGGAGCCCTGCTTCCCTCTGCCACTTTGTGGGCTCTGCAGCTCTAGAATTGGTTCAGAACCATTTTTAATAGGTTTTTGGAGGGACTTGGTTGGGGAGCTCACACCAGTCCCTGCTTTCCAGCTGCCATCTTGTCTCCTCCCCCATACTCATGATTTTGAGAAATCTTATTACACAGTAATATTTATGATGAATCTATCCTATGCTAATATTTAATGAGATATGAATAATTTGATGATTCATGGGTCGAATTTACCTGTTGATTTTTACCTTAAAACTTTTTTTTGAAAAAAAAAAACTACACAGAGACTCAGACCTGGTGATATCTTTTTATCTATCATGACTTCTAGGGTAAGAACATAATTTGCCTGATCAGTAACTTTTAGAAGCATTAGGGAGGAGGATATATCCTTAACTATGTAACAATAACTACTCCTGATAGTAATTTTTCAGGCTAGATAATTGTTACGAAATGGTGATTTTGGTATAAGTTGTTTTGTATGGAAATTGTTGATTTATACTTGGGGAAACATTTCTGTATTTACTTTTACTTTGGGATAGAGAGAACTTAGGATGAATAATGTTTATCTTTGTGTGTGTTTTTTTGTCTCTCCCTCTCTGCTTCTGTCACTGTTTAGGCTTATGAACAGTCTGATGACAAAAAGCCAATCGATGACCCTTGGTGTGGACCAATAAACAAATAAAAGGCACACACAGACATGTTGTGGACCTAAGTGGTGACAAAGGGATTGAACTGGCATAAAATCTGAACCATGTAGGCAAGAAAATCCCAAGAAGGCTGTGAGCTCTATAAAATTCTTTTTCCTCTTTCTTTGTATCCCTAGTATTTAGCGGGCAGTAGAGGAGAAAGTGAGGCTGGTGACCTTGCACAATCCTCCCTTACTCAAATCAAAGTCAATTGCAAGGCACATTGTCATTTCTCTGATATCATGGTCCTCCTTGAGAACGAAAGACAAACACAACCTGTGATAACCCTCCCCTCTCCTCTCCTCTCCTCTTCTCTCCTCTCTTCTCCTCAGAAGGTACTTTTCGACAGCTGAAGGCTGCCCCTTTACTTTGGGTTTCCTGGCTAGGTTTCTTTCCCAAAACCAAGCCTCAAACCAACCACACTCTGGAGCTTCCCTGCCCTCCTAGCACAGAGTGAATGTAAATACTAAATAGTAACTGTTTCTCTTTTGGCCAGGAACCCTGAGAGTGTTCCCCTCCCAGTTTGATTTTTTTTTTTAGTTTTTCATTACAGGGACCATCACTTGATTAACTTCTTAAAGAGGCTTATTCACTGAATGGGGTTTGCCTCAATCACAGTGAGTGCCTGAAAAGATCTTAGTCTAAAAGGGTCTGGGTCTCCCAATGCATCCTGGGCCATCTCCTGTCCTCCTGGTAAATATCAGGCAACTGGACCCAGATGGAACTGGAGAAGAAAGTGAGGCTGATGACCTTGCATAGTCCTCTCTCACTCAAATTGAAGTCAACTGCAAGTCATGTCATTTCACTGATGTTATGGTCCTCTTTGAAAACGGACAAACACAACACAGTATTTAGCACAATGCCTGACACATAGTAAACACTTAATATATACTTGTTGACTTTACTATACTGCCCTTGGTTAAATTCCTATTGTACCTTATCTTGACTTTGTTGACACTAACTGGCTTTCATGCTTCCATCCAGATGTTCCAGAGCAGCAACTGGCTCTGATCTCATAGAAGTCAGAGGTGAAACTCACTTGTTAAATATGAGGATAATAGCAGAGTTGGTCTAAGCATAGGAAGTACATTCCTAGTGAATATATTCACTTTGCAAAATCCAATTTGAGGGTTACTGGGAAGGGTCAGATGCTCCCCCCAATTTTTTCCCACTTATACACAGAAACCTGAAGTTCTTCCCCTTAAAAAAACAATCCCTTTAATTAAGTCTTTGATTTTTGCTAAAATGTAAATACTCTTGGAAGAGGACATGTAAATCTTAGTGTGACAAAGGATTTGGGAGCAGATTTTCCAAGAGAGTGGACCGACTGTAGATATAAGAACAGTAAAAATATGCAATGGCTTCCTATAGCTTCACAAAAGTGGAAATTTCCCTATTAGTGTAGGCACCTGAGGGATAGTCACTTCTTGCTACTCTCCTTTTAATGTAATCTCAATTTATAACATCTGTGGAGTTCACCTAAGCAAAGAAAGACAATTACTCTGCAGCTCACATATAATCATCCTTAGAGACACTGTATTTCAAATGAACCATAAGATAAAATCTTGAGAGTAGCAGTATCAATTACATCTGCAAAATTTCAAATTCAGGTAATTTCATTCTCTTTTCTGAACTTCTTGTATTGTCACCAAAATATTATCATTCATCACTTTCCATAACCCAAGAATCATATTTTATTCTATAAAAGTGGTTGGGAAGCAATTTAGCTCATTTTGTTACCTCAAGACAAGGTCACTCCTAAATTTCCCAGCTAAATGAGAACTTTTAATTACAAAAAGACAAGAGGAAAAAAAGAATTCAAAAATTCTGACTTTTGGGAAATTACAGTAATAATTCTATGTGGTGGTGGGAAAAATTAGGAAACATATCTCCCTCCTTTCAAGTAGAGAGTTGGGGGAATTCAGAGGCAGACTATTGAAAGAATTTTCGGACAAGGTCTAACATCTAACATCTTGATTTCTCAATAGCTCAAACTCTTCTACCCTTCTTTGGTTTGTAGGACACACTGAAATGGTCTTATTTTAAACTTGTCTTTCTTTTGGAATTTCATCACCTATACAATTTCTGGAATTTCAAAATTTTAATCTCTTATTTCAACTTCCTACTCTATCAATTACCACTTTTACACTCATACTAAATCTATGCTTCATTCTTTTCATGAAAACTTCATTTCATTGGACCATTCTTATTTTTCATATTGATCTTCCTCAATTGCTTGTCTTCATAATCTGAGTAAGCTTTTTTAATTATAATCTTAATTTCTTAAATCAAAAATTTATCACATTGTTTCACTATCTACTAACCTAGAATCCCATAGCTCCTAGTTTTCCACCAGTTTTATTTATTAATCCTCTTTTCTGGCTAGTCCCACCTATTTATCAATTTCTACATTTCTATTCCAGGATGATGGAGTACTTTTGGAGAAAAGTCATAACTGGTATTATTTCAAGCAATAAAATTTACTGTTGAATAACTTTGGCTAAGCCCTGCTCAGTAATTCTTCTATGCTACCTTTTTTGAAAGCTTATCTCAATGCCACAAAACTCTTACCTTCTTGCCACCATTCATAACAACAAGCAACTCTCACACATCCAATGTCTATCTCTTTACTGCGCACCCTCTCCCTAATTCCATAAAAGTTGATTTGCATCTAAACCGCTATAATGAAATATCTTCCTTCCAGGTTACCAATGACCTAATCACCAATTCTGTTTCATAGTTCTACCAAAAATGTATTAGTGTACCTATCATTCCACAGCCCCTCTGTAATTGACTGTTGCCATTTTTAGAGGGCTCATCTTTGCTACTTTGTCAGATATGAAGTGAAATCTCAGGGCTATTTCAATTTTTATCCACTGTTAGTGAATTAGAACATACTTTTATGTGGTTGTGAATTGTTTTGAAATTCTTCTTTTGAGACCTGTTCATATCCTTTGACTATTTATCTGTGGAAAATGGTCACACACGGATACATACATATATCCATACATAAAGCATACACACACATCTATGTACATATGTGTATATGTGTGTATGTATGTAATAAATAGAAAAGCCTTAGAGCAATTCGATGCAAATATTTCACAGTTTCTCTTTTGAGAACGTTTTATATCTTTTGACCATTTTTTATCAAGTAAATTTTTTCTCAGTAATTTATATTTTCCACTTTATCAAACAATGAGTAATTCAGTTCTATAGTTTCTGATTCTCCCTTGCCTAGTCTATTGCAATGATTTATCTCCATATTTTTATCCAATTTAGATGATTTTGATAACAGATTATTTCTAATTTATTTTGAGTTTGGAAACTACCATATCACCTTTGTCCTTGCCTCTTTTCATACTTTCTCTTGATATTCTAGATCTTTTGTTTTTCCAAATGATTTTTATTTTATTCTCTGAAGTTCTGTAAAATATCCCCTTGGTAAATTGATGGGAATATCAATAAAAGGGTAAATTAGCTTTGCTAGTGTTGTCATCATTATTATACTGGCCTGGTCTAGTCATGAGCACTGAATAGCCCTCCAGATAATTAAATTATTCTTTATTTTGTTAAGGAATATTTTGCAATTGAAATCATACAAACATTTTGTTCACTTTTGTAGATCAAGCCCCAGATATTTTATACATTTGTAGTGGAATGGCATTTAGAATGACATTTCCATTTCTACTATTGTTCTTGGATTTTGTTTTTATTATACATACATATATATATATACATATATATATACACATTTTTGTGTGTACATAGGTATGTGTGTATAGACAGAAAGAAAGAAAAATAGAAAGATAGTTGATTTTAAGAAATATAGTTTGATAGATTGATAGACAGATAGACAGACAGACAGACAGACAGAAAGATAGATAGATAGATAGATAGATGATAGATAGATAGATAGATAGATAGATAGATAGATAGATAGATAGATGGAAAGAAAGAAAAATAGAAATATAGTTGATTTTAAGGTTTAAGTTTGTAGCCTGGAAATTTGATGAAGCAAATAATTGTCTCAATTAATGTCATTGCTTTTTTTTTTTTTCAGAGAATTTTCCAAATTTACCAAATTATCATCACAAATAGGGATAATTTTACCTTTCCTCTGCAAATTTTTGTTTGGTGCCAATTCATTTGCCAATTTGCCAATTTATTAATTTCTTTCTTTTTTTTCCTTGCTACAGCTAGTTTTTTTTTTCCAGAACTATGTTAAATAATACTGGGGAGAAAGAGCATCCTTGCTTCACATGTGTTCTACTTTTAAAATATGTGTGTGTAAAACACATATATATATACTATATGTGAAACTATGTTAATGCGTTGCTTATTTATACATAAATATATAAATATACATACATGATATTAATATATTTATACATTAAATATTTATGATTAATATATAACAAGTATATATTACTATTATGTCAATATGTTATCTGTGCATCTATACATGCATGTACATATATGCACACATTAACATATAAACACACATGTATGTATGCATATGCACGCGATTTTGCATGTGTGTATGCATGTACGTATCCATATGTATATGAAAAGTTTCTAGCATCCCCTTTGCATATAATGTTTTACCTCTGGTTTTAGATGTATATTTTTTGTGATAGTAAAACAGGGTATGCTATATTGACACGTTATAGGATTTTTGGTATAAGCATTGTGATTTGTGAAAGGCTTTTTCTTCACCTTGAGATAATCATATGATTTCAGATATTTTAGATTTTAATATGATTAATTAGGTTGTTTATTTGTCTAATATTGAACAATCTTTGTATCCCTAGTATAAACCTAACTAAATCTTAAGAAATTATTTTTTGGATAAATTCCTTTCTCCTTTGGTAGTTCCTTTAGGACTAGTTCAATTTCCTTTTCTAAGATCTGATTTTGTAAGATATAAAACTAGTTTCTTGATACTCTGAGAAATTTATATTTTTAAAGTATTATTCTATTTCTGTGCAGTTTTATATTTCTAGTTTTGTTGACATTTAAATGTACATAATTTGTTCTGATATATTTTTTTAAAATTTTATCTGGTTTTCTTGTGATTTCACCTTGCTCATTGGCTATTTTATTGATTACTTTCTGTCCTCTTCTTTTTAGATCAGATTAGCTAAAGTTCTTATCAATTTAATTAGATTTTTAAATAAACTAATCCTCACTGTCCCACTTACATGCTATCTTGTCCCATTCCCTCTAGTTTTCTAGCTAGCAGGCTCATAGTACTGCCATGATGGTGCTATTGTGGCTTGAGCTGATTTCTCTGGCTTACAGTTTGGATATCCAAAACTCCTTAAGGAGGTGCAAGAATTGTTTTGGGGGAAAGGGGAGGGAAGATTTGAGCTCCCTTTCCAGCCTAGACATGAGTCCTATTATTTTCCCTCTGTTCTTCCATTATCCTGGAAACACCTTTTGCAATACATAATGACACAGCCTCAGAAAATTTCTACCCCATGGGGGTTGCATCTCCACAGCATTGGAAAGAGGGAAAGAGAACTTGGATATTAAATTTTATTTGTTGAAAACTCATGGTTCATGCTAGTTAGGGAAGCCTAATTTCCAGTAGGATGTTAGGTAGTGGGATAAAAAGTGTTCATAGATCCTAAGGTAGGTGTTAGTTCACAGAGTTTTTTAAAATGTATTTTTGGTTTTTGGTATACTAGTTCGTGGAGACACTGAAGTTTCTTTATCCTAGGCATATAATCTCCATTTCTGAGAGATTTGAGAGTTTTTGAGAACCAAAGACAATATATAGTTCTCCATATTATTGGTTACATGACCTTAAAGTCCAAAAATAATTTTAATGACCATTAATTTTAATAGTGTTTGAAGTATGGTAATGCAGTTCCTATACTTGTCATTTCTACTTTTCTTTATTATTTCACTTGGGATTGTACCATGCTAGATTCCCAACATTAATTTTGCTATCATAATTATAAAAAGCATCTTTGATATACCGATTAACATACAAATAAATATGTAACTTGATTTTTGTATTTTTATAGTATCAGACAATAAACATTATAAGGACATACCTACCTAAGTAGTTAACTGGCTTTATTTCTGCAAAGCTGTTTTTTTGTTAAATTGGTATTTATTTAAATCAGACATTTGTCTTGAAATGTTAATACTAAAATATAATGTCATATATTTTGTTGTTATTTTAAATGGGATTTGATATATTATTTCTTTTTTAATAGTTAGCATTGACTGGAAATACTAAAAGTTTTGTAGATTTATTTTCCTTCTTGCTATCCACTGAAGTTATAGTAGTTCCTTTATTGATTCACTGGGGTTTTCTAAGTACATCATCATATTATCTGTGGATAAGGATAATTTCATATCCTTGTTCCTAGTGTTTATGCTTTTAAATTTGTTCTCTTGTAACATTTCTTTTTTTATTTAATATATAATTTATATATATGTATATATATATGTATATATATATATATATATATGCATATTCCCTTCAGCTACCCTAATACTGAGGTCTCATGAATCATACACATCATCTTTCCAAGTAGGAATGTTAACAAAACAGTTCAACTTTAGTAAGTCCCTTGGGATTTCTCTTTCTTGTTTACCTTTTCAGGCTTCTCTTCATTCTTTTGTTTGAAAGTCAAATTTTCTATTTAGCTCTGGTCTTTTCACTGAGAAAGCTTGAAAATCCTCTATTTTATTGAAAATCCAGATTTTGCCTTGGAGAATGATACTCAGTTTTGCTGGGTGGATGATTCTTGGTTTTAATCCTAGCTCCACTGACCTCCAGAATATTGTATTCCAAGCCCTTCAGTCTTGGGTTATTCTGATTGTGTTTCCACAATACGCAAATTGTTTCTTTCTGGCTGCTTGCAGTATTGTCTCCTTGATCTGGGATCTCTGGAGTTTGGTGACAACATTTCTAGGAATTTTCTTTTAGGGATCTTTTTGAGGAGGTGATCTGTGGATTCTTTCAATTTCGATTTTACCCTCTGGCTCTAGAATATCAGGGAGTTCTTGAAATTTCTTCAAAGATGATATCTAGGCTCTTTTTTTGATCATGACTTTCACATAGTCCAATAATTTTTATCTCTCCTGGATCTATTTTCCAGGTCAGCGGTTCTTCCAATGACATATTTCATATTGTCTTCCACTTTTTCATTCGTTTGGTTCTGTTTTATAATAACTTGATTTCTTATCAAGTCACTAGCTTCCACTTGCTCCAATCTAATTTTTAAGGTAGTATTTTCTTCAGTGGTCTTTTGGACCTCCTTTTAAATTTGGCTAATTCTGCTTTTCAAGGCATTCTTGTCCTCATTGGCTTTTTGGAGCTCTTTTGCCATTTGAGTTAGTCTATTTTTAAAGATGTTGTTTTCTTCAATATTTTTTTCATTATTTTTTTGGATATCCTTTATCAAGTCATTGACTTGTTTTTCATGGGTTTCTTGCATCATTCTCATTTCTCTTCCCAATTTTTCCTCTACTTCTCTAACTTGCTTTGCCAAATCCTTTTTGAGCTCTTCCATGGCCTGAGACAAGTTCATGTTTTTCTTGGAGGCTTTTGTTGTAGGCTCTTTGACTTTGTTGACTTCTTCTGGCTGTATGTTTTGGTCTTCTTTGTCGCCAAAGAAGGATTCCAGAGTCTGAGACTGAATCTGGGTGTGTTTTCGCTGCCTGGCCATGTTCCCAGCCAACTTCCTTGACCCTTGAGTTTTTCATTGGGGTATGACTGCTTGTCCCAAGCTTGAGGGGCTGCATTGTTGTTTTCAGAGGTACACAGCAACCTCTGCCAAACCAGCACTACTTCTCCCCCAAGAACTGCCAACCCAGACTGACTCAGGTGTAAACTGGCTCTGCACTCCTACTCTGATCTGCTACTTAATTCCTCACACCAGGTGGGTCTGAGGCAGGAAGCAACTGCAGCTGTAGTTCTGTAGCTGCACCAGCTCCACTGTCTCTGGGGAGGTGGTCAAACTGTGAACTCCTTCCACTCTGTCCCTGGCAGCTTTTCCCACTAACCTTCTCTGTTGTTTTTGGTGTTTGTGGGTTGAGAAGTCTCGTAACTGCCACAGCTCACTGACTCAGGGTGCTAGGGCCTGTTCTGCCTGGCTCTTGGTCTGGTTGGTCCTACCGCCGCCCATGCTGGGCTGTGCTGGGCTCTACTCCCCTGTGGTCCCCTCCACTCCCAGCTCCCTGTGTGATAGACCTCACCCAGTGACCATCCAGGTTGTCCTGGGCTGGAGCCTTGGCTCCCTCTGCTGTTTTGTGGGTTCTGCAGTTCTAGAATTTGTTCAGAGCCATTTTTTATAGGTTTTTGGAGAAACCTGGCAGGGAGCTCACACAAGTCCCTGCTTTCCTGCCACCATCTTGACTCCACCCCCCTGTTACATTTCTATAATTAGTAATTTTAGTATTCTATCAAATAAGAGGGAAGATAATGGTCATTCTTGTTTTAAAGCATGTTTACGTTTTCTTTTTACCATATAAAAAGAAAACTTTTCCATAAAGTCTGTGGTCTTTATATATTTAACAAAAATTTGTGCTATACTTTGTCAAAAGTTGTTTTTTAATCAATTGGAATATTCACAGTTTTATTATTTATGCTCTTATTATTTCTTATGCTAATACTTATGCTAAAGGTGAACAATCTTTATATCTCTATAATGAATACAGCTTGGTCGGAAAATTATTTTCAGGATATATGTCTGTAAAAAATTTATTGAATAAAATTTCAATCAATTTTGGTTAGACATAGGCCTATCGTTCTCTTTTTCTTCTTTTTTTCTCTTTGATTTTCATCTCAAGACCACTTTTTTTCAGATAGAAGATTATGAAAAAAGCAGTTCTTGTCACTATTTTGTGGAATTATTTTTGTAGCATAGGTGTGATAAATACACTCTTTAAATACTTGATATACTTTTCATATAAATCTGTCTATCACAGAATTCTGTGGTGGCTGTTGTTTCAACATCTCATTAAATAGCTTGCTTGATGTATTTTCTGAAACTGAGTTATGTAATACATCTTATTGTTTTATTGTTGTGTATTTCATATTTTGTAGATACCCATCAATATTTTTATAAATCTCTGGCATATAATTGACAACTATTTAATTTCATCTTTGTAAGATTTCTTATTCTTCAGTTATTTGACAACTTGATTTCCTCTTTTTCTTGATCATATTTATAAATATTAATTTTATTAATCAATGTCATAATTTTGTGTCTATGTCTATAATTTTAAAGAACTCTTCTTTACATTTATTTTAGGATAAATCATTTGCCCATTTTCAAGTCTCAATGGAATACTAAGTTTATTGATTCTCTTATTGACTATTTTTCTTATAGGAATTCTCAGAAATATAAAATCTCCACAGAAGATTGCATAAGTTGTACTTTACAAGTTTGTATATATTCTCTCATTGTTATTATGATTAATAACAAACCATTATTAATTATCTCTATAACATGTTCTTTGTTCCACTCATTATTCATGACACCATTACTTGTACTCCATATGTCTGTGTTTTTGTTTATATTTCTTATAACCATTAATATTTTATTCCATAATACTCCGTTAAGTATTAATTTATTTCTGACTTTTTATATATGTTTATAATTTCTTCTAGTGTAGCATATGATCATTTTTTTCATAGATATCATGAATTCTGAAAATGTGTATTATAAAATGTCTGATTCAGAAGCCACCATATCAATAAAGTATAAATGTGCTAAGCTCTATAATTTCTTTCTTTATTTTCCTATTGGGTTTATTAATACCATATGTATATAGGTCCTTTTAGGTCCTTGGATGTGGCCTTTCAGCCGAGTCCAAGTTTTGCGGAAAAAAAATCCTTTTATTAAGGGGATTTGTTCTGTAATGTTTGGATTCAGTCAAATGGCTGCACTTGAGAATCTAGAGGTCCTCATGTGGCCTTGAGGGCACAGGTTCCCTACTCTTGACTTGGGACGTTGGGAGAAGAGTTCTATGATACTGGGGACCTAGCCTGAATCTAGGCAGAAGTACCATGTATATGGGCTTTAGAGGTAGGAAGGGTAGCAGAAGAAGCTTCAGGTGCTCTCAAGCCAGAGCTGGTAAGGGGATTTGGAATTTAGTTAGAAAGAGATTATAGTGGACACCTATGCTAGCATTGGAGATAAGGCAATGTACTATTTGGAAACTCCATTGCCCATATGCATTTCTGTGGCACAGTTCCAGGGCAGAGAAAAATATTTTGTCTAAAGGCATAAGGGAACCTGTGAAGCAGTGTTGATTCATAAGGTACCAAGGGCTTTGAGGAGCAATATCACTTTTAGTCCCAAGGGTGCAGTAATGTAGAGAATCAATTTTACTTGTGGCTAAAATGTATCAGGGGCGCTTCCTGAGTAAGAATCAGAGTAGAGCCCATGAAAGCAATGACAAAACCTGTTCCTGAAACACACCACCTTGGAAGTATAGAAAACTTCCAAATGCCTGAAACTACCTCTGAAATCAGCAGTGTGAAAAAGCCTGAAGTTTGTGACAGTGCCTACATATCCACACCCTGGGAACAGAGCCTAATTTTAAAATAAATTTCAAAGTCAAGAAATAGACTGGGAAAATGAGCACATAAAAAAAAAAGGACCTGACCATACAAAGGTACTATGGTGAAAGGAAAGATCAAGATGCAAATATAGGAGAAGACAACCTATATCCAGATAGGTACAAACAAAGCCTCAAAGGGGGAAAAAATGAATTAGACACAAGTCCAATGAGAATTTCTTCCAAACCTCAAAAAAGCTTTAAAAATTAAAATAAGAGTTTGTGAAGAAAAACAAAGGAAGAAAATGAGAATGACAAAAAAATAAAATATGTATATTAACAGATTGGGACAAGAGGGACAAAAGATGAAGAAAATAACACCTTAAAAAACAGAATTGGCCAAATGGTAAAAAAAAAAAACACAAAAATTCACAGATAAAAATAACTCCTTAAAAAACAAAATTTAGCAAATGACAAAGTAGGCATAAAAGTTCACTGAAGAAAGTAATTCCTTAAAAGTTATACAATTGAAAGCTAATGATTCCATGAAATATCAAGAAAGAATAAAGTAGAAGAATGAAAAGGGTAGGAATGCAAAATATCTCCTTTGAAAAACAGCTGACTTGAAAACAGATGGAAAAGAGGTAATTTAAGAATTATTGGACTTCCTGAAAGTCAAAGAAAGGGCCTAGACATCATATTTCAGGAAAGTACAAAAGGAAAACTGCCCCCAAATCCTAGAAGTGTAGGGTAAAATATCTTAAAGGAACTGAGGGCTTGGAATATGGTATTACAGAAGCTAAAGTACCTGGTATTACAACTAAGAATAACTACTCAGAAAGACTAAGCATAATCTTTCCAGGCAAAATTGCAAATTTAATGAAATAAAGGACTTTTAAAGCATTCACAATGGAAAGTCCACATAGCTGAATGGAAAATTTTACTTTCAAATGCCAGACTCAAGAGAAGCATAAAAAAGTTAACGATGAAAGTGAAATAATAAGGGAATCTATAAAGGTATACAATTTATATTTCTATATGGGAAGATGATACCTGTAACTCCTAAAAATACAACTTTATATTTTAGGGCAGTTCGAGGAACTCTACATAGATCAAGGGCATGGAAGTCAGTCAGTTCATTATATGGGATGATCTAAAAAATGGATGGGTGAGAAAGAAGAAAGCACTGGGAAAAGGGGGGAGGGAGAGAGAGAACAAGGAAAATTATCTCTCATAAAAGAAGTAGAAAAGTAATAGATTTTGGAGTGGAGTGGGAAATGGTGGAAGAAAGCTAAAAACATAATTGATTAGAAACCAAAACACAAAAGTGAGTTGCAGTATATGGTTATGATGGAATACTATTGTGCTGTAAGAAATGATGAGCAAGAGAGAATTCTAAGAAAATGGCAGAATAGGTCAGAAAATTCAAAGCTTTCAAGCTTTTCCCCTACAAAAGAGATGAAATGGCACCTCAAGGTGAATATAGAATGCAATACATATACACACACACATATATATCACTATATTACTATATATCCCAATATATCACTATAAATCTGTGTGTGTGTGCATGTGTGTGTGTGTGTGTGTGTGTGTTTTGCTAAATAAAGAGTAGGGGTTGAACCCAGGTCCTTCTGGGACAATCACAATAGATCTGAAGAAAAATCCCAGAACTAGGTTTGGTCCCTGTGAAAAATAAATACCTCCAGACTAGGTCCTAGATCTGCTTAAATAACAAGCAGCAAGCCCTGGGGGTTAGCTAAGTTGGAAGGCTGCCTTGGCCCCAACTACATGAACTTTTACCAGTGGGACAGTGAAGGGAGTTGGGCATCTTAGTTGGGGCAAATTGAGGGAACCTCTGCTGATAAGGAATGCCAGACCCATTTGTCCCATGGAGATGCTGGGGGCAGGGGGCAAGGGAGGGCAAGAAAGAACCAGCATATGCCAGGTAAGTGCAAAAGTAGTGGGGCAGGGATGCCATTGGCTGTGGGCACTTACAGAATGCTGGGGGTCTTGGTTTAGGTTCCAGGCCAGATGGGAGAACTGAAGGACGATCTGAGGCAAGAGGTACCCACGCCCCATAGCCCAGGACTAGAGTGCAGGAGAGATAGGGATAAGAGTGCAACATGGAGGTTCCAGTGAGGGAACTTCACCATGAACCATCCCTCACACTATGATTAAAAAAAAAAAAAAGCATCTTGATACAGTAATACAAGAAGTAATTAAAGAAAATTGTTCTGATGCATTAGAACAAGAGGGGAAAACAGAAATAGGAAAAATCCATTGATCACCACCTGAAAGAGATCCTATGAAGAAAACCCACAGGAGTGTTATAGTCAAATTCTGAAACTCCAGCTCAAGGATAAAATATTACAAGCCACAAGGAAAAAAAAAACTATTTAAATATAGCAGTGTCACAATTAGAATCACACAAGATCTAGCAGCAGCGGCAACACTAAAAGACTACTGGTCTTCGAATACTATATATCAAGTGGTAAAAGAACTGGAATTCCCACTGAAAATATCACACCCAACAAAGCTAAGCAAAATCCTTAATGGAAAAGAAAATGGACATTTAACGAACTATCAGATTTTTAGGATTTTGTTTTAAAAAAAAAGCGGAACTTAATAGAGGATTTGACATACAAGGGCCAATAGAAACATAAGGTACATACTAAAGACAAATTACAAGGGACTCAATAAGGACAGACTATTTACCTTTTATGTCTGTAATATGTAAAACATATGTCTGAGATGGTTATTAGTAATTGAGTAGTTTGTAAGAAAGATTAGGTAGACCTGAGTACGATATGACTTTTAGGAACATTTAAGAACAGCTAAAAAGAGTAATTATATTAGACAAATGAGGTGCAAGAGGGAGAGCCAACACAGAAGAATTAGATGGGGGAGTGGGGCTATTAGTTCTTGAAATCTGTTTTCATCAGGAATGGGTTCAAGAGAGAAGAATACATAGATAATAGAAGAGTATAACAGTCTTCTAAATTCAGAAAGAAATAAAATGCCAAGTGGACAGGGAAGGGGAGAGGATAAAAGAGTTATCTCTGGAGGGGAGGGACAAGGAATAGTTTAAAGAAGGTTTATAGAAGAGTGTTTAATAGGAATGGGAGGATAAAGAATGGATCCTTGGAGGGTGGTAGTGTAAGTAATAGGAAGGCAAGGTAGCAGGTAGAAGTAAAGTAGAAGAGTTAGGGGGAATAGGAAAAAAAGAGATATGCACAAATATAAAAACAAGATCAGAAGGAGAATTAGGGAAAGTAGGGAAAATGTATATAATTTCCATATATATATGTATGTATGTATATATATATATGTATATGTCTACATATAAATGTATCTGTGCTTATAGTGTAGAATTATTTGTTATATAGACTTTCTTGGAATAGAAATTTATTGTATCCTCTCTTACATTCTGTTGTGCACATAACATGATATTTTTCTTTTCTTATTTTGTGTTCAAGTTGATCATATATTTATTTTTTCTTTACTTATTTTGTATTTAAGTTTTAATAATAAAAAGAAAGAAAGAAATGATAAGCAGTATAGTTTCAGAAAAACAGGAGAAGACATGTGAATTCATGCAAAGTAAATTGAGCAAAGCAAGAACATTCTACATGGTAACAGCTATATCATACAAATGGTCAACCGTGAAAGGCTTAGCTACTCTGACCAAGACAATGATCCAAGACAAATCCAAATGACTCATGATAAAAAGTGCAATCCACTTGCTGAGAGAAAATTGATGAACTCTAAGTAAAGATCGAAACATACTTTGTAAAATTTCTTTAATTTTCTTGGTTTTCTTGATTTGTCTGTTTTCTTTTGCAATATGGCTAATATAGAAATATGTTTTGAATGATTTATCCAATTGTTTGCCTTCTCAAAGAGGGAAGGAGGCAGGAAGGAGTGATGAAATTAAAAATAAATTTTAAATGGTTTTTAAAATATAATCTAGAAATATTTAGCAAAATACATAAATTTTACTAAAATATAAATAGTAAATGTTCATAGTTAGGCTGAGCCAATATAATAAAAATGACAATTCTACCCAAATTAATTTAAATATTCAGTGCATTTCAAACTATCAAAGAATTATTTTATTTGGCAACTAATTGTCTAGGTGGGATAACTGGGAATGAGGAGCCATGAATGATAACAAGGTTGTAAAAATGGATTTCTAGAAAGATGATGGTGTCCTCAGTAATAATTTAAAAAAATGTTCTGGATAGGGGTCTATTTTACAGGAAAGATAATGAGTTATATTTTAGATATATCGATATTGAGATACCTGCAAGATATCTAGTTGAAAATATACAACAAGCCATTGGTGATACAGGATTGGAACTCAACAAGAGAAATTAGGGAGACTTTGCCGTATATATGATAACTGGCTCCTAGTGAGCTGATGATATAACCAAGTAAAAGATTTCAATGAGAGAAATGATTATTAATAACGAATGATTTGGGGAGATCCCGAGTTCCTCCTTTTTTCTGAGTTGCTGATTTCAAAAATTCAGTCTTTTGAAGGACATTGCTGATAATGAGATTGGATGAACTTTCTTGTTCAGACTCTACCCAGGTGGAGAAGCCATTGTGTTCTTCTTGGAAGAGACTGCCCAAGGATTGGCATGATTTAGAAGTAAATGACATAATCAAAGTTCATTTGAATAGGTTCAGTCCCTTATAGTAGTATTCATTCACTCATTAATTGTTAACCAATCAGAATTGATGGGCATCCTCAGGAATACCCCTTTTCCAATGGGCATATAAGCCATGAGCCTGTTGTCATGATTGTCTTTGGCCTAAGAGAAAGACAGCAAATAACCATTCCTTCATTAATAAACTTCTAGAATTATTAATAAAATGAGTAAATTACCCAGGTATTATGTCTCTTGAACTTTTTAAATGTCAAAGTAGAAAAGAAAGAGTAGAGAACTGAACTTTGGGGTATAAAAGGAGACTCATAGAAAGGTTTGGATGGGGGACAGGGTGGGAGACAAGAGAAAGCAGTCATAAAAACAAATAAAGAGAGAATGTCCAGATAAAACACTAAACAGTGCCAGAAACTACAGAGAGCCAAGAATGATAAGGAATAAGATAAAGGCAGTAGATAGGGCAATTTTGGAGAAAGTACTTTCAGTTGAGTAATGAAATAAAAAGCCACATGATAATTGCTTTAAAAGAAAATAGTAGGAGAGGAAGTGAAAGCATTGTATAAAGGTTTTGTCAAGGAATAAGTCTGAGATAGGTACAAAAGAAATAAGGTAATAGCTAGAGTGATGGTAGGATTTAGTGAGTTTTGGTTTTTGGAAGAGAAATGAGTGTAGGAAGAAGGAAAAGAAATAGTGTGAGGAAATGAATATTAGAAGGGATGATGGTGGGGATTATCTGCTACAAATTACAGGAGGTAATAGGATTAAAGATATGTGTAGAGGGACTTGCTTTGACAAAAAGAAGAGCACTTCATCAGGGACTAGAATAAAGGAGAAGATACTGAGGGATATCATTAACTTGTTGTGAGTTAAGGAATAGAAGAGAAGAGGGAGCTCATAGTCATTGTGCTTTATTATTCTGGGTAAGGTATGGGGTAACATCATTTTCTGAGAAAAAGTTGGGGGAATGGGAGGCTCGAAATAAGAAGGTAAGGTTTGGAATAGCCATTATGGCCAATAGTATAATGATTCAATTAGAGAAGAGTAAAATTATTGTCTCCCTGTAGTCAGGACGCAGTTGAGATGACAAAGCATAATTGTATAGAGAGGCAACTGCTCAATTTAATCTTTAAAGTCTACCAATATGACATGGACTTACTTTTATAGACTTCCTTTATTCATATTATTTCCCTTGAGTTGATCTAAACATTTTGCATTGCCACACTCAACATTCTATCTTGAATCCCTGCCTTCACAATCCTTTTTTGCCTCTAATTAAAATCTCATCACCTTTACCTTTCAGAATCTTTGCCATTCTTCAAGTTTCAGCACACTCTCCCTTTCTGGGAGGGGCCTTTTCTGATCTTCTTAGCGATTAGTACTTTGTAGCTCCTTACATTATTTCCTATTGAGTTAACTATTTACATATTGCATCACCCAATAGAAAGTTTAGTTTAGCTCAGGTGGTGTTACTTTTGTTTGTGTGTATTTGTGTTCATAGCTCCTTACTTCAGTACATTACACATAGTAGATGCCTAGTAAATATTTGTTAATTTGTGTTGAAATGACATATAAGAAAGAAATTAGGTTTAAAGAGCTAAAGTAGACTTAGAAGTCCACCAGCACTATTTTAACAGAAAAATTAAAGGAAAGAATTATTTCATAAAATGCTAATATTTTGACAGCCAAAGATTTCCTGAAAATCCGCTCAGAGTGAATAACAGCTCTAGTACTGTTTCTGATTTGGACTTATTCATTTTGGCAAAAGCTAAAAACTGAGTTTCCTTCTACTTGTCTATGAACGTAACAATTTTAGGGACTTGAGCACTGGTGGATCCATAATATCACTTGACAGTTGCTTGATTTTTTTTTTGGCTGATCAAGGATCAGAACTATATCTCAGGTAGTAGGAGGCAATTATCTACATTCAGCTGACTTGGAGTCACTGACTTCAGAGTTTTAATCTTCTTTTGCCAGAATCAGTGAGTATGTAGCAATTTTTATTACCCTGTACAAGGCTTAGCTGTGAATTCATTCCAGTGGAACATGGCAATATATAGTATGAAAAGATTCTAATTTAAGATGACATACTGAAACAACTTAGTGTTTTTTTTTTATTAAAAAAAAACACCTGAATATGAAAATGAATCATAGCAAGTTTGCCAGACTATAGATGTGGTCATATGGCATAATTAAGAAAAAATAATAATAAGAGGATTTTACTTCTCTGTCTCACCACATTTTGAGCAATGAGGAGAGCTAATGTATAAATTTCAAGAGCTGTGATAGCTCCATTACTTAGTAGCTAATTTTTGAGAGATGCTCTAGCTATAAATTTAACCATACTGCATGCAGCTTCTTGATGAGCTCGCCACTGAAGCTAGTAAGGGTGGTGCACAGACAACAGGCCAATATCTAAAGCATTTTTCTGATTGGAAAGAATCTACCAGAGCTAGAACTAAACTGGTATAAACTTAGAGAACCCAGAATCATCCACGCATTATGACGAGGAATCAGTGTAAGGTATTGTTGGCATTAACAAATATTTTAGCTAAACCAAACTACTACTGACAATTGTGTAATCTATGGATATTTCCTTTTTGTCTCCTTTTCCTCTTTCCCTATCACCTACATTTTTTTCTAATTTTTTGAATTTTATTACTATATTTTTATTTTGAATCAACAAATTCTGTCCCTTCTCTTTCCTGTGTAGCAAGTCATTCTTTGTAACAATGAGTTTAAAAGGAAGTGGGAAAAATAACAGTTCAGAAAAAAAGGATTAAGCAATACATCAATTGAATCTGACTATATGAAATTGTCCAATGCCTATATTACTCACATCTGCAAAGAAAAGAAAAAAAGTAAATTTTATCTTCTCATTTCCGAACACAAGCATATGCATTAAAATTAAAATTGTTCAGTTTCTCCTCTTCTTTTTTCTCCTCCTCCCTATCTTCTTCTTCCACTATTATTTATATTGTTGTCATTATGTTTATTATTTTCCTGTAGCTTATATCATTCTGTATCCATTCATTCATGCCCCCTCTGAATTTTTTCATATTCATAATTTCTTATGGCATTGTGATGACAATCAGGGCAGGACTTTTTGCTGTTCTCCTCTTTTGGCATGCTAAGGCTATCAAATGCCTTTAATGAGTTGCGCCTTTGTTTCAATGAGGCAGGAGGGCTAAGGCAATCAAGAGTCATTGATTTGAAACAATGTACAATGGCGCTAGTGATTGAAGAACTTTCCCACCCCCTAAATGCTAAGTTGGCCCTAGCCCTCAGGGTCCTGAACAGGGTAGAAGAGCTTTGAGGTTAGCATTTTGCCTTTGAGGGTACACTCATTGAAAGACTGTTGGTGACAAGACTCTGGGGAAGCCATTGAAACAGATTCACCCCAGTTTTGATAACCCAGATGTTGGTGCTTCTCTGGTAACTATGTATTGCTGTGGATAGACTGGTTTGTGTAATTTACTCTGTTTATATAATGTATGCTTGTAATTTCTGTTTGTATTTGCTCTGAAATTCAAGGGGTTGATCTTTTCCCCCTAAACGAAGTGAATGATATATGTATGTTTAATTAAAGTGAGATTGTTAACCCCTTAAAGTTGCTTTCCTTAGAAAAGCAGATCAAAGAACTTATATTAGCAGGTCTTCTGTGTGCTCTTGTTGTTGGTCTTTCACCTCCATAACAACTGCTAGCAAAGTTGTTGTTACAGGCATAGGTATTTGATTACATTCCTGTACCATAATTTGTTCAAAATTCCTCAATGGATGGGAATCTACTTCATTTCCATTTTTAGCTTTTAAAGGGCATTTATAAATATTTTAGTTTTTATGTGACCTTTTCTCTGTCTTCTTCCTCCTAGGAATATAAAGTCTGGGTCAAAAGGTATCTATCTATGTTAGTTACTTTCTTAGCATAATTATGAAATGCTTTTCAGAACTAGCTGGATCAATCTACAGCCACTTCTACTATGTAATAGTATACCACCTACATATCTATTTTAGAAGAGTTTGGCTTAGAATGTGATCTCATTTCCAATCCATTTCTAATTTCTTTTCTTATCTTCTTTTTCCTTCTTCCTTCATCTCTGTTTTCAGCCCACACACCTATTTCTTCTAGAGCGCCACAAAGTGACTTATTACCATTAAATTCACAGGAAATGAGAGGGTGTTTATCTGGTCCAAGACAATGGATTGTAGAAGGAGTTGGCTCAAATCTCCATAGATTCACTCTGTAAAGCCTTATCACACTTTAAAAGTTATACATAGTGCTTCCAGAGATAAAAACGATTTAAAATGACTAGTCATACATGATATCGTGTTACAAATTCTATGGAGTAAGCACTATGTAAATTTATGTTTAAATAAAAATGTGAATTATTTCACACTGAGCTATATGAAAAATTGCTACCACTTAAGTAATCGATAAGAACTGGGGATGGTATCATTGAAATAATCTTAATTAACTCTTTTAACCTTTTCTATATATCTTGACTTTTTATAAAACAACATGAACATTCCAATATCCATAAAGGTTATATACCCTCAAAGTCATTTATAAACTAACTGGAGTCTAGAAAGCACTTTTTCCTTAGGAGCTATTTTGTAAATGGTACTATGGTTCCTAGACTAACCCACAAAAGTCCATTTGACTCATCTCATAGATAAAATGAGGCTTATGGTAAGAAACAGTTATAGCAACTTAAGAATAGGTAGACCCCCCAATCACAGAGAATGGAATAACACAACTCCATGAACACATGGCTATAGAATACAGAATATTTATCTCATCTAGCATTTGATGAAAAGTAAAAGAGCTTTCTCAGGATTACATCTTGTCCGAGCAATAACTGTGGGGTTTTCTGACACTTCCAGGATTTATTAAAGGCCCATAGGAGTGCAACAATGAGGCCAAAAACAAAATAAAACAAAAATCCTCTATTACCAACCACCAGGGAAGGATAAAGGTTGTTTGGTGAGGTGATTAAGTAGGACTGATTTCAATGACCCTAATGAGAGGAACACCCATGTGACTGTGGGCAACAGGTTAAACCAGAATAAGAACAAACCTACAAATTATTAATAGATGAAGCTATTACACTGCACTTGCAGATATTTTCAACCTTGAAGAAGAAAAAAGATGAAACCTCTAGGTAATAGAGCAGGGCAACCTCAGGAATATACTCTTTCTGGGTGGCTTTCTCTTTTTTTCAAAATGCTCTCTTGTTGTATATGTTGTTGAGCAAGCTCTGTGCCATGCTGTGCTATAAGCATTAAACATCACAAACACAGAGAATACGATAGGTGTTTTGGGTAGTGATCATTCAGTTTCAAGGTTTTTAGCAACTGCTTCTTCGACAATACCCTCTGAACCCTCCCCTCTTTTCTTCCAGCATGCCTGTCAGAGACCCTGTAATTCTAATATTCACTATGTATTGGATTAAATCTTATGACATCCCCAGTAAATACAACATATGTTAAGATAATTCTGTGCTTCCATGTAAAACTCATTCTTCCACCATCATTGTTATAAGCATTACCTGAGTTAGTCTTCCAAATCTGTTAAAGTCAAGGACTCTCTTTACCTCAGAATGTTTTGTCAATGGAAAATAAGATGCATGGTAAAATGAATCCCTCTGAAAAAAGCATTTCTACTTGAGAAGATAAATTAAATGGATTTGGGGAGAAATGTATGAGCATGCCCTAGTATTTTAGTGAAATTTTAAACTTTAACAGCTTCAGGAATACAAATACCACACAGAAAAGTTTAAAGAATATTTATTTACTTAAAGTTTTTTAAATTATACATATATGTATTTTAATGTGTATATATCATAGTAAAACTGCTCTTGTTGATGGTACATCACTAGTTAAATAACTCTTTGCAAAACATTTTCATCACCTCCTGCTCAGTATCTGAAAGGATTGGTTTTAAATCCTAGCCTTAAGATCATCCAAAGAATGAAATTTTGAGGCATCCATGGCATTTTTGATGTGGCTCTGCTATCAAGTGTCTAGTGAAGACAGTTCAGGTGACCAAGGTGGCCAAGCAAGAAGGCATCCTCTCCAGACACATCAGTCTGAGAAAGTATCATGTGGAATCTATCTCATAACTCATATAGGCATAAATTAATTATAACAACAGGATGCCCCATCTTGTTAAAATTACATTTTTATTACTCAAACTCCATGAAACTAAAGAGTGCTATAACATAATCAAACTTTCAAATGTTGTCTTTGTAAGTTTGTAGCAATTTTACTTCTGAAATTATTAAAGCTTAAACCTCCCATAAGACTTTGGGAAACCCTATGTAGCTCAGTAGACATATCCAAATCTAATTTCCCGGGAGATGATTCTTAGTTTTATTTTTTTTTTTCAGGCTAGAAATGAGTGCCAGAAGAACAAGTTACTGTGTCTCCCATTCTAAACATTTAGAAAGGAACTAGATGTGAATTAATTTTAATATTGCCAAGCCTGGCTAAGAAAGCAAGTTCCTAAAATATGGGCCAGCAATCTTTCAAAAAATTGTTTATTGTTTAGAAATACCAAATTGTAAGTTGGAGAGTATTGTATAAATTCTTAGAAGAATTAATGGATTAATTGTTAGCTAAATAATGTCCAGCAGAAAAATAATGATCCCATTCATAAGTTATCGGATTGGACTTCAATTTTGAACGCCAAATAATAACATGTTTAAGCGAGATTTTTGGCCTGGATCAGTAGATTTTCTTAAGAAAGTTTGTCATGAATTTGGTTCATGGGCATGAAAAATTACAATGAAGATTTTCAAATGAGAAATTGAAATACTTATTAAAAATAGCAATTTTATGAATTGTGGGATATTATTTGTCCATGAGCAAGACACAACTTATTAGGTAAAATAAAATAAAAATTGAAAATAAAAAGGATAAATTTTTCTAATTTATTCCCATCAGGACATAGGAAATACCTGCATATTGTATTGCTTGTGTTCTCTCCGACCCCCTTTCTTATCTCTCAGTTGATATTAACAGTAACACCATCTAGTTATATTTGCTTTAAGATTTGCAAAACACTTTACATTAATTATCTGATTTAATCCTTATTAAAACACTGTGAAATAAATTATCATTATCACCCTCGTTTTACAGGTTAGGAAATGGAGGCTGAGAGAGGTTAAATTATTTTCCCAAACACCTGATCAGTTTCTGAAACAGAGCTTCCGTGACTCTAAGTCCTGTTCTCTATTGACTAAATAAAACTACCACTCATTATTATCACAATGATGTTATGATTACAGTTCATGAAACATATATATTTCAGTATATCACAAAATTTTGATGAGTTCACAGGAGACATCTCATTGAAAGATATTCTTTAAGGCTTCATTTTGCTGTACCAAATTAAAAGCTTGGATAAATTAATAATAACAATAATAGTAATGTTGTCAACTATGTACCAGGAATTCTATCATGCTTTACAACTATTATCTCATTTGTTCTGCACAGTAACCCCAGGAAGTAGGTACTATTTTTATCCCTACTTTACAAATGAAGAATCTGAGGTAAATGAGTTGCTCTAGTTTCAAGTTCACATAGCTAAGTAATGTCAGAGGTCAGATTTGAGCGTGGGTCTTCTTGTTTCCAAATCTGGTGCTCTGTCCAATGTACCACCAAGCTACTTACTACATTAGGGAATTATGTTTGCTACATTAAAGTATTTTAACTGTGTGGGAGTATGTATGTATGTCTATATGTATGTGATGTATTTCATTGGCTTTCTGGTGAAGATTATGGACCTTTTCCCAGAATAATGTTTTCAATCCAAAAAAAATCTCAGAACCCAGGTTAAGAACAATAGTTAATATCATCTAGTTGATTACATGATGATACAAACATAATCTACTTATTTTTTGATTATATTTATTTCATTAAATATTTGTGAATTACATGTAATTGTAAAGAAAAAATGCCAATCATTCAAAACAATTTTGAATTTCAAATTTTCTCCTTTTCTCTTGCTCTTTTCCCTCCTTAAGAAGTCAAGTAATTTGATTTTAATTAATATGTGTGAAGTCATGAAAAACATATTTCCATATTAGCATATTTTAAAAGAAAACACAAAAACAATAAAGATGAAAAAGTATATCTCAATAAACATTCAGAGTTCATCAGTTCTAAGTGGAGGTAGATAGCACTTTTCATAATGGGTCACTAGGAAATATCTTGGATCATTGTCTTGATCAGAGTAGCTAAGTCTTTCACAGTTTCTAATCTTTACAATGAAGGTAGTTACTGTGTACAGTGTCCTGGTTCGGCTCACTTCAATTTGTATGTATTCGTAAAGGTTTTCCCAGGTTTTATAAAACCATCTCTCTCTCGTAATTTTTTATAGCACAATAGTATCCATCACAATCATATAGCATAACATACTCAGTCATTCCCCAATTGATGGATATCCCCTCAATTTCCAATTTTTGCCACCACAAAAAAGCTGCTACACATATTTTTGTACAAATAAGTCATTTTCTTTTATCTCTATGAGATACAGACTTAGAAGTAGTAATGCTGGGTCAAAGGATATGCACAGTTTTATAGCCCTTTGGATGTAGTTTCAAACTGTTCTCCAGAATTCTTGCACTACACAATTACACCAACAGACCATTAGGATAATTTTTCCACATTTTTTTTTTCCAGCATTTCTCATTTTACTTTTTCTGTCATGTTAGCCAATCTGATACATGTAAGGTGATATCTCAGAGTTGTTTTAATGTGCATTTCTGTAATCAGTAATGAGAGTATTTTTTTATGTGACTATTGAGAGCTTTGGCTTCTTCTTTTGAAAATACATGCTTTTATTCTTTAACCATTAATCAACTAGAGAAAGGCTGTTCTTTTAAATAAATATGGCTCCATTCCCTGCATATTTTAGAAATGAGATTTTTATCAGAGAGACTTGCTACAGTTTTCCCCAGTTTCCTGTTTTACTTTTAATTTTGGCTCTATTACTTTTGTCTGTCCAAAAGCCTTTTCATTTCATATAATAAAATTATCTATTTTATTTACTGTGATCATCTCTATCACTCATTTTGTCATTAATTCTTCTCTCATCCATAGATCTGACAAGTAAACTTCCATGTTTCCCTAAATTACTTACAGCATCACCCATTACGTCAAAATCACTTTTCTACTGTAACCATATCTTGGTGTATGTTGCAAGATGCTGGGCTCTGCCTACTTTTTACCAAACCGCAATCCAATTTTCCCAGCAATATTTTTCAAATATTGAGTTCTTAGCCCAAAAGCTTGTATCTTTGGTTTTATCAAATAGAATTTTACTTTCATTTGTCACTGTGTATGGTATACCTAATCTATTCCACTATTCTACCCCCTCTATTTTCAGCCAGTACCAGATTTTTTTTTTTTTTTAGTGATTACCACTTTGTAATATAGTTAGAAATCTGGAACTGTTAGTCTGCCAATAGAAAACAAGCAAAAAAAAAAAAGCCCAAGAAAAATAAAGAGAGTAATTATGCTTAATTCAGAATTCAGAGTCCATCAGTTCTTTCTCTGGAGGTGGATAGCATTGTTCATCATGAGTCTTTTATACTTGTCTTAGATCACTGTACTGTTGAGAACAGCTAAGTCATTCACAGTTGATCATCATACAATATTGCTGTTACTATGTTACAATGTTCTCCTATTTCTGCTCACTTCACTATATAAATTCATGAAAGCACTTTCAAGTTTTCCTGAAAGCATTAGTTTTATAGCCTTTTTTATAGCCATAGTTCCAAATTGCTCTCCAGAATGGTTAGGTGAGTTCACAACCCCACCAATAGTGCTTTAGTGTCTCTCACTAGTATAGTTTTACTGTTTCTTCCTATAATGTATATAGCTTTTCTTTAAAAATGTGGATGCTATACCATTTGGTCTATATATGTTTAGAATTACTTGTCTATAGTTTCTTTTAGCAATATTTGTTTTTGTTTTTTTTTTTTTTTTGGCCTATCCATCTTATTTTATTTTTTCCAAGCTAACTGGAGCTTTAATCATTCCTCAGGAAGAGAGGCCACTGAAGAACAGGACCTGTGGTAGGTCACCAACAGGGCACTATGCCCCTCTGTCACCTTGTCACCAAGCCACCACCTGGGGTGGGGTAGCAGCAGGAGTGAGGTTCCCTCCCTCGGGACTGCCTGCAGACTGAGGAATGAGGGGGAGGGGAAGAACACAGATACTTCGGACAGTTTCTAAGACTGAGTGGCATGGAATATAACCTAAAGAGAATGTAATGGCAGAGGTCCGGGAATGAGAAAGGGAAAAGAGGTTGAGAGGCAGAGGTTCCAGGGTCAGGGGAGGAATGCAAGGACATGTGGGCACAGTCAGAGAGCAAGAGATGGGATCTAGTATTAGCTGTATGGGAGTCTAGAATTTGAACCTGGATATATAGTACAGGTATAGAAATTGGTCCCAGTATACCTCATGGCTGGGAGAGGAAGTGGGGAGAGAGAATGTTGGTCAGTCTATGGTGCTGGAATAGGAGGTCAATCCATCTTCTGGAACTCCTGCAGGGTGTCCTGTTCCACAGCCTCCAGGTAGAGCTCATAGTCCCCACAATACTTGTTCCCATTGCATATTTGGGGTGGGATGGCCTTTGGGTTCACGGCCAGGGTCCTCATCTCCTCCCGTAGGGCGTTGTCCAGGGAGATATCCACCAGTTCGTACTGGATCCGTTTCTCATCCAGGATGCGGGTCGCCTCCCTCTGCTGTGACTTGATCTTCCAGGAGCCGGTGACCAACGTGCTGTAAACCCGGAGGCCCGCTCATGCTGTGGCTGGGCGCGGCGCGAGGAAGAGGACAGCAGGACCGCTGCTGGGCAGCGCAGGCCAGACAGGCCGGGACAGTGAGGACAGACGGAAGGACGGACGGACGGATGGACGGATGGAGGGGCAGCAGCAGCAGCAGCAGGAGGAGGAGGCAGAGGCCGCGTGGCGCTCGGCGGGGGTTTCCTTGCTGCCCCTTGTCCATCCATTTTAATTAAATCTGTGTTTTGCTTTGTCCAAGATGATGATAGCTACGTTGCCTTTGTTTTTTTTAAACTTCAACTGAAGCACAATAGATTCTGTTCCAGCCCCTTATTTTTTAACTCTATGGGTTTGTCTGTCTGTTTCAAGTGTGTTTCTTGTAAACAGTATACTGATGGATTTTGATTTCTAATCCATTCTGCTATCCACTTGCATTTTATGGGTGTGTTCATCCCATTCAAATTCAGTTATGATTAATAATCGTGCATTTCTCTCCACCTGATTTCCTCTGTTGATTCTTCTTTCCCTCTATCCTTTCCTTCCTCTGAAAACTGTTTTGCTTCTGACCATTGCCTTCTTATATTTCCTCTCCCTCTTACCATCCTTTGTTTCTATTACCCCTTTTCCTCCTACTTCCTTGCTGAGTAAGATAGATTTCTACTTCCATTTGAGTGGACACATATATACGTTTTTTTTTCCTTTTAGAACCAATTTAGATGTGAGTGAATCTCAAGCACTGGCTGCCCCACCTCTGCCATTTCCCCCTCCACTGTAAAAATTCTTCCTTGTGTGTTTCTTTTATGTGAGATAATTTTCCCCATTCTTCCTTTTCCTTCTGTCTTCACCCAGGTCCTTTCTCATCTATCTATCCATTTTTTCCACATCATCCCAACATATTCAAATGACTCTTACATCCTCTTTCTATGTAGAATCCACATACCTTCCCTAAGAGTAATATTTTTAGTAGAAAATAAATTATCTTCCTATATAGAAAGGTAAAAAAAAATTAATCTTATTGACTACCTATGCTTTCTCTTTTCTGTTTACCTTTTCATGCTCTTTTTGTGTCTTGGATTTCAGTTTTTTTTATTATTATTCAGCTTTGTTCTTTTAATCAGGAATGCTCAAAAGTCCTCTATTTTATTAAATATCCATACTTTACCTTGAAGGGATTGTACTCAGTTTTTCTCTGTAGGATATTCTTGGTTGTAATTCCAGCTTTTTTTACCTTCTATGATATTCCAAACCCTCCAAATCCTTTCATGTGATAACTGCTAGATCTTATATGATCCTGACTGTAGATTCATTGTATTTAAATGGTTGCTTTCTGGCTGCTTGAAGTATTTTTTTTTCTTTGACTTCAGAGCTCTGGAATTTAGCTATAATATTCCTTGGACTTTTCATTTAGGGATCTTTTTCAGGTGTTGATAAGTGTCTTCTTTCAATTTCTATTTTACTCGCTGGTTCTAGGATGTTGAGGTAGCTTTTCTTGGTAATTTTTTGAAATAAAAAAGTTCTCTTTTTTATCATAACATTCAGGTAATTCAATAATTTAAAATTCTCTCCCCTCAACCATTTTAAATCAGTTGTTTTTCTGATGATGTAATTCACATTTTTTTTCTTTTGTAAAAGTTGTTTTATTGTTTCTTCTAGTCGCATGGAATCATTAGCTTCCAGCTGCCCAATTCTGATTTTTAAGGAGTTATTTTCTTCTGTGAACTTTTATACCTCTTTTTCTATTTGGTTAATTCTTCTTTTTAAGTTGTTATTTTTTTCAGCATTTTGTGCCTCTTTTACCAAACTGTTGTCTTTTCTAATTTTCTTATTTTGCTTTCATTTCTTTGCCTACTTTTTCCTCTACCAATAGCTTTTGTTTTTGAAAATCATTTTTTTTTAGCTCAGAAATTCTTGTTAGGCTTCTATCCAATTCACTTTTTTTTTTCTTTCAGGCTTGGCTTGTAGCTGTTTTGCCTTTATTATCTTATGAGTTTGTGTCTTGATCTGCCCTGTTGCCAAAGTAGCTTCTTGTGGTCAGGTTCTTTTTTTGTTCTTTGCTCATTTTTCCATCCTATTTCTTGATTTGGAACTTTATGTTAATGTTGGGTTCTGTTTTTGGTTTGGAAGGACGGGCCTTGTCTCAAATATTAGGCTTTTTTGCACTTCTGTTTTCAGAGCCTATTCTGGGGGCTTGGAAGTTTTCAATGCTTCCAAGGTGGTGTGATTTTGGGAGATGTGTCATCATTGCTCTCCTGGTTTGCATTCTTGTCTTTACCGAGGAAGGGGACCTAATCACTGGAATTGCAATTGATTCTTCTCCTCAAGGCCCCTCCTCCCTTGGGGAGTACCCAGAAGTGGTACTGCTCCTCAGTCCCTTATTCCTTAGATCCCAAAGTGATACTGCTTCTCTGGGATCCCACTTTCTCTTGAATGAAAGTGTTTCTCTTTGTCCTTGAAGTATAACCCGGAAGTGGGCATAGGCAATGGAATTGCCAAATGGCATCTGGTCCTGCTTCCAAGACTAGCAGAGCATTACTGTGTAATCTCTTTCTGACCAGTTATCGAGTTTCTTTACCATCTCTGGCTTGAGAGCTCCTGAAGCTACTGCTTCTTCTGTTTCCACCACCTAGTCCCACTACTGGTATTTCATCCACATAGACTGTAGGCTAGCTTCTTCCACCATGTCACAGATCTCTCTTTCTAACTTCCTATGTTGTCATGTGCTGGAAGAATATCTCATTCTGACCTTTCGTTGACAATTTGAGGAGTTGTTTTAAAGTCATTTGTAGGGAACTATTTAGACGGCTCAGCTTTCTCTCCTCTACTATTTTGACCCTGCCCCAAAAAGTTCTGCTTGTAATATCCCTTCTGAAAACCTATTTCTTATGTAATACTTTTATCAAGAATTCTACTAATATAATAGGCACATTGTTCTCACACACTTTATATAAATGAGAAAGTTGACATATTTAGTTCTTGTTACTGTTCTTTTGGTCATGTTTTTGGAGGTATTAATATAATCTAAGGTTGCTTTTCCATGACTGTGATATGTTCACTTACTTTTGATAACATGATTTGGTCACTTATCATCTTAATGATTGTGTTACCTCCATATATATTACATTTGAACCAGCTGCTTTCATTTTCTTTCTTGTTTTCATTTTCACTTCAAAAAAGGAGAAAAGATGGAAAAAATCTGCAAAGATTTATACTTTTTCAACATCAGAGAAAATGGAGTCATCACATATGGACCATCATGAGTTCCATCTATACTTGTAGAATCCACATTTAATGGCTCTGTTTTCCTTGTTGGTCAAAATGATGGTTATGAAATAATGCAACTCTTCCCCACATTTCTTACAGCTACATTCATAAGTACTCTCAAGATGACTTTGTTTAGTTTGGTCTCTAGTCAAGGTTTTGTTAAACTTATTTTACCATCCTTTTCAATCCTCCAACTCTTTCTTTAATTTTACCTATAAATATTTTTATCTACATAGATCTATATACATGGAAATATATGCCTTTCATATGTCTATCTAGATATATATCTATAAATTATGTGTTGGTGCATATTTTTAGAGTTACATTGTCTTAGGTGTATCAGAATATCATATAATAAAGTGGGAAAAATAAAGTGAGAAGACGCCCCATTAGTAATCCAATACCAAAACTTGTTAAATTGTGAGGACCACAATTCCAACTGTACTAACAGTACAATTTCCCAATCCCCACTTGAAAATTTCCTGTTGATATCCTTATTTAGTAGCCTGAATACAGTTCAGAATTTCCTTTCCAGTATAAGTTTGGAGCTTGTGGGATAAGAAGGCCAGAGGGAAAGAAGCTGCTCTGATGGTGGTTCATTTATGTTTACAGTGCAAACTCAGTGATATGGATGATAAGCTGTCCTGCTGAAATGGTTGTGGAATGTGAAATTAAATATACATTGAAGATGGTCTTATCCAGTCCCACTGAAGCAGCAGATGAGCTGGCACATATCCAGTTGGGCTTACACGCAAAATCATGTTCTCCTGGACCAGAATGTGTCCACCTGAGAAACAACCTTTAACACTTTAAATGATCATTTAAACACTAACTGCCTTGGTAAAATTTTTAGTTGCAGAGTTTTTGGCCCTATATTAAAAAACAACTTAGACAAAAAAAGTTCTTCTTGGAGATGGTAGGATAAATTCAATGATTTTGAATTTATGTTTAAGTACTCTAACCTCATACTCCCTGCCATTTTTTTATCTGATTGACTTTTATATACTACTTCACCTATGAACTTGGCCATTATTCCCACCTATGAAGCATGGCAGTATTTCTAGAGCTTGGTCTTGAATTTTTTCTTAAAAATTGTGAATATCTTAATTTCAGAAAACTGATTCTAAGAAGGGACTTTTTTGAAAGCTAGTTTGCATATAGAACTGTTTGTATATAAGCTTTCAAACCAGAGTGAGTTAATTGTAACAATTCTCTGAAAAGAAAGCTTTTGACTTGCAGTGGAAATAGCATGTCTGTTTTTCATGATGAAATTTCTCTTAATACTCATAGACTGCATTCTGCCCACTGCTAATCATTTAGCTTTGTGGTCCATGGGGATATAGATGAGCAATTGTAGATAGTGTGAAACAAGGAAGACTCATCATTGCTTATGAAATACATAGAATGAATAGAATATTGTTAGATGTATTACTCATACCTCCTGGTTATATATACATAGACACATATACATACACACAATCATTATATATGGTGTATACATAGAATTTTATTTGATAAATCACTCATGATCATATACACACAGAAAGAGATATTTATTAGATGCGTCATTCATGCCTCATGGATATGGTAAATGTGTATGTATACGTATATATACATTTATGTTCATGTGTGTGTGCATATACATATGTTTGTTGCTATATAAATATTATATGTGTGACAGAGCTAATAAGTGTCTGAGATCAGATCTGAACTTAGGTCTTCTTGACTCCAAGTTCAAAACTTTGCCACCTAGCTGCCTATAACTATCTGAGTATCCATCTACACACATGTACACATATGGTTATATTCATACATTTGTAGATAAATATTTGTGTGCACTGTATATATGTCATAGAAGGTGTACACATATGCAAATTCATGGGCCTGCTGTAGTCAGTATGGTCTTGTGGGTACAAAGCAAGACCTGGAGTCTGAAAGTGATTTGAATCTGACCTCAAATACTTATGAGCAATCTTGGGCTGGGCATTTACCAATTGTGTGATCAAACGTATGTCACATAACCTCTCTGAGTCTCAGTTTCCTCATTTGTGAAATGAAAGGGTAAGTTCCCTTCTAATTCTAAGTTTATGATCCTATGAATAGCACCTCCCCCATCTACATCTTTCTCAGATAACAATAAGGTAGTAAGCCATTGATCAGTTCTATTATTCAAAGGTAAATTCGTCTATCTACAATGGAGAAATTGTTGCCTAAACAGAACCAAAAGTAAAATACGGAGTGATTAAAATGGTTTACATGGAAAGATCACTAAAGAAAAGTTAAACAGGAAGTAACTGAAAAAAACATTCAGGTGACATTATGTGATCTTAATAATATTTAATGACTTAATGATGATTAATTACCATTCTTTGTGACAAGGAAAACATTCTTTCATGAGGTGTAGGAGAGTCATACAGCTCACCCTCACACTACATGACTTTAATAGAAAATCAAAATGTATCAATAAAACATTTGAGAGAGATAGAGATACAAGGAGCTAAAGAGACAGGCATTGGGGGGGAGAGAGACAGACAGAGAGACAGAGAGACATAGAGACACAGAGACAAAGAGAGAGAGAGAGAGACAGAGAGACAGAGAGAGAGACAGAGACAGTGAAGAAGACAGAGACAGAGAGAGAGAGAAGAAGAAGGAGGGATAGGGGGCTAACTTTCCAATTTTTATTTCCTGTAAAGTTCTGTAAATTCAATGATGGCATTGCAGGGTAGAAAGAACATCATAACTTCTTCTTTTTCCCTGAGGAACTCCAAATAACATAAATGTATCTTCTCTGAGCAAAGGCATTTTCAAAGGAAGTCAACCACTGATGTGATATCAACATGGCTTAAGTATGCCATTTATTCAGCCAATCTGTCATTCTGTAAAAGATAAACTTTTTTTTCCTTCAATTTCTGTGTAAAACAGTTTTTAGCATTTCAAATAAAGTCACAGCTTTTCCCACCATGTATTCATCCATCCCAAGGGCAAAATCTTATTTGTAGAGATTGGTAGCAGCATTTTTTTCTAATTTTCTACTGAGCTTCGATGTGTCAAGCATTGAAGAGGGACAGCATTTGAAAGGCCATGTTTCAAACACAGAAAGCAAAGGAGAATTCTCCTTGAGACTTGCCCTCTGAAGGGGTGCATCAAAAGCTGGTTGAAGGAAATGGCAAGCTTGATTGTTTTGGAAACTCAACTGCACATATTTCCATGTAAATCTCATCCTGGTCCATTTAATTTATTCACAGATACACAAAATACCCATTGTTGCATAGCATGCAGTTCTGACAGATGGCTGTTAGCATTCTATCCAGGTGTAAAAAGACAGAGATAAATGAGTCTGTTCCTTTTAATTCACATACTATTGTGATTTTCATCTCCAACCAAAAGAAAGCTCTGGCTGTCTACCTCTTTCTTTTACTAAGAGACAACTCTTATTCCACTCAAATCATTCTGTCCTTATACCTCTTAAGAGAAACTCCTACTGTTTAGAAGTCAATGTTCAGTATGTTGATTAAACAAGCTCCTCATATATATTTTCATATAAAGCATTTCCAGTTTGTTTTGGAGCATTTAGTAAAAACAATTATTGCTAAACCTTAGAAAACACACAGAAATATCTCAACATTGTTTTGGGAGATACATGGCTTTTTCAAATACAGAGCAAAATGAAGCAGGATCATTGTGTGGCTAGAGAGTTAAAACATCATTCTTCAAACTGATACGAATTCAATGTTAGCTACTTCTGACAGAGATTCCATAATCTATAATCTCCCTCAGAACTCATTCAATAATCTAATGGATTTCTTTTTTCTGTTTTTGTTGTTGTTTCTGATCTGTAATGACATAGGTGTTTCTTCCAATGAGAAAACTTCCTGTACCAATTCAAATTTATAACTATCTTCAATTACAGTTTCAGAAACTTATCTGGGAAAGGGGGAAAGGTCAAGTGACTTGCCTAGGATGACAGAGCCAATATGAATTTGAAGAGAGACTGGCATCAAGGTCATCTAAGGCATTTAATGCAGGAGAATTCTCTCTTACGTATAAAACCCCAACATTTTATGCCAATAAGTAAACTCCCTATCTCAACATTAGTGAAGAGGAATGTGCTCTTTTATTACCATCCATTTATTTTAACTCTTCATATATTTAGACATATGATTTTGCAATCTTAACCTATGATAGAAATCACATCTTTTATGTTTTATTTTACAATCATAACAATATTTCTTAGTTCATCATGTATATTATAAGATATGATAACCAAAGATAGTTCTTATGAAATTATGTCTTTGTTGCCTTTGGGATCGTAATAAAACAAACTCCATTAACCTCTTTATTTCATCCCATAACTATGAGCTTCTCTTCCATATAGTTGGAATTTTTTGTTTTCTGTTTTTGTTTATATGTGGAATGTCATTATCAATGTGGTTGATTTCTTCCAATTGCATGAACTAATGTATTTTTTTGTAAATTAACTCCTCTTTCATCTTTAATGGTCTAGATAGGACTAAGACAATTACTTAAGGACTGAATACAGATACAATGATATGAGAAAGATGAACTACTTTTCCCAATACCTCTCCTTGGCATGTTCAAGATGAATAGAAGAAAATTATATATTGCTAAAGCATTAGATTGTAATTTGAATGGGGATAGATCTGAATTTTTTAAAGAGTTGGTAAAATTGAATTCTGAAAAATTGAATTAATTGACTTACACTTGGCACCAAGAATGATACTGAATCCAAAGTGTGGGTACATTTTCTTCTGAGACACATTCAAATCATTTACTATGTGCTCTTTAAAGTTTTAAATCATTACTAACTAGAATTACATTTAAGGGAGACCAGACTCATTAATTTTCATTAAATAGAGAATTAAAGCAAATATCCAATTTCTTCAGATTAAAAAGTACTTAAAGAAATGATTCTAGGAATGAGATCTGCTGCCCCCACAGCCACCCATGGTGAAAATACCACCTTAAACACAGGCAGCACAGAATATAATGAAATATCTTTCTTATTTGGTGACTGAAATGTAATATAGCATCAGGATTGGTAATTTATTATGTTTTATTTTCCAATCTCAAAGACTAGTTTTTTGTTATTGAAGCAAATAATATATTTGCTCTCAGTGACATTCTATTTGCCCATGGCATAGAAGTAAAACCCTATTATTTAGGAATGCCAAATTCCATTGTAACCAACTACAATACACTATAAAATCCTTATGTTATGCAAGAATTTTGTAAAAATTTACCACTCTTGAAAATAGTAAGAGATTATCCAGAGATTTTCAATCTATAGATATATGGAGGTTTTTATTGTTTATTTTGAGGTTTATATATGTGAGTCATATGTGAATCAGAAAAGTTTTTCATGCACAATTAGATCAATTAGATCAATGAATTGGTGAAACAAAGATCCAAATCAATATCAAATTAGAAAAAAATATGAGATATGGAAAATAATTTTAAAATTCCAATCTGAACTGAAATCAAGCTATTGATGTTGAAAAACACAAAATAGATAAAATAACAGATGTTGACACAACCATTATTTATTTCATAAGTGAATTTCATGTAATTTGGTTACCACACTTGATTAACTGAAAGCATTTAGAAACTTTCTGATGCAGCATAGGATACTAAAGGAACATGACAAACAAAAACAATACAAATTTATAAACTGAAGACACTTCGGTTGTTTTTATTCAATCAGCAATCATTTGTTAAAGAACCTGTTACATGGCAGGCAATATGCTAGGATTTGGTAAGTTTTATTTTGACACATCAATAACTTTTCAGTTCATAAACCTTTATTCCAATTCATAACCACCATATTTTCAATTAAAATGTTAAATAAAATGGTATATTATGGTGATGGTGACTAAAAACATATATAACATTTAACTCTTATAGTTTACCATTTCTTAATGGAAAGGAAGTTGTTTTAATCACAATGATCTGCAGCTACCAATAGATTACCTTTTACCTGAAGAGATTTATGTTTTAAATGTGTCTCAATATGCCTTGATGTGGTCATTGTCTTGATTTTTCTCTAATTTCACTTATTTTTGTTTTGCTCTATATCAATTTTGATTTTTCTGTGTTTCTTTGAAATTTTTACATTCATAGACATCTGAGTTGGAAGGGATATTTATGCCATTTTGTTCTGTCTGTACCAACAAAGAGGCCCATGTACAATACATCTGGTAGAATCATACACATTTGCATGAGGAACCCCAATAACAGGGAACCCACTATGGCCCAAAGCAGTCCATTCCACTTTTGGAGAACTCTAACTATTAAAAATATATTTTTAGGTCATATATTTTTAAAATCCACATGTTGTTACTTAATCCGCCCGTGGAGGCAAGAGGAAGAAGGATATCTTCCATATTCTATTCTTTCAAATACATCTTGCTTAAGTTACCAAGCTAAACAAGCCCACCTCTTTCAAAAAAAAGTCAAGAATTAAAAATCAGAGGCTTATACATCAATAGCTACAAGGGACTTCAGAGGTCATCTCGTGCACACCCTCCATGAATTAATGAGAAATTTGTGTCCCAGATATATTTGCCTAAGGATATAGAAGTAGCACAAAAAACTAGTGAAAACAGAATTCCAACTCCAGTTCTGTGGCTCCATGTTCATTTCACTTTCAACTATACCATCTTATCTACCTATTACATTGAATCAAGTCCTTTTGCTACTCTGGTTTCCATCTTCTGGATGTTGCCTAGCTTATTAGGGCTTCCCTAAAATGCAGTGCTGAGAACTGAACTGAGTAATCTGGGCAAGAGCATATTGAAACCTTTACCAGCAATCTCTATTTTTATTAATGTAGCTAAGATGAATTAGTCTTTTTTAATTACTCTCTTGCATTGTTTATTTGTGTTAAACACAAAATTCATAAAAAAAACCTCCCAAAGTAAAATAAAACTTTTTTCCCCAGAAAAATGTTTCTTACCTATGTCTGATTGTAAAACTGATTTGTTTTTTACACAGAAGTAAAACTTTATGCTTATCCCTATTAAATTTATCAGTTAAAACATTCAAAGATATTTTAGTTTATATGTTACACACACACACTCACATATATATACCTTTTGTTTTCACCCCTATATCTTTCCCCATATATCTTTCTTCCCCTTCTCTAAGGGAGCTATAGCATATAACAAATACTATTTTAAGAAATGATGTTGAAGAATAAATAAAAAATCAATTATATCAAAAATCTGAAAATACTTGCAATGTTAAACATCTGCAAATCTCTCACATCTGGAAAGAAGTGGAGGGAGGTCTTTTTAAATTAATTCATTTTTTAATTTAGTGTTTCATTTTCCCCCAATTACATGTAAAAAAAAATAACATTTGTTTTTAAAACTGAGTTCTAAAATCTCTTCCTTCCTGTCCCCGTTCCCACTTTATTGAGAAGATAGGCAATTTACTTTAGGTAATACATTTGTGTTCATGCAAGATATATCCATAATATTCATGTTATGAAAGAAAACATTTTTTAAAATCAAGAAAAAATAAAGAAAGTTTTAAAAAATGTACATTTCTATCTGTATTCAGTTCTTTCTCTGGGGATGGATAGCATTTTTCATCATAAGTCCTTCAGAGGTGTCTTAGATTGTCATATTGCTGAGAATAGCTAAGTCATTCACAGCTGATCATCCTACAATATTGTTGTTACTTTCTACACAGTAAACTTCACTTTGCATCAGCCTATGAAAACCTTTCCAGGTTTTTCTGAGTGCATCCTGCTCATCCTTTTTTATAGCGCAATACCACAAATTGTTCAGTCATTCCTTAATTCATGGACATCCCATCAATTTCCAATTCTTTGCCTCCAGAAAAGAGCTGCTATAAATATTTTGTACACTTAAGTCCTTTTCCTTCTTTGTTTTCTATCTCCTTTGGGATACAGACATATGTATCAGTAAGGCAAGATTCATGACTGCAAGGATGACCATGCACATGCCTGAATGGTTTGTAAATCATGAAATATAAGAAATTCTCTATGTAGAAGGAAAAGGAAGTATAACATTTATTTAGACATGAGAGAATCCAATCCCAGGACCGGTAATTCCAATTCCATATAGTAGCAATAATATTCCAAACCCAGAAAGCCTTCCTCAATATAGCAACAAGGAAATTATAATACAATATTATAGCAAGGAAACAAGTCATCCTGTAACCTTCCCCCCTGCCAGGGCCTTTCTGTAAATAATCACTCACAAGTCCTAACCCTCTGCTCCGCACTCTCTCTCTGCTGCTCTGTAGACTTTGAGTACCTGTTCCTTCTTCTTGGGCTGAATTTCAATTCCTATACATCTCTGCAGATTCTCAGTTCTTTGATCTCCACATCTCTTTCTCATTCTGCACTCTCTGCTCTGAAGTCACTCTTGACGCTGGCTCTGCTTCAATGTCTTCTTGATGTCTGCTCCTGAATCTTGCTGCTCTCAGTTTTAAGTTCTGGTGCTCTCAGTTCTGGGCTCTCTTTTTATACAGTCCTAGCCAGCATCTGACTGACTAGAACTCAGTGCACATACCATTGGCTCTGGTCTTAGCAACTCCCTTTAGGATCCTGAGGGCTTCACATCCACATACCCTTAACTAGCAAAAAGGTGTGGGCTTGTGGTCTCACACCTAGTTAGTGAAAGAGTGTGGGCCTGCCTCTAATCAGGCCTGCTTTTGTTGGCCCCACCTGAGGCCTATTCAATGAGCTGAAAAGATCTTTAACTTACTCATTGGCCTTACAGCCTAGTAGTGGCATTGTTAGGTCAAAGTGTATGCATGGTTTCATAGCTTTTGGGCATAGTTCCAAATTGTCTTACAGAATATTCACAACTCTATCAACAATGCATTAAAGTCTCCTTTTTTACCCACATCCATTCCAGCATTTGTCATTCACCTTTTCTTTCCTATTAATCTAATAGGTATGAGGTAGTGCCTCAGAATAATTTAATTTGCATTTCTCCAATCAACAGTGAATTAGAGTATTTTTTCATATGGTTGTGGATACCTTTGATTACTTTATTTGAAAACTACCCATATCTTTTGATCATTTATCAGTTGAGGAATGGTTCTTATTTTTATAAATTTGACTCAGTTCTCTATATGTTTTAGAACTGAGGCCTTTATCAGAGATACTTGATGAATTTATTTTCCACACAGCCAAGATGGCAGAATAAGCTGTAAATCATTCTCACTCTCCCTTATTTACCTTGAAAACCCAGAAAATACCACCCCAGGAAAAATCCTGGAACAGTAGAGCCAGCAAAAGGTGGAGTGCAGCAGTTCTTTAAGCTTGTGAGGCTAGGTAGATTAATAGGAAAGGTCCCTCTTGCTATGGCTAAAGGGGACCAAAACAGGATGGGAGGCATCCTGGCAACCGAGGAGCAAGCCCCACCTCACTAAACCAGTGGGAGATCCTGAGCCCCAGGGCGGTAGAGTGGGCAAGCACCAACACCAAGACCCCTTGCATGCCCTTGCCCAGCCAGGGGAACTGCAAGACACCAGCATGGAGAACCACAACTCACATGGTGGACAGATGTCCAGCAGTGGCTGAACCTACCCATGCTCTAGTGCAACCCCTGGTGCAGAGGTGATGTCCAGTGGCCCAACCACCCCTACACCCACACCTCACCCTGCAAGCTTCAGTGTAACCCCAGGGAAATGTAGAAAAACCCCACCTGGTCTTAGCACACACCGGCCAATACCACCAACTCCATCTTAGCACCAGGTAAGATACAGCCTCTACAGGCACCAACTGGCAGAACCTGAGGCCCCAGCACACAAAGCCAGTAACCAGGCCCCAGTCCCTAGCACATGAAATGTGGGGCAGTGCCCCCTGTAACCCAGAAGCAGAGATCAATTTCAAAAGCCAGGAAAAAGACAAATACAATGAACAAAAAGCCACAGAGAAAAACAAAGACCATAGATTGTTACCATGAGGACAGGGAAGATCAAAACACAAATTCAGAAGAAGACAGCTTTATTACTTTACCCACATCTGAAATATCAAAAGGGAATACAAACTGGTCTCAAGCCCAAAAAACCTTGGAAGAGCTCAAGAAGGATTTTAAAAGTTAAATTGGAGAAGTGGAACAAAAATTTAAAAAAAAATTGGAATAAAAAATTAAAATTCTTTTAAAAATACAAGTAACAAAAATGGAAAAAAGTACACTGAAGAAAACAACATCTTAAAAATCAGAATTAGAAAAATAGAAAAGGAAGTACAAAAGCTAACTGAAGAAAATAATTCACTAAAAATTAGAATTGGGCGAGTGAAAGCTAATGACTCTATGAGTCGTCAAGAATCAGTCAAACAAAATCAAAAGAATGACAAAATAGAAGAAAGTGTAAAATATCTCACTGGAAAAAGAACTGACCTAGAAAATATATCCAGGGGAGATAATTTAAGGATTATTGATCTCCCCGAGAGCCATGATCAAAAAGGGAGTCTGGACAGCATCTTCCAAGAAATCATAAAAGAAAATAGCCTTGAGGTCCTAGAAGCAGTGGGTAAAATTGTCTTTGAAAGAATCCACCAATCATCTCCTGAAAGAGATCCCAAATTGAAAATATTAAGAAATATGTAGCCAAATTCCAGAATTAACAGGTAAAGGAAAAAATACTTCAAGCAGTCAGAAAGAAAACCATTCAAATACTGTGGAAACACAGTCAGGATTACACAGGACCTTGCAGCATCTACATTAAAATATTAGAGGGCATGGGGTACAATATTCTGCAAAGCAAAGGAACATAGATTCCAACCAAAGATCAACTACTCAGCAAAAGTGAGCATAATGTTTCAGAGGAGGAGATGGATATTCAACAAAATAGGAGATTTCCAAACCTTCTTGATGAAAAGATCAGGGCTCAATGGAAAATTTGATCTTCAAATACAAGACTCAAGAGAGGCATAAAAAGGTAAACATGAAAATAAAAAAATATATATGTTATCCAATAAGGGCAAACTCTTTACTTCCTTATATGGGAAGAAAATACTTGTAACTCTTGAGAATTGTATCTTTATTATGACATTTAAAAGGGATACACATATACAGAGGGTGTGGGTATAAATTGATTTTGATGGGATGATAAAAAAAACACTAAAGGGTAAAAAGGGATTGTAGTGGGAGAAGAGTAAAGGAGGAGGCGGACAAGGGTAAATTGCATTCCATGAAGAGGCACAAAAACATATTATAGTAGAAGGAAAGAAGGGAGGGAGAAGTTTGTTTGAAGCTTGCTCTCATCAGATTTGGTTCAAGGAAGGAATAACATACTCAGTTGTATATAGAATTCAAACTTGCCCTATAGGCAGTAGAAGGGGAAAGGGTAAAGAAAAAGGAGGAAATGGGAAGAGAGAAGGGATGGAAGAAGTAGTAAGGCAAAAGGGGAAAAAAATGGACAAGGCTGATAAAAGGGAGGGCTTATTGAAGGAGGTGGTGGTCAGAAACAAAACTCTTTTGATGAATGAAAGGGAGAAAGGAGAAATAAAAGGATAAAGGGGGAGGGAGAGGATGGAGAGAAAGATACAGGTAGCAATCATAACTGTGAATGTGAAAGGGATGAACTCTCCCATAAAACCGTAGGTGATAGCAGAACAGATTAAAAAATGATAATCCTAAAACATGTTGTTTACAAGAAATACATTTGAAACAGAGGGATACACATAGTAAAGGTAAAAGGTTGGAGTAGAATATATCATGCTTCAGTTAAAGTAAAAAAAAAAAAGACAGGGGTAGAAATCCTGATCTCAGACAAAGCAAAAGCAAAACTAGATAATTAAATTAATTATTTTAATTAATTAAAATTATTAATTAAAAGAGACAAGAAAGGAAACTATATGCTGCTAAAAGGCACCATAGACAATGAAGTAATATCATTACTAAACCTATATGCACCTAGTATTCATATCCTTTAACAAGCTCTATTGGTAATAATGATTGGTCACACAAATGCACATATACACATATTAATGTGTTTGTACATGTGTATATGTATATGCATATATACACATATAAACAGCTGATATACTCGAATGTTTTGCATAAATATATGTGTATATATACATGTATATGTGCATGTTCTTCTACATGCCTGTGCATACACGGGTATATATAACATATATTCTGTTCTTTGTTTATACATCATGGCTATAAAATACTTATTAGAGAAACTTGATAAAATATTTTCCCCCATTTTACCCCTTCCATTGTTACCTTAAATTTATTAATTTTGTTTGTGAACAGGCTTTCCGATTTCATGTAATCAAAATTTAACTCTTATTTTTTAAATTTTGTATACTTTTGTTGAATATTTCTTACATATAGGTGTTAAATATACAGGATCTGCTTTTATTTTACTCAAAGAGCATCATCTTTAATTTTGGGGGTATATAGATATATAATTTATTGTAGAATATGTTATAAGATGCTGGTCTAAATCTCATTCTTGCCAGACTACTTTGTAGTTTCACTAGCAATTTTCATGAAATAGGGAATTTTTTCTAAGTAATTTATGGTTTGAGGTATATCAAACCCTGGACTATTAAATTCCATGATTACCTTCTGATTGGCCACTTATATTTTATCTAATACCAAATGGTTTTGTTGACTGTTTCTTTATGATAAAGCTTGATGCCTTCTATTACCTCTTCATTTCTAACAGTTTTCATTGTTTCTCTTGATATTATAGAATTTTTGTTTACGTAATTGAATTATTTTCTTACTTTTATAAAGTTCTATAAAGTATTCATCTGATAATTTAATTAGTAGAATATTAAAATTGTAACTTAACTTTGTTGGTGCTGTGATATTTATGATATTGACCAAGTTCAATCATGAGAACTGATATTCCTCTTGCAATTTGGGTTGTTCTTTATTTCTTTCAGGAGTACTTTGCAATCAAATCTATACAAGTATTTTGTGAACTTTAGTAAATTAATCCCAACTATTTATGCATTTATGGTATCTTTGAGCAGAATTTTTCTTTCTAACTTTGAGCAGAATTTTTCTTTCTAGTAATTTTTCTCAGATTTCATTATTATCTATTAATCTTTCTTCCCCACTTGATTAATTCAATGTCCTTTTTTCCCCTCAGATCTTATCCTCTTGATCTTTCTGCAGGATTTAATATTGTTGATTCCTACTTCCTCTTGAATACTCTCTCTTCCCTTAAGTTCATAAAAGTGATTTCTCCTGGTTCTCCTACCTGCACGATCATTATTTCTTGATCTTCACTGCCATTATAATGTATTCCTTTTGGCCAAGTATGACGAGACTCCAGATACTGGCACAGGCCTCTTCAAACCAATGAATAATTTTTAATACACTTGATTGCAAATTATATTCTTGTACTACTATCCTAATAATTGTTTCCATTATAAAGCTTATATAAGGAAGAAGTTTTTCAAAAGATTAAACAAACATGAAATAGTATTTAATGTTAGAATTAATGCAATTTAGTGAGTAGTAATGTATTGTGGACAAATTTGTACTTTCAGGGAATAATTTTGGCAGATCTGTGAAGAACAGATTGGAAAAGAGAAACTTTTGAGGCAGGGAGACCAATTATGAAGATATTTCCATAGTCCAGACAAGAGGTGATGAGACTCTGAACTATGGAGTCAAGAGGTACTGCAGAGGTAGAAATGACTAGTATTTGACATCAGATTGCACATTTTCTGGGGCTTGATGAATTCAAAACAATGAAATATACAATTTGGGTCACTTGTAGACCTTCTCATCTAAAGTGAATCACCATTCTAAGTTTATTCTATCCTTGACATTTTCTTATTTGCAAAACTTTGAGCTAGTAGTTGTAAAACAATGTTAGGTCTACTATATATCTGTCAAATAATCCTGCATGTCTGGTTTGGAGATCTTATTGAAAATGACGTTTTAAGGGGACATTTTGCTGTACTGAATTATATTGTAAAGTAACTGACCAGAATAAGTGTAATGAGATCTTATATTCTTTACATCTGTTAGTCTACTGCAAAGCTGTAAATATCTGTCCTGATATAAAATGTAATTTGGGAAAGATATTGCTCCTTTCTCATGCTTTCATCAGAACATTATTCTCATAAAGATTTGGGGGAAATAGGAAATAATTGGTGGTTTCATATTATCATGAAATTCCATGGCTGACAGTAACAATATCCATGATTTTCCATGATATTAATAGCCTCTACTCTTAGATCTCTTAAAAATTTTTAAGTCTAATTGCTTAAAATGGTATTATCTCTGCCAGTTAACTCCTTTGTATTTATTTGGTTAGACAAGCTTTTTTTTTCTCATCTCTGTTCTCTTTAGTGCCATTTCTCCTTTTTTGATGCAAGGTGTCAGAAACAGGGATTCCAGACATCAGATGTATTGGCTCTCATATCATTGATGGAGAGGTATGCTGTGATAGTCTTGTCCTATTTGTTTCATTTTTCCATTTACTGCCCTCTCAGTTTTATCATTATTATACTATTATAAATGTTCTTAAAATTATTTGAATTGTGTTTAAAAAACCTTCTATACACTTGTGTTTCTGTTCAATGTGTTTAGCTCATTTAGGAGATTATACAGCTCATAATCTTCCATTTCCTTTACCTATAATATTTTATAAATGACCATTATTTTAAACCATATACCATGATAAATTCAAAATGGATAAGCAATCTAAATATAAAAGGTTTCATTACTTTAAAAAAAGGTTTAAGGAAAATGGAAAGAGGTATCTTAACATCAATGGTTAGGAAGAAAATTCATGGCCAACCAAGGTGTAATAAGACAAACTAGACAATTTTTTAATTACATGAAATTGAAAAAAAATATTTTGCACAAACAAAATTATTGCAACTACGATGAGAAGAAAAACTTTTAAGTGGTAAAACATCTCTGTGTGTGTATGAGAGGGGAGATAGAGACAGAGACAGAGAGACAGAGAGAGACACCCAGAGGAAATTTGTTAAACATTTTCTTTGTTTCAGATACTGTGCTAGTGTTTCAGATGAAAAAGCAAGATATTCTCTACTTTCAAGAAAGTTATATTCAAATGGGAAAGGAAAATTTATGTAGGAGTTATAAGATTAAGTTTGAAAGCTAAGAAAGGACCCTATATACAAAGCTTTTAATGGCTGGATAAAGAATTTGACAAAATAGTGACACTTTAAAATCTTAATAATAATACGACAAAATAAATGATGAAATGTAACAAGGAACTCATGTTAAGATAAATGCATAATTAATGAATCTTAACACAGTAGTCCACATAAAGCAGAGAAAGCAAGACTTTTATCTCTTTCATCTTGGATTATGCAATCTAATTTATAATATTTTAAAGTATACTAAAATCCCAAGATGTTTTCTCACAATTTCATTTGACCAGATTTCTCCCATTCTTTACTTCTGTGTCTTGGTTAGACAAGACAGTGCTGTAGCAGAGAGGCTTTGGGCCATTTCTGAGATCAACATGGGGTTCATGAGTAACAGCCCTACCCTTTGCCTGTTTGCTTTATTTTTTCCTACTTTTGGGTGTAGATTGAAGAGGAGTGATTTTACATTTTGAGTTTCAATAGGTTGGGAAAGAGTGTATAAAGAGTATAAAAACATGTTGAATTTTGCAGCCAGCCAGCCAAACAACCAGAAGCAGGTTCTTCCAGCAACCGTGCTATATTTGGATTTGAACTTAGTTGGACAATGCTACATACAAACTGCATTAAATTTGAGCACATCCCCCCACCTCCAAGGAATAAAATTGTGCAGAAGACTAAGTTCCCCACAGGTATTTGGCGCGGATGGGAAGATAATGCTGGTGCTTTGTTCTCACTATATCTTAGAAGTAAATATCCTTTTTGTTGAAGGCACAACATAAGCAATGTCTTAATTCAAGTTCTCTGTTAGAATGAAAGGAAGTACTTGCATGTCAGTGAACATTTAATAAAAGAGGTTTACTTTGCCCTAATGTAGTAAGAAGATGCAACAAAGATGCAATGACACTTAGCTTCAGTGGATATGGCTCTCTTTGCATCTATCTGGAAATGTGTATAGTCAATAAGTCATCAGGGTATGGCAACTAACATGATCTCAGGTACCCATAAGGTCTGAGAACTAGAGACTATATCCTGCTGGGCTTTTTAAAGCCTCTTTACCTCAACGCTGTGCCAGGGGAGCTGACTGTCAAGGAAGCTAGAACTGTTAGGGAAACTAGGGCTAGTAAAGTTGCATCAAGAAATTGCTGGTCCTATCATATTTTGTAAAGGCTCATTGATGTTAATTGGTTAAATGGAACTGAGGCATTAATCGCTGACAGGTAACGGTGGGAGAACATAGCAGAATGGGGGTTTGAATGGATGGCATTAGAGAAAGTAATAACCTAACACCAGTAAGCCTAAAGCTCTGAGAGGGAGATATAGCTAACCACTCTCTGGATATGGAAGCCAGAGCAACACATTTCAATAGATCCAAGAGCACATAGGTATGGCTCTTGTATTGATTCCATCTCATTCATGTGTTCTTATTTTACATAATCCTTGTACATATCCTTCAAAAAATCTTGCATAGCTGATCTACCCAGCACACAGGAGTCCTTCCTCTATATCTTTTAATTTCATGAATATAAGTGCAACACTCACATGGTCTATTTTCTTCCAAGCTCGCTTTTGTTCTGGTAACACATATCTCTGATAATATCTTTTATGCTACTTCTTGAGAAAAAAAAAGTTGTGATTGGTAGTATACTGTTGTATACTTACATTTCCTATGAGATTTGCCTGTTCTTTTTGGTTCACTTGTGATTGTGATTGTTATAGAATCATGAGGTTCTATTATTTACAGTCACATAATATCAGCAGGATACAGTTATTACAAATATAAGCTTTTTTAAAAAAGGAATACTTCATGATTTTTTAAATCACTAGATCTACAAACATTTATAAGAACTCTTTTCACCATACTCCTAAATGGAAACTAAGTGGTGCCCATTATTTATGGAAAGGATGAAAATAATTATGAATTTTATGTGTAATAAGATATGTCTTGCTTTATAGAATAGTAGCTTTACAAGTGATATAACTCACACATAGTAGTTACTTAATAAATACTTGTTGAATTGAATGGTATTAGAGATAAGTAAATAAATGTACCTCTAGTTGTACCTATAAAGGAATGGTGTTTGATATAAATGTATACATGGGAATGTAACTCATTAAAATACAGCCCTTGTGTCTAAATTTTTACCCCAAGTCATATGTAATAAACACAGGGTAGTGTTGTGTCCAGTATCTCTTAGCCAGTTCTTTAGTTTTAAGGATGTAAGTTTCATCAGAAAATTTTGTACAAATGCAAGTCTTTGTTCTTTTCAGATTTTTGTCAAGAAAAATTTCATGGTGTCATTACTCATATTTTTGTTTGTTTCTTTTGTAGATATAAGATGTTAAGTTATGTCTATAGGTAATGATATCTTTTTGTTCTTTGTTTTATAGCAATGCCTGTCACCTTTCCATGTATTTAGAATTCAATCCAATAAAAAATTAAAAGTAATAGTGTGCAAGGCACTATGCTTTCAACAACCTCATTTATATTTTGCAACTTATGTTCTAAATCTATGATTCCTATTACCCTTGTCTGGCTTACTTCTTGTTGGCAGTGAGATCAAGGGAATAAAGCTTGGGGTGGTTCATGAAATCTTTTTTTTCTTCTTCTGTATTATGATTGCTTTTTATGTCAGTGAAATTTATCTAAGAAAAGGTGATAATCAAAGTCTACACCTTTATCCATATCTATTTCTTATTTTTTTCAGAGACAATGCATTTTTATACAGGTCAGGTTGGATCATGTATAATTACATGCAATAAATTTTCTGTATAAGTTCCCTTTTAGGCCTTAATCTATGATCTCATAAGATTTATCCCCTTTGTGTTGTTGAATTAGATCTTTGCTTTAAGAAGTCAATAATATAACTTCACAGAAACAGCTGATTCAGAAATTACTCTTATACTGATCATCTGTTTTCCTGTCTTTTATAATAGATCACATGTCAACTTTGGTTATCTTACTCTGTGCTTCTCATATCCAGTGTTTTATAATTCTTTTATTTAATAATAACAATGAAAATTTTAAAATATATAATCTCAATTCATATTTTCTAACATACTTTTCCTCTCTTCCCTATAGCATTGAATTTATATTGAATTAACTAAGGGTCAAGGAATACTTTAACATGGTTGGGATCAGTGGTGTCAAACTCAAATAGAAACAGGGTCTATTGACCTATACTTAAGGATCCCTCTGGGCTGCGTATTAACTTCATTTTAAAATATAATGTCATCTATGTTTTATTGTCTTTTTATTTATCTTGTTGGATATTTCCCAATTACATTTTAATCTGATTCATGCCATGTATGAGATTGTTGCAAGCTGAATGGGGACTCTAGACTGTATGGTTAATACCTCTTATTTGGATGAATGTGTTAACTTTTTAATACAATTTACCTATTTATTCATTGCCTGTAACAGCTGTTGTCACACAATCTGTAGTTACCTCATAATTTGAAAGTCTTTCCCTTCTGTTCATAATGAGTACTACAAGGTAAGAGGAATAAATGTTTCATGAAATAATGGCTCCTATTGCTTTTGGCCACCAAATAAGTTCACCTTGAACAACTTTTTTATTTGGAAGATAACCTGTGATCACCTATCCACTTATACACAATATCTTTCTATTTTCTGATGTCATTCATAGAAATAGTTTGAATGTAGACATGATTTAGTAGACCCAAAATAGCATTAGTATTTGGCCATTGGTCTTTTATTTAAAGTATCAAGATTTAATATTTATAGATGAGTTACAGATTTTGACTCAACATATTGATCTAATATTATTGCAAGAATGGAAGGAAGCTATACAGGATGGATAACCATTTTGTATTATTTTTTTTTCTGTGTCATGTGTCACTATAGCCGAAGAATTATATAGTTATCAAGTTGCTGATGAGCGGTAGGTGACATTATCATTCATCTCCAAAGGTAGCTAAATCTAACAAAATATAGCAAGAAAGAAATTATAGCTTCATATTGACAAGTAGTATTAAAAACATTGGATAGATTATAATAATAGGAATCTTGAATAAAATACTGAGTTTCATAAAATTTTAAGTGATAATGTTTTTGAGTTACAAAGAAATACTTTTAATTAAGAGAAACTTAACCACAGGATGGAAACTTAACCACAGATGGAAAACTATACCACAGGATAAACAAGGCTCATTATGTGTATGACACTAGCTAGGATTTGGGGCATACTTAGAAAAAAATGAGTCTCTGCCATCACAGAGCTTATATTCCACTAGCACAGTATAATATGTGCACACATAAATAAGTAAAATATTTTACCGAAAAATGAAATGGGCGTGTGTGTGTGTGTGTGTGTGTGTGTGTGTGTGTGTGTTAGAGAGAGGAGATGGAGACAAGGAGATAAATTAAAAGACTGTTACCAGTGACAACAAGATGCTGACAAACTGTCAAAAATCACCAAAATAAGAATTAGGAATTTGAGAAAAGGAATTTTAACTGTAACTATTCTCTAAAACACTGAAGACACCAAGAACTCTTATAAGAAGGCAAGTACTCAATTAATTTGAAGTAGAGAAGGCTAATCTGTAATTTCTAACACACTCCATTGGCATCCCCTCACCCACTAGGCTGCTTACTCTCATAGGACTGCACAAGCTAACACAGCAGTTTTGAAGAGAACTCAGTTCAAGCCATCCATTCTCCTACTAGCATACACACACACACACACACACACACACACACACACACACAGAGAGAGAGAGAGAGAGAGAGAAGTAGTAGTAGTAGTAGTTTTCTCTTCCCTAGGTTGTAGCATGGAAAAACTCTGTGCTGCAACAGTTCAACTGAAGAACAGAAGGAATTTGGGCAGGATTCCAGCACATGTGCTCTGTGTGGCCCTCCACTAAAACTGAGGTAAAGTGGACTGACATCCAGTTGGGACCAATTTTATCTACCCAAAAGTCACTTAGGGCAGACAACAATGTAAGTAAAGTGTGAGTTAGCCAATATAGTAGAAGACTGAGATTGCTTTAAGGTCCAGCTACCAGAGAATCTGAAACCAAAGGGATAAGAATCAGAAAGTGTACAATAGGAGGATACAGTGGGGGGAGACTTAAATGAAAGATTTCAAGTAGAAGAAAATTCAGTGAAAGGTATTGATTTTAAATAGATTAACAAAGAAAATTATTAATAGTAGAAGGGACTATGGTATTCACATCAGCTAAATTAATCTACACAGCTTTACATATGGCAAGATAAAGGAAAGCAAATCATTATCTATTGCTGGATCTGTGGATTCCCTGAAGGGCATGGCAATACAACAGAATGTTCCTGTATTGTTTAAAGGAGAAATAATAATTGTGGAAGTATAATCTATGGCCTTCACAGCAAAAGCAAAATGAACTTGAAGACAGAAGTTTCAGTCAAATATAAGGACTCAGAGGTATCTTGTAAGAAACTAAGAAGATTGTGGGAGGCAAGGAAATGGAGATAATGAATACATACAATCCTCTCTAAAAATTTAATTCTTTCATATTGAAAAGTTATAGGATAGTAATTTAGTATATTACAGGATTTCCTGAAGTTTTGTTTGTTTTCAATTGGTAAAGGACTAGGCAAACTTGGTGGTTGTGGGGAAATAGAATAGATTGATATTTAAGAGGGTGAGATGAATTGAAAAATGAAATATAAGATGAAAAAAATGATTGAGAAGGCAAACTGTCAGAGAAGATGGGGGAGAGAGCTATAGTGGAGGAGGAAGCTATGGCAAGGTAATGCCTTACCTCTTCATGGAGTATTAGAGTTAAACAAAGGAGAATGGGAAATGTTAAAGAGTTTTGAGGAATAAGGTAGGGGAAATAAAGTATCTTGTGATGTATAGATTCTATTTTTACCATAAAGTAATTAAACAATGTCTTTTGCTGATGGGAAGAGGTAAGGAGGTAGTTAGATGGTTTAGAGAGAAAGTTTAAAAAGATAGCTATGAAGAAAAGAATAGGGAATAATCAAAGAAAGAGTAAAGAAATAAGGGTGGTGGAGACAATCCAGCTTGGTTAGCATTTTACAAAAAAATCATTGATTTAAGGCAACAGTACAAGAGTTTTAAAGATGGAGGATACTTTAATTATGACCTACCTCATAATGTCAAGATCAAGAATAGATCAAAGAGAGAAAGGACAAGTAGTGATAGACCCAGAAAACAGGGAGAGATCAATTGACTTGAGGTTGATGCAAATATGAATAGATTTAAGAAGGATGCAGCATACAGAGTCATAGAAGTTGAATATCAAGTAGAGCAATAACTGAGTTTTATACTGTGGATGTTAAACAGGTGTTGGTAAGGAGAAAGATATTGAGTATGACCATCCATCTGTGTGGTTGAGGTAAAATGAAGATGCAATCCTTGGGAGATACAGAGGTTGATGAACTCGAAAGCCAGAGTGTTCAAGGGGATATTTTTATGCATATGGAAGACTTCAAGTATCTGTCAAAGTGTTAGGAGAGAGAATAAAACTATAAGCCAGTCACCAAATTCTTCAAGAAAAAAAAAAAAACTAAAAATCACCTTCTTTCAGGATATGGTCTGGGCAAAGGGAATTCCAAAGAAGGAAAGTTTCCAAGAGATAACATCCAAGTGAAGGTCTGAAGTGACAATGAGACTGACATTGGGTCAGTCTTTTCTTACTGACCCAATGTGTGAAGAGGGATTACTAGAGATGTATATATTATTGGAGCAGATGACCAATAGTATCCTTTGGGAGAAGCCAGGGTCTATGAATGTAAGAAGAAGGAAGGAGTGTGACAGGCAGATATCTAGTATAAAGTAAAGAAAAAAATAAGTTCATAAAAATCATCAGGCTTTTAATAAAATGCTATCAAAAATGAAGAAAAGGGAAAATAAATTCCATTAGAATAACTACAAGAAGAAGGCAAATTCTGCAAATCAGTCTATCAAAACACGCATGCAAACTATAGAAATACAAATATGTAATCTTAACAAAAATAAGATGTCAATTAAATAATTGATGAGCCATTTCCTGTTCATTGTTTGGTCACATTAAAAAAACAAGGCTCATGGTATCTGGATTAATCCACAGATTTGATGATATATCAATTGTACCACTATAAAGACACATTAGAGAACTCTGTAAAATAAAATTCATATGAAAGAATAAAAATTCAAGAAATTCAAGGGATATAATTTTTAAAATTAAAAATAAAGTTGATGGCATTACTAGCATTGACAAATCTTATATTATGAAAAAGGTAATTATCCTTCATATTTTATGCTGGTAAGATACATAAAAATATAAAAGGAGAAAAGATGAAATAAGCAAGACCTAGAAACTAGTGAGTTTTTTTTAACTTGATTTCCATAAAATTCCTCTCTCCTCATTGTCCTTCCACCTTTCAGGTTCCTATGCTGAAATATCATCCACCCCTTGTCATCAATGCTGTAGTGGTCTCACTTATCATTTCTATACAGATGCCTCTTTAATGTGTATATATAATCTTAACTTTTTCCTGCACATCTCTCCCATAAGTCCAATTTCCTCAGCTAAGTGCAAATGATACAAAAAAAAAGCCAAAAATAATCCCTGACTTCAAAGAAGTTGCATGGTAAATGGTGAGATAATATTGTGGGGAATGACAACCCTAGATATATATATAAGATACATACATAGTAGCTAGAATGTCACTTTAGACAGCAACTGGAAACCAAGGAAGGCCTCTTGAAAGAGGTAACATTTGAGCTGAGACTTGAAGGAAGTTGGGGATAGATAGTGAGATCAGCAAATGATAAATCTGTATAAAGAGTTATAGATATATACATATAGAAAGATAGAGACAGGCAGGCATTCCCTCTATTTTCAATGTAAAGCATTTTTAATGAAAAATACGATTTTTCAGGAAACTGTATTATTAATAGCCCTTGTTAGGTTCTCTCCATCCCTAATGACTCATCATTCTTACTTTTACATTTTAATGTAGAACCAGCAAATAACAGACAGAGATCTGATTTCAAGTTCCACCTATGACACATACTGGCAATGTATCCCTTCTGGTTAGTATCACAAAAACTCTAAGAGTAGAAATTATAGAGAAGATACTGATCTACCTTATTAGAGGACAATTTTCACCAGGATTTCCCTGTACTGATGAAATTAATGAAATCACAGGTATATGTATGTATGCATACATGTATGTATGTATGTATGTGTATATGCATGCATATGTGCATATACATGTATATATAGTCTTAAAATTACTTTTCCCTCAGATACCATATTTTTTCTGGTTATTCTCTCCTCAAATCGATGTTTCTCTTTTGTAGTCCTTATTTTAAAATAGTAGCACTGATCTGGAACTCAGGATCATGTGGAACTGAGTGTTGTAAACTAAAAATAAAAAATCTTAATAAAAAATTTAAAAAAAGAAAAAATGACAAAAAATAAAATCCACAGAAAGTACCTAATAGACAAAAAATAATTATTTATGCCATAAAGTCTTCATTTTCTTGACAAGAACTTAAGAATCTTCAGACATGCTTTCTAGCTTCCTTCTGGTAATATAATGTTTCCCCACTTGAATCACCAGAGCTAGGTGATGTTTGAATGAAAGTGAAAGGGAGAGAAAAAGATAAGATAGGAGGAGGAAATTTCAAGGAGGAAAGAATAAGCTTAATAATAAATTTTAAGTTGAAAATGGGGATGCCTAAATGCATGTATATATGTCTTAGAAATCCCATGGTTCAGCTACTGTGTAACTTTGAAGATCTCATATGCAAACTGAAGGAAAATTTCAGCTAGTTATAAGTGTGATATGAGTTTGCATACCTTGTTTTCCATTATTTTTATATTGTCAATGTATTATTTAATTAAAAATCTTTGACATCTTAGCAATTATAGTTCCTCTGAATTTTCTGTCTTGATTATTTCATCCTTTTAATTGAGATTATGGATTAAGCTTTTGAAATGCTATGTGGAAGAAAAAGGAGAGAAGTGGAAAATATAATCTTACAAAGGTTAAAGCAGTCCAGCATTCATTTCAACTTCCCACAATACGGTATACTCCAACAAGAATGATAATTCAGGAATCCTCATCCTACTGCCAGAGACAGTTAAAAATGAAATTCTTCTCATGAATATGCATAATTGTAATGCAAATGGAAAATGGTATATGTACTCAACCTTTTTGAGTTTCATTGGAAAATTATACTTGCATGGTCCTCCTTGGATGTCATTAGTTGAAAAGCAAAATTTGAATGGTGCTTCACCCTTTAGAAGGCTTCTATTATAAGTTTAGGAGATGATAGTATGAGTTGATGCTTCACTGGTTTTTTGACTTACAAAAGATAGCTTTCCTCATTTTATTCTTTCAGAACTAAAGTCACAACATGCTTTTCTTCAGAGAGACAATAACTACTTGATAACTATGTAAATAAAATGAATTTACCCACCTTGCTTCACTGTTTAATGTATCCTACAGACTGATGCATAGCGATTCTTCAGGTACCATAAAAATGAATTATAATGTCTAAAGTAAATGGAAGGAGATTGTAGATGTCTTGTCCTATTCTTTTTTTTTCCTCTTGGCCAAATAGTCTTTATTTGAGAATGAAAATATCTTTCTCTGTCTTCCATACATTTGAGAAGTGACCAAATTCTCACCAAGGTGATAGGTTTCCAAAAGTTTGATAAGCTGATAAGACAATATGAAAATCACAGAAGGAACGAGTAGGTGGTAGAGAGAATCACAGAACACCAGAATCTCAGAGTTGGTAAGGACCTCAGATGTCATCTAGTGCAATCCGTACATGAATAAGAATTCCCTATAGAATATGCCTGGCAAATGATCAGCTATTCTTTTTTAAAGGGCCCTGGTGATGTGGTATACACACACACACAGATACGGATTTATACACATATATATGCATGCATGTATGTATGTATATAAACACATACGCTCATCCCTTTCATCATTTTCATGTTGTTTTATTGGCTAGCCAAGCTTTAGGAAAGCTCTTTCTCTATCTATCTACACACACACACACACACACACACACACATATGCACGCGTGTATGTATGTATAGAAACACATACACTCATCCCTTTGATCATTTTCATGTTGTCTTATTGGCTGGCCAAACTTTAGAGACATTCTCTCTCTCTCTCTGTCTCTCTATCTATACACACACATGCACACACACACATACACAGACATCTGTGTGTGTGTGTACAAATACATGTATGTATGTATGTGCATGTGTGAAAAAAGTTCTTGTGGTCACACATGAACCAAAGTACAGTCCAGGAGAGCAGTGACTACATCTCTTCAGAGATCACACCACATTAGAGGAACTGAAAACTTATAGACTACCAGAACTAGCTTTGCTCATCAGTACAAAAAACCTGAAAGTTGAGATAGTGCCCCATCCACCCCAGAGGAATCATCAGGGCAGAAATCTAAGACCAAAGGTTTGCCTGCAGTTTTGTAACTCTGAAACAATACAGCTTCTCATCTGGCTGAAAGTGACTGAGTCCAGCTCAAGTCTCTCCTTGAGCAGATCCAAACCCAAGTCAAGAACTTATAGAGCTCAGAAGAGCACACCAGCAATCAGCATTTGCCCTAAATCAAACCTCTTTGGAAGCACTGAAAGCTTGCAGTTCACTAGACTGAGTTATTCTTGAGACATTGAAATAATGTTGTATTCAATAACCCAAGAAAACAGCAACAGGACCAACCTAAAGTTCCTTCCAGAACAGCACAGACACCAGCACTAATGTCAAGTCTAAAGTAGGAAGTAAGCCGGAAAAATTAGCAGCCCCAAAAAAGAATCCTAACATTTAAAATATCATGGAGGAAGGGATGTCCAACACCCAAATCCAGAAGAGAAGGACTCCAAAACATCTACAAACAAAGCCTCAAAGAAAGGTGGGCACAAATTCAATTAGAATTACTAAAATAAAGCGAGAGTTTTAATTCTTTTTTATAAGTACAATGATAGTACTGGAGGGAAAAAAATAAAAAGAGAAGAGAACTATTGAAGAAAACGTTAAAAAAGTAATTAACAGCTTACCAGAATGCATCAGAATGAGCTGGTTGCACAATGGATAGAGTCAGAAGATTTTAGTTCAAATTTGGCCTCAATCATTTACTGGCTCTATGATCCTGGAACTCTGCTTCAGTTTCCTCAATTGTAAAATGATGATAATAATAGCATCTATCTTGAAGTGTTATATAAAGATCAAGTAAGATAATATTTGTGAAAATTACTTGACACAATGCCTGGCACATAGTATGTATCAAACAGTAAAGAGTAAAACGTGATAATTGATTATGTACTTCTTTCCTTCTCCCTCTACTCTTTCCCCATCCATCTGATGAAAAAACAATTTGTCAGAAAACCATAGTATCCCTGTAGGTCTCAGGAGATAACTTATGGACAAAGGTTTCATAGGTAGCACTCAGTCACCATGTATTCAACGCTGTGTTAAGTATTGGTAATACACTCTCTCTGTTCTATTTTCCTCAGAGTAACCCAACTTCAGCCTCTCCCCTGAAAATTATAATTGAGAGTCTCTTCATTGTATATGGGATAGAAAAGTTCTTGCATGCTGTTACTTGCTCTATAGCCTGTAGAACAGAGCTCTGCTTACTCACCTCAAAAATGGGGTACAGAGAATAAATTGTGTTGGTAAAGTTCCCAGAGGGGAATGAATAAGCTGCTCTTGGGTGGGGTGGAGGGGAGTAAGCATGACTGGCCAAACAATAACTGTACCAAGACCTGACTGAATGCTTAAAAAAATAGGTATGGCACCATTTGTTGATTTCTCTGGGAGGTTGTCCCAACAATCAGCTACTTTGACTTTAACCCCTAAGGGAGGCCACCGTAATCAGTTTTTACCAGTCATCTCAATGTAATACCACACCGAGGTTTAATATTAAGATTCAACATGGTTGTACAGAATGATTAAATTAGATGGGAGAACAGTGATTCTACAATCACATTCAAGCAACAGGCAACAAGAAATTTCTTTCATTATACTTCAAGAATCCTATACATCTAAGATTGAGAGCAATGATCCAGGAGCACCGGAAACTGGGAATTATAAAAAGCATTTTACATACAGAGACTGGAAGAAAAAAATTGATTTTTAAAAGAAAATTTTATGCGTACTTGATAAGACCCCAGATATATTCTAAATGTGAGATAACCCTTAGGGGGAAAGCAGTCCAGTTATGTCTTCAGGAAAACGTGTTTGTGATTCTGACCAGCAGGCTCCATATGTTACTTGGAAGGAGGCTTTGTAGCACTGGTATTACCATATGGCCAAGGTACCTTGAAAATAAGCTTGTGGGAATAATTGCTTTATGCTGAGTGATAATTTAATAAATGTGTGGCCTAATGTACTTTCCTTAAATAGCCTCATGAGTTTTCTTCCATTACTGCCCCCTGGGGACCTCTTTGGCACCTGTTATGGAAAAATAATTAAAAACTAAGATTTATCTCTTTGAGGAAGTAGAGCTTTATTTGACCTTGTTGGACACTAGAAAATACAGATCAGCATATTCAAATTCCTTTTGCTATTTCTCCAGTTACATGTGTTTTTTACAAATAAAGCTTTATTAAGGGACTAGAAGGAGGAAAATATTGGGAGAAAAGTCATAATTCTTTGAATGTGATACAAGCTGTAGAGTTTTTGTCTCATAACTTTATTAGCATAGGTTTAGGAATTCAGCATTCAGGTGGCTAATTATTCTCACCTTTGGAAAGCACTTTGTGATTAAAATAGTTGGCCACCAGTTGAGTAGTACTGACATGGTCACATGGTTAAAATAAGGATGCTTTTGTTTTTATTGAAGGTCCATGAGCTTTCAAACACAAATCGATTTTTAATTTTTAAGAAAGCTACAAAACAGATGGATGTAAATAATATTAAACATGAAAGTTAATAATATAATAGAGAAATAAGCATATTGATCTTTATGAATTTTAATTATTAATGATTTAAAGATTATGAATCATTCCTCCTCTTTTTCTCATTCCTTTATAGCAAGAGCTATAGGTTCTCAATTCCCCATGAGGTATATGGATTCATCTTCAGTTATTTTTGTTGTCTGAGTCTTTGTGACCAGATATGGGTTTTTCAGTGGTTTGTCATTTCCTTCTCCAGTGTATTGAGGCAAACAGAGGTTAAATGATTTGCCCAGGGTCACAGAGCCAGTTAACATCTGAGGTCACATTTGAACTCATCTTCCTGACTTTGGGCCCAGCACTTTGTCCACTGAGCCATCTAGCAGTGTTCAGAAAGGCCTACAACCTTTCATGTGAGGGCTTGCTGAGCCCTTTTCAAAAAGGGCTGTTCATTCACCTTTGGTATCCACTTGTCACTAACCCTCACCTGTGGCTCCAAGAAGCTGTACCCAATAAAACTGCAAGACAGATGAGCCAAACCAGGTTGAGGGTAGCCAATAGGTCTCAAACTCATTAGTGAGTTATGCGGATGTCTACCCCAAGCATGAGAAAATGTACCCTGGCAGAAGGGGTATATGAGAACAATTTTTTCCAATGGCCATGAAGACAGTTAAGTAGGCACTGTGGAGCTCACTTAGACCTTGGTCAGACATCAAAGATACCAAGGAAACCTACTGCATCCCAGGCATTTGCCAGTTATCAGAAGCAGGACCCAAACCCAGATCTTGTTGGCCCTAAGGCCAGTTCTCTACCTATTATTCAATGTTCCATATAAGTTTGTAAAAACATACGTATGCATACATATAATATACATACAGACATATGCACATATGTGTATATATGCACATACACACAATGTGCAGAGTGGCACAGTATATTGAGCACTGGGCCTGAAATCAGGAAGACCTGAGTTCAAATCTGGCCTCAGCCACTAGCTGTGTGATCTTGAGCAAGTCAAAAAGTGGCTTTCCTTGACTATAAAAAAATCAAGATAATAATAGCACCTACTTCCTAGGGTTGTTGTGAGGGTCAAATGAGATAATATTTGTAAAGTGCTCAAAAAGAGAAATCTTTATGGTTCTTTTCTCATCTGTTTCATTTGAAATACTGAATAAGCCAGGGCAAGAGGGTGCTCTGAGCTTACTTTCCTTTTCTTCATTGTAGAAGCTGTAAGAGAGAGATTGAGGTATGACATATGTCTTTATGTCTGCTATTTGAACTCTTGACTGTCTTTCCTTAATCAAATGTCATTATTAGCCTTATTATTTAGGGAGGAAATACTTTATCTTCTTTCCCCTATATTTCTGTGACCTCCTTCTTTGAACATTATATGAATTAATTAATTTTATCCAATGGTGAGTCCTTTCAGCAGCCTGAATTCATGAAAAAAGAATTTGCTTTGAATTATATAGTATAGCAATGACCCCAAATAAAAGTTCTCTGTGTTTGCAGTTCCCTAAGTTCCTAGACTCAACCTTATAATTAGAACCTCCCTGCTACTAATCCACACTGACCACTGTTCTATCTTATTGAGCTAAATTGATATTATCATGTCACAGCTTTTTTAGTATCTGTGGACTGTGGTTTTAATCACGAGGTCGGACTTGCTTGAAGGCGTTTGCTCTCTGACTTGCCCTAGTGATATGTCTGGTTGACATTTTGGAATCTCTTTGATCATGTTTCTAATTTAAATGCTGGGTCATCTGGCTATAACTCTCAAAGTACTACTTGCTGGATGGACGTGGCAGTATTGACCGGAGTTTGGTTTTGTGTTATTTTCTTTTCCTATGCTGATTTTTAGGCTTTCTCTTTTCTCCCCAAGGAGGCAAGAAAATTGGTGGAGAGTTTGTAACCTAAAGAACCAGTCTTCAAGTACTTGAAATGTTGTTTTGTGGAAGAAGGATTAGAATTGTTCTGTTTGATCTTAGAGGGTAGAACTAGAAGTAATGGGTAGAAGAATTGGTAGAAGGAAACAATTTAGGTTTGCTATAAGGGAAAAAAAATAAAACAGAACATCTCAACAAAGCTATCAAAAAGTGTGAAGGGTTACTTCAGAAGGCAATGAGTTCCTCCTCACTAAAGGTTTTGTTTTTTTTTCCATCAAAAACAAGAAGACAAGTTTTGGCGTATGTTACAGGCCATATTATTCTTCTGGTTTGGGTTATATTCAGTGGCTTCTCAAGTCTTTTTCAACTCTGAAATTCTGCGACTTTATGGTTTATAATATGTGACTAATGATGCCATTCTTGTTGTTTTATCTTTATTTTAATAATAATATATAGAAAGGTTAATGCCCGTGAATCTTTACATCAGCACTTGCTCGGAATAAATGGCATGGAAACAATATCACATATGAACCAAAATCTATAATCAATCTCTTTTCATAGTTGTTCTACTCCATGACTTTGCTTTAAAGTCATGACATACTAGTAAAGATCATTAGTAGGAATCCAGAATAGAAGAATATACCGAACACTGGAAGACTTGGAAGCAAAGGTTTATGTGTCACAAATCAGGAGTATAGAATGCATGTAGCCTGAATACTTAACACTTGTCCCACTAGGCAAATATTTCAGCAGCAATGGAAACAAGCAGTAAGAAGGGTGTGTTCTGGTCCAAAGCCTTGGGATAAAGCTTTATAGTCTTGGAGCTTTATAATATGGAGTGAAATTGGCCCATACCAACATAGACAATCAACAAGCACAGAGTGTACAGGGAACTTTAACCTCTCCACAGCAAGTCAAGGAAATGGGGAAGTTATAGTACCCTTAGTGGGCCTCTACCTTTGGCAAAGATATATTGTTTTAGAGGACAGGGAGGAAATTGTCAAAGCTGATGCCTAGTCTGTACATAACTATACAATTCACCACCACCAATTCACCATAACTAGCTCTTCATTATTTCCTCATATAATCTTTTCCATAGAAAAGATTAGTCTTGACCAAGTAGATCTGGAGTGGTTAGCTGAAAATCTGGGAAATGCAACCCAGGATTGCTTATACCACCATATCAGAAAAATCAATATAAGAATCAAGGCAGTGGGGTAGAGCCAAGACAGCCACATGAAAACAGCATCTTACAGGAGCTCTCACAACAAATTCTGTCAGATACCTCTAAAAAAGTGAATCTAATCAGATTTGAGAGAGTTAGAAGCCACTAGTAGACTGAGTATGGCAAATTTCCAAGCCAGGGGAGTTCTAAGGGTCAACAGGATGGATCTGTAGGCTGGGAGAGCACCCAGCAAACAGAGTTGCATTAGACCACACCAAAGCTGAAGCAGCTGCAGAAATCAGCTAGCTCTCCAGGCTGGGAGAACCCTGGCACCATAAAACTGGTGGTGATCCCAAGGCCCACCAGCTGAGGGACAGGAGTCTGTCAGAGCTACAGAAGGAAGTAGCACAACGCCTGAGGCCATGAGAAAAAACTACTCCAGAAGATTGCCACCAGTAGTCTAAAGGTTTTAAACGTGCTTTCTTGAACTTCTGGGAGCCATAATGGCAAGATAAAAGGGCTCTCATCCCTCCCTCCCACCCTAACCCAGATAATACATACTCCTTCAGGAGAAACTTTGAAATAGAAGAGCCAGAAGTGGGCCTTCAATAGCTTTTTAGCTTGAGAAGTTGGGGAGGGGGCCCTTATCGTGGTGGTGGAAGGAGACTAATGTGGGAAGAGAAATGTCCCAGCAGGTCCCACCTCAGCAGAACAGTGGGAGTTCTTGAGCCTTAGGAGGGCAGCACCAGCAATGGTCAACACCAGGACCCCAAAAGGGGAAGTGGCAGACATTAGACATCAGGACAGAAAAAGGCTATACCACAGCATTAAGAGGAGACTTCTGGTAGCAAACAACTCCTCCCCCACACCTCACGAAACCAGAAGCCATAACACACAAAGCCAATAACTATGCCCACAGTTCCAAGAACAGGAAGCCTGGGACAGAGCCTCTTGAACCCAGAAGCAGAAATCCACTTTAAAGCCAGGAAAAAGTTAACCAACATGAAGAAGAACTCTAGGAATCTGAGGACTATTGAATCTTTTTATGGAGACAAAGAAGATCAAAATACCAATTTCAGAATAGGACAGCATGGACACTATAACCAAATCTGAAACCTCAAAAGGAAATGTGAACTGCTCTGAAGCCCAAATAGCAGCTCTGGAAGAGCTCAAGGAGGATTTTAAAAATCAAATTAGAGAAGTAAAAGAAAAAATGGAAAAAAATTCACCAATGAGAACAAAATTTTAAAGAGTAAAATTGGACAAATGGCCAAGGAGATTCAGAATATAGTTAGAGAAAATGACACCCTTAAAAGTAAAATAAACCAAATGGAAAAGGAGGCCCAGAAGCAAAATGAAGACAACAATTCGTTAAAAATTAGAACTGAGCAAGTAGAAGCTAATGACTCTATGAGGAATCAAGAGTCAGTCAAACAAAATCTAAAGAATGAAAAAATGGAAAAAAAATGTGAAATATCTAATTGGAAAAAAAAAAAAACAACCGACCTGGAAAATAGATCCAGGAGGGACAATCTAAGAATTATTGGTCTACTGTTATGCCATAATGAAAAAAAAAGCCTGGACAGTATCTTCCAAGAAATCGTTAATGACAACTTCCCTGAGGTCCTAGAACCAGAGGAGAAAGTAGTCATTGAAAGACTCCACTGATCACCCCCTGAAAGAGATACCAAAATGAAAACTCCAAGAAATATTATAACCAAATTCCAGAATTATCAGGTCAAGGAGAAAATACTGAAGACAGACAGAAAGAAGTAATTCAAATATCACAGAACTACAGTTAGGATTATGCAGGATCTTTCAGCTTCTACATTAAATGATAGGAGAAATTGGAATATAATATTCCAAAAGGCAAAGGAGCTTGGCCTACAACCAAGGATGAACTGCCCAGCTAAATTGAGCATAATTTTTTTTTTTCAGGGAAAGAGATGGACATTTGATGAAATAAGAGAATCCCATCTTCTTGATGAAAAGGCCAGAGATCAATGGAAAATTGGATCTTCATACACAAAACTCAAGAGAGACATAAAAAAGAAACAGGATGGAAAAATCCTTGTTAATCAATAAGAGAAAACTATTTATATCCATATAAAGGATTATATTGTTTTATATATGTTGTATATATATATATATATATATATATATATATATATACATATGTATACATGTATGCGAATATATATATATATGTCAATCTTGAGAATAGTGCAGTTATTATGACAATTGAAAGAGATATACATAGACTGTGGATGGCAGTATAAAATAACTGATATAATGATAAAATAACATCATTAAGGGATGTAAAGGGATGGATCTGGGAGAAGAGGTAAGGAAGTAGTAGAAAAAAAGAGATTACATCACACAAAGAGGCACAAAAATACAGTATAGTAGAGGGAAAGAAGGGAAGAAGAAGAGATATATTTCAGCTTTACTATCATTGGATTTGGTTCAAGAAGGGAATAACATACTCAGAGAAGTATAGATATCAAACTTGGCCTACAGGCAGTAGGAGGAGTAAGGAAAGGGGGGGGGTCAGAAGGGAGGGAAGAAGTAGCAAGGGGAAAAAGGTAAGATAAGGGAGGGCAATCAATAGGGAGGGTAAACTGAGGAAGGTGGCAGTCAAAAGCAAAACTCTTATGAGGAGTGGAAGGGAGAGGGGAGAAATAAAAGCATAAGCGGGGGTAGGGGGAAGAATAAGATGGTGAAAAAGACAGAGATAGTAATCATAACTCTGAATGTGAATGGGCTCAACTCTCCCATAAAATGGAAGCAGACAACTGAATGGGTTAAAAACCATAATCCTACAATATGTTGTTTACGAGAAACACATTTGAAACAGGGGGATACACATAGGGTAAAGGTAAAAGACTGGAGTAGAATATACTGTGCTTCAGCTAAAGCAAAAAAGGCAGGGGGTGCAATTTTAATCTCAGACAAAGCAAAAGTGAAGACAGATCTAATTAAAAGAGATAACGAAGGAAACTATATCCTGCTAAAAGACACCATAGAAAATGAAACAATATCATTACTTGACATATATGCACCAAGTAGTATGGCATGCAAATTCATAGAGGAGAAGTTAAGGGAATTACAGGAAGAAATAGAAAGCAAAACAATACTTGTCAGGGACCTCAATCTGCCCCTCTCTGAATTTGATAAATCTAACCTCAAAATAAATCAGAAAGAAGTTAAGGAGGTGAATAGAAATTTAGAAACGGCAGAAATGATAGACTTCTGGAGAAAAGTAAATGGGGATAAAAAGGAATATACTTTTTATCAGTGGTACATGGCACATAGTAAAAAAAAAAATGACCATTTACTGGGCATAAACACCTCACAATCCAGTGGAGAAAGGCAAAAATAGTCAATGTATCCTCTTCAGATCATAATGCAATAAAAATTATTTCCAATAAAGGACCATGGAAAGATAAACTAAAAATTAATTGGAGACTAGATAATCTAATCCTAAAGAATGAGTGGACCAAAGAACAAATAACAGAAACAATTAATAACTTCATTCAAAAGAATGACAATAATGAGACAATATATCAAAATTTTTGGTATACAGCAAAAGCTGTTCTTAGGGGAAGTTTTATATTTCTAAATGCTTACATGAATAAAATAGATAAAAAGGAGATAAATGAATTGGACACACAACTGAAAAAAAAAACTAGAAAAAGAACAAATTGAAAATCCCCAATTAAATACCAAATTATAAATACTGAAAACCAAAGGAGATATTAATAGAATTGAAATCAAGGAAACTATTAAACTAATAAATAAAACTAAGGGCTGGTTTTATGAATGAAACAATAAAATTGATAAACTTTTGGTCAATTTGATTTAAAAAACAAAGAAAGAAGAAAACCAAATTAACAGTATTAAAAATGAAAAGAGTGAATTTACCTTTGATGAAGAGGAAATTAAAACAATAATTAGGAATTATGTTGCACAATTATATGCCCATAAATTTGACAACCATTAGGGAAATAGATGAATATTTACAAAAATATAAACTGCTCAAGGTGAACAGAAGGGGAAATAAAATACCTAAATAATCCAATCTCAGAAAAAAAAATTGAGCAAGCCATCAATGAACTCTCTAGAAAAAAATTTCCAGGGCCAGATGGTTTTACATGTGAATTCTATCAAACATTTAAAGAACCATTAATTCCCATACTTTTTAGACTATTTGGGAAAATAGATGAAGAATGAGTCTTACCAAATTTTTTATGACACAAAAATGGCAATAATAGCCAAATCAAGAAGAGTCAAAACAGAGAAAGAAAACTATAGACCAATTGCTCTAATGAATATTGAAGCAAAAATTTTAAATAAAATATTAGCAAAATGATTGCTCCAACTTATCACAAGAATAATAACTATGACCAGGTAGAATTCATTCTAGGAATGCAAGGGTAGTTCAATATTAGGAAAACTATCAGCATAATTAATCATATCAACAACAAAGCAGAAAACACATGAATATCTCAATAGATGCAGAAAAAGCTTTTAACAAAATACAACATCCATTCCTATTAAAATACTATAGAGCATAGGAATAAATGGATCTTCCTTAAAATTCTAAGCACCATCTACCTAAAACCATCAGCAAGCATTATATGTAATGGGCATAAAGTAGATCCATTCCCAATAAGATCAGAGGTGAAACAAGGATGTCCATTATCACCCTTATTATTCAATTTGGTACTAGAAATGTTAGCTCTAGCAATAAGGAAAGAAAAAGAAATTGAAGGAATTAGAACAGGCAAAGAAGAAACTAAGTTATCATTCTTTGCAGATGATAGGATGATTAGAGAATCCTAGAGAATCAAATAAAAAACTATTTGAAATAATAACTTTAGCAAAGTTTCAAGGTATAAAATAAACCACATAAATGCTCTGCATTCCTATATATTACTAACAAAACCCAACAGCAAGAAATGGAAAGAGAAATTCCATTTAAAGTTACTATAGACACTATAAAATATTTGAGAGTCTACCTGGCAAGACAAACCCAGGGTCTATATGAATACAATTACAAAGCACTTTTCACACAAATAAACTCCCATGTAAACAAAAGGAAAAACATCAGTTGCTTGTGGTTAGGCAGAGCTAATATAATAAAAAATGATAATTTTGCCTTAATTAATTTACTTTTTCAGTACCATACCAATTGAACTACCAAAAAATATTTTACAGAGTTGGATAAAATAATAATAAAACTTATCTGGAAGAACAAAAGGTCCAGAATATCAAGGGAATTAAAGAAAAGAAATGCTAGGGAAGGTGGCCTAGCCATATGAGATATTAAACTGTACTATAAATCAGAAGTCATTAAAACTATTTGTTACTGGCTAAGAAACAGAGTTGTGGTTCAGTGGAGTAGATTAGGTACATACGTTGCAGTAGTCAATGACTCTAGCAATCTAATCTTTTATAAACCCAAAGAATCCAGTTTCTGGGCTAAGAACTCACTATTTCACAAAAACCGTTGGGAAAATTGGAAAATGGTAGGGCAGATACTGGACATAGATCAATATCTTATACCATTTACCAAAATAAAGTCAAAATGGGTTCATGATTTATGATAAAAGCTGATACTATAAGCAATTTGGGAGTGCAAGGAATAGTTTGCCTGTCAGATTTATGGGAAGGGGAAGAATTCACAACACAAGAAGAGATAGCAGTACAAAATGCAAAATGGATAATTTTGATTATGTTAAATTGAAATGTTTTTGTATAAAAAAGCCAGTGCAACAAAGATTAGGAGGGAAGCAAAAAATTGGGAGAAAATCTTTACAACTAGTGTCTCTGATAAAGGCCTCATCTCTAAAATATACAGGGAATTGAGCCAAATTTACAAGAATACAAGTTATTCCCCAATTGAGAAGTGGTCAAAGGATATGAACAGGCAATTTCAAAAGGAAGATATTAAAGATATCTATAGACATATGAAAAAATGCTCTAAATCACTATTGATCAGAGAAATGCAAATCAAAACAACTTTTAAGTAATACATCTTTCCTGTCAGATTGGCTAACATGACAAAACAGGAAAATGATAAATGCTGGAGAGGATGTGGGAAAATTGGAACATTGTTACGTTGTTGGTGGAGTTGTGAACAGATCCGGCCATTCTGGAGAGCAATTTGGACCTATGCCTAAAGGGCTATGAAAATGTGCATAGCCTTGACCCAGCAATACCACTCCTAAAGAGGTCACACATAGAAGAAAGGGACCCATATGTTCAAAAATATTTATAGCAGCTGTTTTTGTGGTAATCAAGGGCATGCCCATCAATTGGGAAATGGCTAAACAAGTTGTGGTATATGAATGTAATAGAATACTATTTTGCTATAAGAAATGGGGAAGATACAGAATTCATAATAACCTGGAAGAAACCACATGATATGATGCTGTATGAGAGGAGCAGAACCAGGAGAACATTGTGTACAACCACAGAGATATTGATTCTGTGATGACTAACTTTGATAGACTTGGCTCTTCTCAGCAACACAAGGTTTAAAGATAGCCCCAAAGGTCTCATGATGGAAAGAGCTATCTACATTGAGATAAAGAACTATGGAGTATGAATGCAGATTGAAGGAAACAATCTGCTCTCTCTTTTTTTCTATATTTTTTTGGTTTTGTTTCTTCTTTCTCATGATTCACTCCATTGATCATGGTTCTTCTTTACGACTTGACTATTGTGTAAATATGTTTAATGTGAAGGTATTTGTAGGACATATATCAAATTCCATGGTATCTTGGGGGGGAGGGGGTAGAGAAGGGAGGGGAAGAAAATTTGGAACTCAAAAACCGGTGGAACTGAGTGTTGTAAACTAAATTTTTTTAAAAAAATTAAATATAAAAAAGAATCAAGGTAACCATTGGGCAGGTGCCAAGGAACTTAGTCTTAACAAAGAGAAGTGATCATCCACACCATCATGGTCGATTTTGGAGACCCACAGGGCCCATGAATTGCAGAAGGAACCTTGTGTTCTTCAACCCACCAAGGAGGCTATTTATGTCAGAATATAGTGATGCCCATGGGTTCAAATGAATACCCTCCTGGTTTTCATAATTAAGGTCTATACAGTTACATAGCCAATATATGTTAAGCACTGGCAGGTACTAACCCTGATGAATAGAGAAGGTCCCAAATCTTCTGGTTGCACTATTCAAATACTCAGTTGGATTTTGACTACAGTAAAGGCAGAGAGTAGTCTTGTTCCCTTTGAAATAAGTACTACTTATGGTCAGGATATCTTGTTATAGCTCTGTTATAGTATAGTTCTATGTACATATATGTATATATATGCATATATATAATATATATTATACACACACTCACACTTAACATGTGTCTGGGTGTATACCAAATTCTTCAAGGCACCATAAGAATAGACCTTCATGTGTAAAGGAAAATCAATTTGAATAATGCAAAACTACTCCAGACCCATTTGAAAAATGCAAGAAGTAATGGAGAAGTACGTTCTGAAGAACAATGCTGCTTAAGATACAGCCCACATCCAGCAAACCTACAAATCTAAATCTAACCATAAATTTCAAAATACAGATATTCAATAATAAGGAGGCATTCAAAACATTCCAAGAAAGAAATCTAGTTTGAAGAGATTATTTGTTCTCCAATATCCCAGACAATAGAAATATAATAAGGGCAAACAAATACAAGCAACCAAAGAAAATAACAAAACAATAGAGAGACCATTAAGAAATTTCTTTCTAAATACACAAGAAGAGACAAAGGTAGAAAAAGAAGTCAAATACAGATAATAATGGAGGGAAAGGCCTGAAAAATAATGTACCAAGTCATATAATGCAAATTACAAAATGGGGGGGGGTACATAAAAAGGAAGAGGAGAGGAAGAACACAGAGAGGAATATTTGAGTTTATACATGCATCTTACTAACAGTACTAACATCATTACTAACACTATAAGTTTGAGCCTACTATCCCCAGGGACTTTGTAAGTGTGCAAGGGAAGTCTATGCTCCTGATTTAGGGAGAATATTCTGAACCAATTCTCATTATTCTATCACTTTAGTAAATACCCTTGGTAAAAACTAATTGAAGCTACAGATTTCAAAGGAAATTACACCAGTGAGATATCATAAGTGATTATATTAGAAGCCCTATACCTCAGGAATACTCCCTAAAACACAGAAGGAAAAACTAGTGAGCTAAGATGATAGCTGGAAAGCAGGGACACCTTTAAACTCTCCCCCAGGTCCCTCCAAACACCTGTAAAAATGGCTCTGAACAAATTCAGAACCCATGAAATAACAGAGGGAAGCAAGTCTCCAGCCCAGGACAGCCTGGATGGTTGCTGGGAAGGGTCTCTCTCATGGTGCTGGGAGCAGAGCACAGACCAGCATGGGACTGCATCAGGACCAACTAGACTGGGAGTTGAGCAGAACAGGCCATAGGGCCATGAATCACTGAGCTGCAGCAGTTACCAGACTTCTCAACCCACAAACAAAGACAATGGAGCAGATGAGTGGGAAAACTGCTGGATCAGGGTGAGAGAAGTGTGTGGCATGGCCCCACTCCTGGGGGTAGCTGAGATGTTGCAGCAGCAGCAGCAGTAGCAGCAGCAGCGGGAAGCTCCTGCAGCTGCTTACAGAGCTCCAGCATCAGCTGCTTACAGAGTCCCTGGCCCACACCTGCTTTTCCATTTGGCTAATTCTGCCTTTCAAGGTAATCTTCTCCTCATTGTCTTTTTGGAGCTCTTTTGCCATTTGAGTTAGTCTATTTTTTAAGGTGCTATTTTCTTCAGTATATTTTTCAGTATATTTTTGGGTCTCCTTTAGCATGTAGGAGATCAGAGCAAGAGTGCAGGGACTGCTTTGCTGGTGCAGAGTCAAGGTTCTCTTGCTTTACCCTTCTTGGATCTGTGTTGCAGTCCTTGTTGGTGGTTCTTGGGGGAGGAAGAGCACAGGTAGAGCAGAGCTTGTGGAGACAGTGGAGCAGCACAGCCCTTAAAGTTTGGAACAACGTACTCTCTACTCTACAAGCAGTCATACTCTGACAAAAAGCTCAAGGGTCATGTTGTTGTCTGGCAACATGACCAGGCAGTGAAAAAGGACTCAGGCTCAGACTCAGATTATAGACTCTTTTTTCTGACAAAGAAGACCAAAATGTACAGCCAGAAGAAGTCAACAAAGTCAAAGAGCCTACATCAAAAGACTCCAAGAAAAATATGAATTGATCTCATGCCATGGAAGAGCTCAAAAAGGATTTAGAAAAACAAGTAAGAGAAGTAGAGGAAAAATTGGGAAGAGAAATGAATGTCATGCAAGAAAATCACAAAAAACAAGTCAATGACTTGCTAAAGGAGACCCAAAAATATACTGAAGAAAATAGCGCCTTACAAAATAGACTAACTCAAATGGCAAAAGAGCTCCAAAAAGACAATGAGGAGAAGACTACCTTGAAAGGCAGAATTAGCCAAATGGAAAAGCAGATCCTAAAGACCACTGAAGAAATTCACCTTAAAAATTAGATTGGAGCAAGTGGAAGCTAGTGACTTTATGAGAAATCAAGATATTACAAAACAGAACCAAAGGAATGAAAAAAATGGAAGACAGTGTGAAATACATCATTGGAAAAACCACTGACCTTGAGAATAGATGCAGGAGAGATAATTTAAAAATTATTGGATTACTTGAAAGCCATGATCAAAAAAGGAGCCTAGACATCATCTTTTGAGAAATTATCAAGGAAAACTGCCCAATATTCTAGAACCAGAGGGTAAAACAGAAATTGAAAGAATCCACTGATTGCCTCTTTTTTTTTTAATTTATTTTTAATATGTTTAGTTTTCAGCATTGATTTTCACATGCGTTTGAATTACAGATTTTCTCCCCATTTCCACCCCCCCCACTCCAAGATGGCGTACACTCTGGTTGCCCTGTTCCCCAGTTTGCCCTCCCCTCCGTCCCCCCATTCCCCTCCCATCCCCCTTTCCCTTACTTTCTTGTAGG
>CM053627.1:125099613-125134313 GCA_028646595.1 Phalanger gymnotis | reverse complement strand
ACATATCATTATGTAAAACCCTTCCACAATACTCATGTTGTGAAAGACTAACTATATCTTACTCCCTCCTATCCTGTCCCCCTTTATTGAATTTTCTCCCTTGACCCTGTCCCTTTTCAAAAGTGTTTCTTTTTGATTACCTCCTCCCCCTATCTGCCCTCCCTTCTATTGTCCTCCCTTTTTGTCCCCTTCATCCTTCTTTCCTGTGGGGTAAGATACCCAATTGAATGTGTATGGTATTCCCTCCTCAGGTCATATCCGATGAGAGCAAGATTCACTCATTCCCCCTCATCTGCCTCTTCTTCCCTTCCTACAGAGCTTCTTTTTCTTGCCACTATTATACAACATAATTTGCCCCATTCTATCTCTCCCTTTCTCCCTCTCTCAATATATTCCTCTCTCATCCCTTAATTTGATTTTGTTTTTTTAGATATCATCCCTTCATATTCAACTCACCTTGTGCCCTCTGTCTATATGTATATATATATATATATGTGTGTGTGTATATATATGTGAGCATATGTATATTCATAAACATACATATATACTTACATACATACATATATGTACATATGTAAATATATATGTATACACACACACACATATATGCATAGTCCCTTCAGCTACCCTAATACTGAGGTCTCACGAATCATACACATCATCTTTCTATGTAGGAATGTAAACAAAACGGTTCAACTTTAGTAAGTCCCTTGCAATTTCTTTTTCTTGTTCTTTTTCTTGATTACCTTTTCATGCTTCTCTTGAATCTTGTGTTTGAAAGACAAATTTTCTATTCAGCTCTGGTCTTTTCACTGAGAAAGCTTGAAAGTCTTCTATTTTACTGAAAATCCATATTTTGCCTTGGAGCATGATACTCAGTTTTGCTGGGTAGGTGATTCTTGGTTTTAATCCTAGCTCCACTGACCTCTGGAATATCATATTCCAAGCCCTTCAATCTCTTAATGTGGAAGCTGCTAGACCTTGGGTCATCCTGATTGTGTTTCCACAATACTCTAATTGTTTCTTTCTGGCTGCTTGTAGTATTTTCTCCTTGATCTGGAAGCTCTGGGATTTGGTGACAATATTCCTAAGAGTTTTCTTTTTGGGATCTATTTGAGAAGGTGGTCAGTGGATTCTTTCAATTTCTATTTTACCCTCTGGCTCTAGAACATCAGGGCAATTCTCGTTGATAATTTCTTGAAAGATGACATCTAGGCTCTTTTTTTTCTTTTTATAATGAACATTAAATCTGAACGCTACCAAAAGTTTTTATCTTTATTACCAGCTCTTTGATATAGCATTACCACCAAAACATATTGCTAAGTTTGTAACACAGAACAAGTAAGTCTGGTGATTTTTTTTTTTTGGCACAGTGGAGAGAAAAGTTTTTGTATTTGTCGTATTGTTGTTATTCAAGTTCTAAAATGATGAAAATTTAGCTAGATCTTTCTCCATCTCGGCATATTGTTCTTTAAGACGTTCTGCGGCTTTTTTGTGCTCTTCATCCACTGCAGCCTGCTTATTGTGTTGCTCTTTCATGAAATCTTCCCATTGGGTTATGCGCTGTTTTTCACTAATCAATAAGTGTAGATTATTAAGCTTTCTTTGCTCCTGTTCCTTCTGCTGAAGTTTATGGACTAAATGGCTGGCTGCTTGCAATCTCTGAAGAGCCTGGCTCAGGTGGTCCTGCATTGTCTCTCTACATTTAGGAAGAATCTGTTCATTTGTCTCTTGGATTACATTCTTCAAATTCTCAAGAACTCTCACTTCTCGGAGGCCCCGTTTTCCTTCAAATTCTTTCACAAAGTAACGTGTTTCTCCTTGAATAATTGGTCGAAGATCCAATAGTCTAGAATGAATCTCTCCCAGATCCTTGATAATGATATTAATTGGTGAGCTCACTGGTCCCTGTGAGTCTCGTTTCTTGCCTCCCACCAGGACAGAAGTGGGGGTGGGGGCGGCTTCGCCCCCAGCAGAGGTCTCAGTCCCTCCGCCGCTCATACCGACTAAGGAAGGCGCTACCTTCCCGGCGGGCGCACTGCGCTTACCCAGCGCTCTCTCACCTCTTTTTTTGATCGTGGCTTTCAGGTAGTCCAATAATTTTTAAATTCTCTCTCCTGGATCTATTTTCCAGGTCAGTGGTTTTTCCAATGAGATATTTTACATTGTCTTCCACTTCTTCATTCCTTTGATTCTGTTTTATAATATCTTGATTTCTCATCAAATCACCAGCTTCCACTTGCTCCAATCTAATTTTTAAGGTAATATTTTGTTCAGTGGTCTTTTGGACCTCCTTTTCCATTTGGCTAATTCTGTCTTTCAAGGCATTCTTCTCCTCATTGGCTTTTTGGAGCCCTTTTGCCATTTGAGTTAGTCTATTGTTTAAGGTGTTGTTTTCTTTAGTATGTTTTTCAGTATTTTTTGGGTCTCCTTTAGCAAGTCATTGACTTGTGCTTCATGGTTTTCACACATCATTCTCATTTCTCTTCTCAATTCTTCCTCTACTTCTCTAACTTGCTTTTCCAAATCCTTTTTGAGCTCTTCCATGGCCTGAGACCAGTTCAAGTTTTTCTCGGAGGCTTTTGTTGTAGGCTCTTTGACTTTGTTGACTTCTTCTGGCTGTATGTTTTGGCCTTCTTTATCACCAAATAAAGATTCCAAAGTCTGAGACTGAATTTGAGTGCGTTTTTGCTGCCTGGCCATGTTCCCAGCCAGCTTACTTGACCCTTGAGTTTTTCAGTGGGGTATGACTGCTTGTAAAGTAAAGAGTACTTTGTTCCAAGCTTGAGGGGATGTGCTGTTGTTTTCAGATCTATTACAGCCAGCTCTGCCACACCAGCACTCCTTCCCTAAGAACGCCGAACTCAGACTGGACTCAGATCTTATGCAGGCTCTACACTCATGCTCTGATCTGCTACTTAATTTCTCCTACCACATGTGCCTGGGGCCAGAAGCAACTGCAGCTGTAGTTCTATAGCTGCACCACCTCTGCTGTCCCCTGGGCAGTGGCCGAACCATGAACTCCTTCCACTCCCCTCAGCTTTTCCCACTAACCTTCTCTGTTGTCTTTGGTGTTTGTGAGTTGAGAAGTCTGGTAACTGCTGCAGCTCACTGATTCAGGGAGGTAGGGCCTGCTCCACCCAACTTCCTGTCTGGTTGGTCCACATCACCCATGCTGGGCTCTCTCCCCTCCTGCTCCCAGCTCTGTGTGCGGTAGACCTCACCCAGCAACCATCCAGGCTGTCCTGGGCTGGAACCCTGCTTCTCCTATGCTATTTTGTGGGTTCTGCAGTTCTAGAATTTGTTCAGAGCCATTTTTGTAGGGTTTTGGTGGGACTTGGCAGGGAGCTCAGGCAACTCCCTGCTTTCTGGCCACCATCTTGGCTCCACTCCCTAGAAAGGAAGTTAAAAATTGTTTTCAAATGCAACTGAGAAATAAGATATACAGGAAAAGGGATATAGAAATCCATGTTGCTCTATAGGAATATAGAAGGAAAAGGGATGAGAAGGGGGGGTTGATGGAAGGGAGGGCAGATTGGGGCAGGGGGTAATCAGAAGCAAACACTTTTGAGGATGGACAGGGTCAAAGGAAAGAATAGAATAAATGGGGACAAGATAGGATGGAAGGAAATGTAGTTAATCTTTCAAACATGACTGTTATGTAAGTGTTTTGCATTACTACATATGTGTAACCTATTTAAAATTGTTTGCCTTCTCGATGAGGGTGGGTGAGGAGGGAGGGAGGAAGGGGGAATATTTGGAACTCAAAGTTTTAGAAACGAATGTTAAAAATTGTTTTTAAATGCAACTGGGAAATAAGATATACAGGAAAAGGGATATAGAAATCTATCTTGCTCTATAGGAAAATAGAAGGAAAAGGGATAAGAGAAGGGGGTGTTGATAGAGGGGAGGGCACATTGAGGGAAGGGGTAATTAGAATGTGTGTCATCTTGTGGTGAGGGAAGGGGAGAGATGGGGAGAAAATTTGGAACTCTAAATCTTGTGAAAGTGAATGTTGAAAATTAAAAATTAATTAATAAAAATCAATTTAAAAAGAGGATGACCAATTAAAAAAAAACTTTCCTGGATCATTTTCATTTTCCCCCAACTTTTCTTCTACTACTTTTATATCTTTTTTAAATATTTCTAGGAATTCTTGCTGACTTTGAATCCCATTAGCATTTTTGAGGTTATGCTTGTAGCTCTTTTCACATTATTATGTTCTAAGCTCATGTTTTGCTCTTCCCTACCATAGTAGTTGCTTTTTATGGTCAAGTTCTTTTGTTGTTGTTGTTTGCACATTTTCCCAGTCTATTTCTGACTTTGAACTTTATATTAAAGTCAGGCTCTGCTCACCTGGGAGGCATGGAAGGCATTTCATCAAGGTCTAGGTTGTGTGTGTGTATGCATGTTTGTGTGTGTGCTACTGTTTTCAGAGTTAGTTCTGGGGTCTGCAAGTTTTCGTTGCTCCCAAAGTGCTGTCATTCTGAGAGAGGTGTGATCACTAATTTGCTGGTATGATCTCTGGTCTTTACCCAGGGATGGCTCCTGATCCCACGCAGCCACAAGTATTAGTTATTCTCTTGGCCCTGAAACTGTAACCAGGTCCCATGCTTTCCTCTAGCTGCAAGTGCTTTTGCTCCTCTTGGCCGTGATACTGCAACCAGAGTCTCTGCTTCCTTGTGACCTACAAGAAACTATCCTCTTTTGCCTGGAACAATGACTCAGAACTGCTCATGGGCAGTAGAGCTACTAATCAGAGTCAGCTGTACCCAGTGGCAGCAAAGGGCCTGCACAATCTCTGTCTGGCCAGTTGCCTTATGTTCTCTAGGATAACAGTTCCCAGAGTTATTGCTGCTGTCTAGGTCACCTCTGAGGCCTTCACTGGTGCTTTTTCCAGGCTCAGGGTCTTCACTCTCCCTGGTGCTGCAGACCTCTATGGCAGACCTCTTAAGTTATGTTAGTCTGAATAAATTTCTTTCTTCTAATTTTGACTGGCTCTGCTCCTCCAAAATTTGATATGAGGAATTACATTAAAGTTGTTTGGAGAGGAATGTTGGGAGAATTCAGCTGGGTCCCAGCGTGTACTCTGCCATCTTTACTCCACTTCCCCATTTCCAGATATATTACAAAACAGTAAGTTGAATTAGTGCACTCATATCCTTATATCAGAATGACTATAAGGAAAAAAATCATAAAACTTTATTTTTTTGTTGTGTCATCCAGCCATGCATGGACCATGTTCCATGGGGTTTTCTTGGCAAATATTAGAGAGTGTTTTGCCATTGCCTTCTTCAGTGGATTAAGGCAATCAGAAGTTAAGTGACTTCCCCATCGTCACACAGCTAGTAAGTATTTGAGACTGAATTTGAACTCAGGTCTTTCTTAAAACAGGCCCAGCACTTTATTGACTGAAGCCACCCAGCTGCAGAAAAAGTCAAAACAAAGCAAAATTAAAACAAACAAAACCTTTCATACAAGCAGGTTAACTAGTAAAAGTTGTATAGTTTATATGACTAATTGATACTTACTGAATTGTTTTGATTGATTGATTCGTTCATTCATTCAATAAACCCAATGCTAAAAGGAGGTCATATTCAGGCTAATTAAATATTCTACCATTACTACAGCATTTTTCTCTTCTCACTTGTGAGTTTTTCAATATGGCTATTTTTTCATTCCTTTTTTTGCTGGAAGACAGGTAGAAATGGGTAAATACTGAGCAAAGTTCTCTTCCCATTACCATCTACACTGACAACAATAACCATAATAATAACCACAACGATAACAAATAACAACAACAGTTAGGGTCATGGCAAATAATATGGAGTCCCACCAATATTGTTGGAAAATATTCTTTAAAATAAGGGTTTTGAGCCTATTCTATGTCAACCCCTTTGGCAATGTGGTGAAGCCTATGGATTCCTTCTCAAAATAATGCTTTCGAATGCAGAAAATAAAATACATAGGATAAAAAAGAGATCAACTATATTAAAATATTTATCAAAATACTATTAAAAAGTAAGCACATGGACATGTGTTATTAAAGAAATACAAATCCACAAGTTACAATGGAACAATTTTGATATCCCATGAAGTTAATTAAAGGGAATTATGTCTGTCATTAATATCTAGTGTTTTGTTTATCCACCTGCTAGAGGCTCAACAAATAGCTGCTCACTGATAAAGAATAGTTTGAAGCACCAGCCTTGACAAAATATATGGATGTGCCTATGGTCAAAACTATATTGAAACAAGGGCTGCTAGGTGACACAGTGCATAGAGTACTAATCCTGGAATTAGGAAGATTCATCTTCTTGAATTCACATCTGGTCTTAGAAAGCCCTGTGACCTTGGGTAAATCACTTAACCCTTTTTACCTCATTTCCTTATCAGTAAAATGAGCTGGAGAAGGAAATGTCAAACTACTCCAGTATCTTTGCCAAGGAAACCCCAGATGGGCTCATGTAGAGTCAGACATAATTGAAACGACTAAAGACAACAAAATAGTCAAAACACTCAAAAATTGACTCCTAAGTACGAATTCCTATGAAAGGACAATAAAGGCAGATACAAAGAGACCAAAATTAGATATTTAAAGAAATATGTGTATTCCAATGTACAGAGAAGAGAAATAGACTAAAAAGCTAAGAGAAAGAAATAGATAAATGGGGCAGAGTGAGGGATAAGAGAAGTAAGCTGAAGCAGATATCAGTTTTTACTGAGCTTATTATTGGATCTATTTGAGCAACCAAGCAGGAAGACATGGCTAATTTATTAGGTCAATTGAAATACTCTTTAGTATAGTATACTCTCTCCCCAGTAAAATGTTGGATTTAGGATTTATCTCTAAGTTCCCTTCAAACTCTGATGTTCCATGAGTATATGTTTGCTTTCAGTTTATATAGACCAATTCAAATGCAATCAAGTTCCATAAACAATTTAACTTTGAGGACTTTGGCCTGCCATCCAATGAATACTTATTAGTCATTTGTAACTGTCATGTCATCTGACACCCATTGATACATTAGTATTCACTCAGTATAGTCCTGCATGAATAGGCATGGATTCGCATATGTAAATGACTACAACGAATCTGTGCCAACATTATTTCTAATTGTCAAATAGTTGTGTCATCTTTAAAAAGAGTGGTCTAGATCCTACTAAACAATGCTACTTATTTATTAAGCAATTGATTCATTGTTTTAAATAGAATTTCCAAGTCTAGAACTTCCCAAGAGTTCAAGATATTGAAGTTGGAGTCAAACTATCAGGTTCATATCCTGACTTCACTGCTTTCTGTCTGTCTGATCTTGGATAACCTGAATTAGAAGTGATATCGACAGTTGAAAGAGCTAGCAGTAATAAGTCCAAATGCCTAATCTTTGTTTGGGAAAATATGGCCCAAAGAGGTCAAGTAACTTGTGTGGACCACAGTTTCTAAACTTGTAAAATGAGGTTTTTGGACTTAACCATTCCTAAATGTCTCTTCCTCTAACCATATACTCTCTGTGACCTTCATAACATGAGATCAAATATCTAGCAAGGTAGCTCATATCACAGAAGCACTCAATGTACATTCACCAACTGTGCAAACTTATAAGTTTATCCTCATCAGTATTATATTAAGCACTGTCATAAGCACTATCTTTTTGTTTGTTGGCTTGTTTAAGAAACATATGCTTTCAGGTAGTATTATATAAAGCAACACCATTAGATGGCTGATCAAATTTTCACTTTTAATCCAGATGTTTTGAGTTTTTATAAATGTTAATGTTCATTGTTAAGTCTCTTTAATTAATTCTTTATCATTGAAGAAATGTATGAGGTTCTGAAAATAAAATACACTTCCCTTATACCCATGAAACCCTGCTTTGAGTAAGTTTCTACTTATATGATTTCAGATTATCCTTCAGGTTAATCTCTCTGAACTTCAATTTCTTCATCTGTAAAATAAATACAATCATATCTATACTACCTACTTCCTGGAAAATCTGTGAAGATTAGTGGAGTTAATATGGAGAATATTTTTTTTCCCACAAAAAGGGAGAATGATTTAAATGTATTTATCTTTGATAGCTTTTTTGCCATTCAGTAAGTACTTATGAGTTATACTTACTGATCAGGTCTTCTAGGTGATCATGCGATTACATGTTAGTATCTATCTTTCTTCTCTCTTGAGCATTAGTTGAGTCACAGTGTCTTTTACCACTTGACAGGCACTGAAAACTAATGGCAAGATTAATTTAAGTAATTTATGAACAGATTTGCCTAGAAGAATATCTATGCTGATGAAAATACCTGCCACAAACTATAATTGCATGTGCTGTTCCTTTCCATTTGGAACAGTGATTTTGGTTGATGTAAGAGATGGTAACATACATCATACATCAGTATTCAAGAGCCATACTTCGTCAGTTGATTTTTAAATAGACTTTTGAAGTGAATGTATACTTGCCTATTTCTTTAATAATGTGATTATAAAAGTTTAAAATATTTATTCAATTTTTCTAGATTGTTAAGTTCCTGTATAATGAAGTGAGTGAAAAGTAAAACTGCCAATTTTACTTTAGAGTGAGATTAAGTTTGTAGAATAAACCCATCACTGATAAATAGAACTTTCTTATTACCTATAATAATACTGTAAATTTTGTGTTGTTTACTTGCATTTCTAAATTAGAATTTGGTGAAATTAATGTTTGGTTTTACATAGAATTGTTTTTGAAGATGAACACATGAAGCAAAATCCCATTGATTTATAATCCACATAAATTACATTAGTTTAGGCTAAATTTTCTTAATCTAGATAGATTTCAGGATTTTAGTAAATTTGGATGGGGAAAGACACACCTTTACTTTCACTAAACTCTAAACAAAAAAAATAGGATTTCATTCAGTTGTGAGAATATATATGCATGTGTATATATATAAATGTATATATATATATATGTATATACATATATATGTATATACATATATATATACATATATGTGGGGGGAGGGACAAGGCAAAGAAGTAAGCATTTGTATAGTTCCAAGTACTATGCTAAGTGCTTTTACAAATATTATCTCATTTGATCTCCACAACAACTCTGTGAGATGGATGCTATTATTATCCCCATTGTATAGCTGAGAAAACTGACCTTGACCTGTGGCTTCATTAGTACAGTTTTCCTAGTGATGAAACTTCCTATACTATACAGATCAGTAAGAGTTAATCAATTAATTCATTAAACAAGTTTTTAAGCACCTACTATGTACACATACATACATATATTCATACACACACACACACAGAGTAATTTTAGGAAGAATAATACTGGCAGCTTAGAAGGGGGTAGTAAGCAGGGAAAACTACCTTGTGTTTGAGCTGAATCTTGAAGGAAACCTAAGATTTGATGAGGGGAAGTTGAGGAGGGAGAGAGTAATACTTCTGCAGCTTAAAGAATTAATGTAGCTGCCTAATGTTTTTACCTCTCAAAGTGCATTTCATCTGCTCTAGGCTTCATTTGTTTCCTAGATATTTGTATGTTTTTTCCTCCATTAGACTGCAAGATCCTTGAGCTTAAGGACTATTTGTTTGTTTGTTTGTTTGCCTTTCTTTGTATCCCTAGGCTTAGCTCAGTGTCTGGTACATAGTAACCATTTAATAGATACTTATCGACTTATAGTCTTAATGAATTATTAGGGCACTGAGCAGTTAAGTGAGTTGTCCATAGTCAAATCATCAGTATGATATCAAAGGTGAGACTTGAACTCAGGTCTTCTTCACTCTGATGCTTCTATTTTGGTTAGTATGTCATACATGCCAAATCACAATGCGGTTTTTACCACAATCAAATTCCCAGCACAATGTTTTGTCTCAGCTAGGAGGATAGAGTGGAGAGCTGTGCAGTATGAATCACATCCACTTTTTCTTTCTGCCACAGTATAATTGAGAACAATGCCTCAGTGGAGATCTCACAGTACCAGAAACTAGTCTTTTGTAATAAAATGAGGAGATGGCATAAGAGAAAAGTAGAGTTGACTGCCTGGAAAAGAATTTGTGTTTTTCCTGATTCCTTGTTCTAAATTGTATGCTCTTAGTCTTAAAGTGTCTCAACAAGAATGTAATTGTCTACAAATTTATTAACTATCAGTTCCACTAAGGTTCATACTCTAATCCTTCAGATACCTTGAGTTTAGTTCCTTTTTCCTGGAGATCCCATTAGCATATCATTATCTTAGAGGATAACTTAAATGCAGAAGATCTACATGTTTCCACAGAGCTCACCTGAGATTTAACAATATCCAGGCCTAAGGTTTAACAATAGCCAGCCTAATATGCAGCCTGTTGTATTACCCTGTTTAATTTTCAGGGCCATTGATCTTGATAGAATGTCTCTTAAACAGAAGTTACCAAAGTGGGCACCAGTGGGCTGTTTCTCAGCCAAAGAGGACTTAACTATAGACTTACAATCAGCCTCTCAAATCCCTAGGTGGACATTGTAGTTGTTTAGAATGTGTGCACAGGGTAATTTGGGATATATTTTAGGATGTGGTGAACTATGAAATCCTTTCCTAAGCTTTATATCCTTGTGCAATGGAAGGCCTTGTTCTCAATTTGCAGCTAAGCTAGAAAACATGGAAGAAATGGCTTCAAACAGAAAGAAATCAAATGGACCCAGAATTAGTTAAATATTTCATAAAGAGAAATTTTTCCAACATAATCTCTTTGGTTCCTGAGACACTACCAGGAGGAAATAATGGAAAATAAAGTAATTTTTTTTAAAAAAAAAGGGTTCATCTGTTACTGATTCCATATTGAAATCAGAAGCAGTGCTTGGCTAGCACACTCCATGGTACCAATGACTAGAAGTAACATTCCTTAAATCTTGTATTACCTGCTTGAACCTCCTGTTTATATAGTTGTGGTATCATTAAAATATGACTATTAGAGTAGAATTATCCTGGAAAACTCTTAAATATTTTTTTAGAATACCATAAATTCGTATTATGGGATTTCTAATGCAAGTTCCTTGAGGGAAGGGGCTATATCTTTTTGTTTGGTTGTTGTTTTTGTTTTGGTAATGCCAATGACGGACATAGTACCTTATAAAAAACAGAAGTTTTAAAAATAATTGTTGTTTATTGACTGTCTTAACAGTTGATCAAAGAGCATTTTTCCTCCCTCTCTTACAGCTCTTCCTATATTTCTGTGATCTTGACACTAATGACTTCACCAAATAATGCCCCAAGACCATTTGGAAGAAAGGGGTGTGTGTGTGTGTGTGTGTGTGTGTGTGTGTGTGTGTGTGTGTGTGTGCGTGCATGTGCACGCATGTGCGTTCTGTGGAATTCCTGAAAATCCTTCCAGTAGAGTTAGATAAATAGAAATATTATCTCAAAGTAACAGTAAATTGGTCACCACAGGCTACTACAAGAAACTTTAGAACTGTCTCAATAACATTTACCTTGGACTCACCCACTTGCAATGCTCTCCTTGACCCACATTTTTTTTCTGAGATAAGATCTATTGCACTGGTTTAGTTTAGGGAACTCACAAGGAGGAAAATCTCTCTACTAGTACAAGTCAACACCCACTCATAGATGTATCATCTTACAAAATTCTGGTCTTGCATTTCCTGGAGCCAAGATGATGGAGTGAGAAGTAAGTCACTCTAACTCTTCTCTATTGACCTCTGTAAGCCCAGAAAATATCACCACAGGAAAAACCCTCAAACAGCTAAGAAGAAAGACAGGGTACAATAGTCTTATAGCCCAGGAAGCTTGGGGAACTAATTGGATAGGTGCCTTTTTCTCTGGATGAAGAAGAGCAGCACCGGATGGAAGACATTCCAGCAATCCAGCAGCAAGCCTCAACTCAGAAAATCAAGGGGAGATCCTGAGCCCCAGCGTGGTAGAGGAGGCAAGCACCAACCCCAGGACCACCTCCCCACCCCTGCAAGGACCTCAGCACAGGCATGGGACCTGGCAGATACCAGCTTGGAAAAGCATGACATGGACTGGTGTTCTCCAGCAGCCAAATTTCCTGGAGTTTCAGCACAACTTCAGGTGGCAGGCAGACATCCTCGAGTAGCCAAACATTTGAGTGCAAGCTCTAGGTGAGCAGGCTTCCCCCAGGGGCCATGCTTCTCACCCCCATCCTGAGAGCTCCAGTGTTGCTGACCATAGTTCAGCACCAGGTAAGCTGCCAGACCCCTAGAGCCTCCAGTTGCCAGCACCTGAGGCCCAAGTCCACAAAATCAGTTACCAAGTCCTGGTCACCCAGCACAAGAAGCTTGTGTCAGTGCCCCCTGCACTCCAGCAGGAGCACTTAACTCTAAAAGTCAGGAATTAGGCAAATATCATGAGCAAAAAGCAGAAATGGACAATGACAATAGAATCTTATTATGGGGAGAGGGAAGATCAAAACATAAATTCAGAAGAGGACAACATTGTCAATATACCCACATCTGAAACCTCAAAGGGGAATATGAACTTCTCCTGAGCCCGAAAAGCCATCTTGGGAGAGCTCAAGTAGAATTTTAAAAGTCCAATAAGAGAGATAGAAGGAAAAAAAATGAGAGATATGCAAGAGAAGGTCAATAGCTTAGAAAAGGTAGAACAAAAATTGACTGTAGAAAACAAGTCCTTAAAAAGTAAAATTGGCCAAACAGAAACAGGCATAAAAGCTCACTGAAGAAAAGACCTCCTTAAAAAGTAAAGTGGGCCAAATATACCAAATATACAAATGAGATATAAAATCTAATAGAATAAAACAATTTCTTAAAAATTAGAATTGGGCAAGAGGGAGCAAATGACTCTATGAGACATCAAGAATCAGTCAAACAGAAACAAAAGAGTGAAAAAAAATAGAAGAAAACATAAAATATCTCATTAGTAAAACAACTGACCTGGAAAATGAATGGAGGAGAGACGATTTTAAAATCATTGGTCTACCTGAAAATCATGATGTTAAAAAGAGCCTGGACAGCATCTTCCAGGAAATCATCAAATAAAATTGCCCTGAGGTCCTAGAACCAGAAGGTAAAATAGTCATTGAAAGAATCCAGCAATCACCTACTGAAAGAGATCCCAAATTGAAACTACCAAGGAATATCATAGACAAATTCCAAAATTGTGAGGTCAAAGAGGAAATAGAGCAAGAAGCCAAAAAGAAACAATTTAATACCATGGAAATATAGGCAGGATCACACAGCTTCTACATTGCAGCTTCTACATTAAAAGATCAGAAGGCGTGAAATATGATATTCCTTAAGGCGAAAAAGCTTGGATTTATAACCGAGAATGAACTACCCAGCGAAACTGAGCATAATCTTTCAGGGGAGGAGATGGACATTTGATAAAATATAGGACTTCCAAAACATTATGATGACAAGACTCCAAGGAGGGGTGGGGGTGGGGGTTGGAAACCAGGTGCTAGTTATTTGAAAACTAGTTACTCTCCTAAAAATGGCAGCTTAAGTCTTTCAAATTACATGAATTCAAAACACACTATCATTCACTGTTTTATGGACTTTTTAGTTTGGGAATCTCATTAAGCATGCACTTAATAAATATCTACTTTGTTCCAAGTGCTATAGAAAGAAGAAAATTAAATCATGTTACATAGCAGAAAGAGGCCTGGATTCAGAATCAGAAGACCTGAGTTAAAATCCCATCTTTGACACATGACTTCTGTGACCTCCCTGGGCTTCTTCTAACAGAAAAAGCTTAACAGAATATTTGATCTTCAAATATAAGACTGAAGAGAGGCATAAAAAGGTAAACAAGAAAGAAAAAAATATATATTCTTAATAAGGGCAAACTATTTACCTCTTGAGAACCGTGTTGTTATTTTGCCATTTTAAAAGGGTATACATAGACAGAGGGTGTGGATGTAAGTTGACTTTTATGTGATGATAAAAAAATCTAATTAAGTGGTGAAAAGGGATTGTACTGCGAGAAAAGGAAAGGAGGAGGCAGAAAAGGGTAAATTGAAAAGGCACAATAATCTAGTACAGTAGAGGGAAAGAACGGAGAGAGACAAAAATTGTTTGAACCTTACTCTCATCAGATTTGGCTTAAAGAGGGAATAACATAATCAGTTAAGTATAGAAATCTAACTTACCCTATAGGAAAGAGGAGGGGAAAGGGGAAAGAAAAGAAAGCGTGTGGATAGAAGAGAGGGAAGAAATAGTAAGGGTAAAAGGGAAGATAAGAGAGGGGCCTAATAGAAGGGAGGGCACAGTGAAGGAAGTGGTGGTTGAAAGCAAAACTCTATTGAGGAGGGAAAGGGAGAAAGGAGAGGCAAAAGCATAAATGGGAAAAATAGGATAAAGAAAAAGACACAAATAGTAACAGTAAGTGTGAATGTGAATGGAATGAACTCTCCCATAAAATGGAAGGGGATAGCAGAATTGATTAAGAACCATAAGCTTACAATATGTTGTTTACAAGAAACACATTTGAAGTAGAGGGTTACACACAGAGTAAAAGTAAAAGGCTGGAGCAGAATATATTATGCTTCAGCTGAAGTAAAAACAGGGTAGCAATTCTAATCTCAGAAAAAGCAAAAGCAAAAATAAATCTGATTAAAAGAGAAGAGGAAGTAAACTATATCCTGCTAAAAGGTATAGACAATGAAGTAATATAAATACCAAACATGTATGCACCAAGTGGTATAGCATTCAGATTCTTAGAGGAGAAGTTAAGGGAGTTACAGGAAGAAATGGACAGCAAAACTATCCTAGTGAAGGTCCTCAATCTCCCCCTCTTAGAACTAGATAAATCGGGGGGGCAGAGCCAAGATGGCCGCATGAAAACAGCATCTTACTGGAGCTCTCTCACAAGTTCTCTCAGATTTCTATAAAAAAGTGAATTTGAGCAGATTTGAGAGAGTTAGAAACCTCAAGAAGTCTGAGTGGGGCAAATTTCCCAGCCAGGAGAGTCTGAAAGACTGGAGGAACAAATCTGTGGGCTAGGAGAGCACTTGGCATGCAGAGCTGCTCCAGATGGGACCAAAGCAGAAGCGGCTGGCCGGGAAACCCATGTGGGAGACAGGATGGGAGAAAGCCAGGCTCCTGAAACCAGCAGAGATCCCCAGGCCTTCCAACGCAGGACAGCAGTCTGTGGAAGCAACAAGAGGCAGTGCAACGCCACCGACCATGAGATACCAACTCCTGAGGCTTGCAGCTCAAAGGTATAAAACACTTCTTGAGCTTCCGGGAGACATAATGGCCAGGTGAAGGGCTCTCATCCCTCCCCTCCCAACTCAGAGAATTCCTCAGAGGGAAAAAAAAAGAACGCTGGAACAGAGGAGATGGAAGTGGGGCTTCAGTGGCCAAGTAGTAGAAATACCTGAGTCCCAGAGGGGCAGAGCCAGCAGGGGTCAACACCAGGAGCCCAGAAATACTCTTGCTCCCCCAGGGGAAGTGCCAGACACCCAGCTCAAACAGCAAAGAGCTGAGAACATTGCTGAAGAGCAACAGTACTGGAGTACAACCCCAGGGGAAGAGGAGATTTCGGGCAGCCAGACTCCCTCCCCCACACCTCAGGAAACTGAAGGCTATAATCCACAAAGCCAACAATGAGACTCACAATCCCCAGAATAAGAAAGCTGGGGCAGTGAGCCCTGAGCCCCCAAAGCAGAAATTTATTGTAAAGCCAGGAAAAGGCTAACCAACATGAAGAACACACACACACAAAAAAAATGAGGACCATTGATTCTTTTTATGGAGACAGGCAGGACCAAAATAACAATTTGGAAGAGGATAACAATGACACTATATCCACATCTGATTCCTCAAAAGGTGATGTGAACTGGTCTCTAGCCCAAAAAGCATTACTGGAAGAGCTAAAGGAGGGTTTTAAAAACCAAATTAGGGAGGTAAAAGAAAAAATGGAAAAAACGGAAAAAAATACACTGATGAAATCAAGTCCCTAAAGAATAAAATTGGCAAAATGGCTACAGAGATTCAGAATCTAAATGGAGAAAATGACACCCCGAGAGGTAAAATCAACCAATTGGAAAAGGAGACTCAAAAGCAAAATGAAGACAGTAACTCATTAAAAATTAGAGTTGAGCAAGTGGAAGCTAATGACTCTATGAGGCATCAAGAAGTAGTAAAACAAAATGTAAAGAATGAAAAAATAGAAAAACATGTGAAATATCTGATTGGGAAAACAACTGACCTGGAAAATAGATCCAGGAGAGACAATTTAAGAGTTATTGGTCTACCAGAAATCCACAACAATAATCCACGATCCTTTCTATTCAGCTCTAGTTTTTTTTTCACTGAGAAAGCTTGAAAGTCCTCTATTTTATTGAAAATCTGTATTTTGCCTTGGAGCATTATACTCAGTTTTGCTAGGTAGGTGATTCTTGGTTTTAATCCTACCTCCATTGACCTCTGGAATTTCATATTCTAAGCCCTTCAATCCCTTAATGTTGATCAGAACCCATGAAATAACAGAGGGAAGCAGGGCTCCAGCCCAGGAAAGCCTGGACTGTCATGGGGAAGGGTTTATCGCATGGAGTTGGGAGCAGAGCCCAGCATGGGATGCACCAGGACCTAACAGACCAGGAGCCTGATGGAACAGGCCACAGCACCCTGAATCATTGATCTGTGGCAGTTACCAGACTTCTCAACCCACAAAGGCCAAAGACAACAGAGAAGGCTAGTGGATAGAACTGCTAGAATGGAGTGAAAGGAGTGAGCAGTAGGACACAGCCTTGGGGGCATGGAAGTAGTGCAACTCTGGGACTGCTTCCAGATGCAATTGCTTCCAGCCCCAGGCCCACTGGGTGGGAGGAATTAAGCAGCAGATGAGAGCGGGAGTGCAGAGCCTGCTTGGATATGAGTCGTAATCCGGGTTGGCGGTTCTTGCGGGAGGAAGAGTGCTGGTATGGCAGTGCTTGCTGTGTAGAAGTAGCTCTAAAAACAGCAGCGCAAGGCCCCTAAAGCTTTGGACAAAGTACTCTCTACTCTACAAGCAGTCATACCTTTACAAAAAGCTCAAGGGTCAAGTAGTTGGCTAGGAACATGAACAGGCAGCAAAAACAGACTGAGATTCTGACTCAGAATTGGGAATCTTTTTATTGTTGACAAAGAACAGCAAAACATACAGCCAGAAGAAGTCAACAAAGTCAAAGAGCTTACATCAAAAGCCTCCAAGAAAAATATGAATCATATGAAAAAAATTCTCTAAACCACTATTGATTAGAGAAATGCAAATCAAAGTGACTCTGAGGTACCACATCACACCTATCAGATTGGCTAACATGACACAATAGGAAAATGGTAAACGGTGGTGATATGGGAAAATTGAAACATGAATGCATTGTTTGTGGAGTTGTGAACTGATGCAACCATTCTGGAGAGCAATTTGGAACTGTGCCCAAAGGGCTATAAAATTGTGCCTACCATTTGCCCAATCGAAACTACTTCTATGTTTGTATCCCAAAGAGACTATGGAAAGAGGAAAAGGACCCACGTGTAGAAAAATGTAGCAGCTCTTTTTTGTGGTGGCAAAGAAGTGCAAATTGAGGGGTTGTCCATCAATTGAGGAATGGCTGAACAAGTTGTGGTATATGAATGTAATGGAATACTATTGCACTATAAGAAATGATGAGCAGGCAGACTTCAAAAAAACCTGAAAAGACTTATATGAACTGATGAAGAGTGAGGCAAAAGATAGTCCCTGACCTCAGGGAGCCTACAATCTAATAAAGAAACAACGTGCAAACAATTATATACAGAATATGTCATATACATGGGTCAATATGAAATGATTGAAAGAAAAACACTAGAATTTAAATAGGTTAGGTTGGTTGACTTGGCCAGTTTATTATTCATAACATCTCATATTTGGAATGGACCTTAGAGACCATCTAATCAAAACCCTAAATTAACTCTACAGAATGCTCTATGAGTGTTCATTCAGCCTCTACTTGGAGACTTTCAATGATAGTGAACCCACTACCTCCCAAAGCAGCATATTATGCTTTAGGTCAGCTTTAATTTTTAGGAATGTTTATTCATATCAAACCTAAGTTTACTTCCTTGGGATTTCTTCCTGCTATATCTGGGGTCAAATCTAATCTCTGTTCCACAGGAAAACCCTTCAAGTATTTGTAGACAACTAGATATCCTCCTCTAAACTTTTTTATTCTTTAAGCTAGGTGTCCCTTATTCATTCAATCAACTATTATAGGACATGATTTCAGGTCCATTAACTGTGCTCATCGTTCTTCTGTTGACACTCTCTTATGAATGCCCTTTTTAAAATGGGATGACCAAGACTGATGAAAGTATTCTAGATGGGGTCTGATCAGGGCATAATACAGCAAATTTATGATCACCCACCTAATCCTGGACACTAAAACTCTCTGACACATTATACCCCAAAAGTGAATATGGCTACCACGTAGAGTTCTCTAAAAAACAAACAAAAAAAAGATCGATAAATATAGTATGCATATGTATTTGCATGTATTATATATATATGTATATATATATGTATATATATGTGTTTATATGTACATATATATGTCAATGAATTTCTATTGGCCATTCCTTTTCTGTCTTTGTATTTATGAGGTATGTATCTTTTCATCCATGTTCAATTACATTCAATAAACATTTAAGCATCTAGTAAATGTAATAATGGTGCTAGGCACCAAAAATGTAAAGACAAAACTGAAAATAGTCCCTGCCTTCAAGGAGTTTACATTCTTAGGACTAGTTCTTCATCACATAAGCTAGTTGCTTGTAATTACCTATGACTAGATTGAAATAAAAGAGTACGTGGGGCCATGTCCTTATCTAAACAACTTGAAGAATTGAAAATAAAATTAGTAATGCAGATTTGATGACAGTGAAGATTTGAGGCTTCTACTGTAGTTCTGTGTTAAAGATTTGCCCATTCCTTTACTTATTTTATCTCCCTGCCATCTCTCTATCATCTCCCTATACCTATTAATAGTTTGGAGGTTGTTAACCCTAATTGGAGTAAGCTAAACTTGGAGTTAGAAGATTTAGGTTTCCATATATGTAGATTATCCAGTAGCCTTTCTTCTTTTGGTTGTTTTTAAGACTGTATATCCGGGTGTTTATTTCACCCGGCTGAAATTATACTGGCCCAAATCCCACTATTTATCAGCACAAAATGTTTGACCTATTCTATTTCCAAATGGGCCAATTCTTCCCTCTTTAAGTGACCTGGGGGCACCCTGTTCCTAGGGGTCATCATATAGGTGCCAGATTTAGTGTGAATACCCAATTAGTTTAGCCTACTGCATTTCAGAATCCCTGTGTTCCAATAAACTATCATATTTAACTTACTCATAGCAGGGATTACAAGTGTGCACCATCATACACAATAATTACTCAATTTTAGTGCCTTCTGTCTGTTGATTACTTCCTATTTATCCTGCATATAACTTGTTTGTACATAGTGTTTGCCTGTTGTCTCCTCCATTCAATTGTGAGCCCCTTGAGAACAGGGACTGTCTTTTGCCTTTTGTGTCCCCAGCACTTAGCATACGGTTTGGCACATAACATGCATATAATAATTTTTATTGAATAACTGACTGACCGCATGTGATGACACTTCCAATTTTAACAGTACACAATCTCTCTGTATCTCAGGTGTTTCATGTGTAAAATGAAAAAAAAAATAATACTCTGGACTATTTGAGAAAAGTGATTTGTCCTATATAAGTTCATATATAAATATATGCTGTGTTTATGTGTGTAAATGTGCTTTATATTTATGTTAAGATACTATCCATGCACATAGTTTACATAAATATGTGTATACACATACATACACACACATTCCGTCAACTCTGTTAACAAGTGACCAAAGAGTCACAGAGATTTTGCAACCACTGTTAACTACAAAAATACCAAAGAGCTCACACAAATTTAAAAAAAAAGGCTTTCTTTATTACATTGCAGAAAAGAAATCAGACAAATGTCTTGGGGCCTCCTCTAGAGCAGACCCAAGGCAGTGAGGCAAGGCTGTTTAGTAACAAAAAATCCATTCATAGGAGGGCTTCATGTCTGGGCCTATTGGTGCTTGCCCAAGCTCAGGGACTACCAGTTATGTGATTTAGTTGCAGCATTGTTCATCTATGATTATTGTTATGCCTGGCCCTTGGCACAGCCTGTTTGCTAGGCCTTACCTCTAGAAAACAGGGTATCTCCTAAAAGTAAAAAGAGAGGAGTAAAAATAGAGGGGTAGTCTTGGATCCTGACAATAAATGTATGTATATATGCATATACATTTTCAGAGAGACAACTATGTGATGTAACAGATAAAGAGAGATCCAGGAAGATCTGAGTAAGTTTTCCACAGACACCTTACAATCTGTGTGATCTAGGCAAGTGCTGTGAAGGGATGTCCCAAATCACCAGCTGCTTCTATTTCCCCAATCTTCCCAGGCTTTTATCCTAGAAAATCCTCCCAAGGGTTAATATGAGTAGAGCTCTGACAAGTGGGTCTTGAGATTGATCTGGAGGTGAAAAATGAATTGGTCCTGGGAAACAAACTTTGATCTCTTCAATATTAATTTGAAGACCCTTTTATGGGCAGAAAGGGAAAGGGAGAATGCGGAGAAGATGGGAACCAAGATGGAGGCAAGTAAGAAGAGGATCCCTAGTAAACACAGTAAACCTTTTTATGTCTCAGTTTCCTCCACAGTAAATTATCATAATAATAACACTTACCTCTCATAATATTGTGAAGATAGAATGAGATATTTATAAAGATCTTTGCAAACCTTTAAGTGAAACAAAAATGCTATTATATATTGCATATGTATAGTCATATCATTATAAATCATGTCAGATATATTTATATATACATATGTGTGTGTGTGTGTGTGTATGTGTGTATCCTTGAGATCAAGTCAGAGACTGTCTTGAAAAACTATTTGAGAGGAATTGTCAGGGTTTAGTATAGTACATTGCACATGACTAGCATATATTACATTATTTTTCATTCATTCATTTATTCAAGTGCAAAAAGATTCTCACATACATATTGTATTTTGTCCCAGGCCCGTATTTCCCTAGGTTTGACCGTGGAGTATGCAACATCAATCTATTCTTGATCCAGTCTACAAGATAGGCCCTAAAAGAGTTCAAATTATAATGATCCCTTACTTTTTCATAAGACTTTACAATTTACAGTGGTATTTCCACATCCTCTCTAGAATTAAATCTTCATAATTCTATAAGACAAGTAGTCATGTATTGTTATCCTCATTTTAAAGATGGAAAAAATGAGTCTCAGTGTATTTAAGTGACTTTTTAAGGTCATAGGAATTATGTGTGACAAGAGTCAGATAGGGTCTTCTCATTTTTGGACCAAAGTCAAATTTTATCATTCCTTGGGCTCAATGAGCATGAGACCACGTTGGGTATCAATGAATTTGTCTTTTCTTCTAATGATACCACAACTTCTCGGTTTTAGAACTCCCACTGCAAGGAACGCTGTCCTGACTGATGTGTAGGTGGCCGCAAAAAACTAAGTTCATTATATGCAGTTAATCTCAAATCTATTATTCTTTCTAGCCACTGCAATACTTCTGGGAATCGATCCCTCCAGTCCATTTCACCTCTTACTTTGACAGCAGTAATCAAACCAGCACTTATTAAAGTATATGCTAATGGACTTGCCTATGGCTCAACTCTCCACTCTTCCCTGTGTCTTCCTGGACTAAAATTCCCATCCCCAACCAATATTCCCCTACGTTTATTGTCTCAACCTACTAGAATGTAAATTCCTTGAGGGCAAGGACTGTATTTCTTTTGTGCCTATTTTCTCAATGCTTAAGACAGTGCCCATCTCATAGTAAGTGCATAAGTGCCCATTCATTCTTAAATCCTTTCACTCTCTTTTTCTGAGCAAGATGGTGTTACTTTTTTTCCTAAACATTGCTTCAGTTAATATCTGAACTAGAGATTCAGAGCTAACATTTATAGAGCACTTTATGATTTACAAAAAGCTTTCAATGTCCCTTACAGAATCCCTATGATGTAGGTGCTATTATTTTCCCCACTTTACATATAAGGAAACTGAGGCTGAGAGAGATTAAGTGAGGAAAGAATCAAGTGATTCTGATTTTTAAGGGCAAATACTTTGAAAACAAAACTATCCTGAATGTACCCATCAACATCCAAATATCAGTACCTAGATGACCTTTTCTACCTAAAATAGGCAAGATCATGGAAGATTGTTGTATATCGTATACCAGTGCCACATAATTTGGTGCTATTTGAAAGGAAAGCTAGTTTTACTCTACCTAACAGCATCAATCTTAGGTGTCTATCACGTAAGAGCACCTTATGCTGCTCAGATGGAAATTATGTTATTGCACAACTGTCAGAACTTATTTGGAGAAAATACAGATTAGCCAAATGCAAGTTTAGTATAATTATAGGCAAATGCTAATTACACACAATGTTTCAGTTGTGTTTATTTTTTTCCCTTTGATTTGCAAAGAAGTCTCATAAACCAAGATTCTAAAGTCTCCCCAAACAGCCTTTCCCCTACCCCAGGGGAGATTAGATTATTTAGGCTGATGGAGTTTGGCAAAGTACTGGAAAATTGGGCCTCTTGTTTTAACTACCAAGTATCACCTCACGGTCAAGCTTTATTTCAAAAAACATTTCTATAACAATTTGTGTTTTGTAATTTCAAATATTCTAGAATGCTTAAGGGGCTAATTTACAGGTAATAAGCCAGCATACAATAATGAATATTGGTAAACTTTAAACAGAAAGCTATTCAAGTGTTTTCAAACTCGTTTGTACTAAGTAATAACATTCGGTTGAAGATACCTTAGAGTTGAGGGGAGACAACCAGCCTTAGGAGTGAAAGTGAGTTGGAATTGAATCCCTCATACTCGTTTTAGATATACCACTTAACCTGTTAGTATCCCAGAAAACTCTTCTAGATGATATTACAGAATAGTTACATATTTGCATTTGTAGAGTGAGTTTCCTTATTGGGAATTCCTAACCACAGGTTTAGGACTCTCCTTTCCACCAGTTCCTCCCCAACCCCCACCCCCAAAACTAAAAGAAAAATGAACCAAATTTGAATGTTAACTGTGTTAGGCTTGTGGATTGGGTTTCAAAATTCATGCTAGTATCAATGTCTTGCCTTCTTGTGCTTTTATATTTTCACACTTCAAGTTATATCTACCCAACTCCAAAATTCCTGATTTCTAAGGAGGACACTTCATGTCTGACTATGCCATTCGACTACTCAACAGTGTTTAGTGGCTCTCTCTCTGTTTCCCCTAGGATGAAATAGAAACTCATTTGTATGGAATTTAAAGCTCTTTACTTTGGCTTCAGATTACTTGTCCATCTATATTTCCTATTGCTCCCATTTATGTACCTTCATGCCAAAACAACCTATTTGTTGTTCCTCCCAGACAATATTCCAGCTTGCATTTCTGTGCCTTCACACAAGCTTCCACTCTTGGTTTAGTTTCACTACCACTCTTTAGAATCCATAATTTTCTTCTTTTCTCAAATCAAGTACCACACCCTTTTTTCAGTCCTAAATTATCAGTACTTTTCTGCTTAAATCTATTCCCCCAGTAAGCTGACTAGCAGCAGAGGCTATTTTAATTGTATCTTTGCATGCCTACTGCCTACCTACCATAATTTCTTTCACATATTTGGTGCTATATAAATGCCTTTGGAATGAAGTAGAAAATTAAACCTGGACAAAAAAAATGCCTAGCAATCATCTGGGAAGCATCCTGAATTGAAAGGAAGGCATAGGACAGGGATGGGAATCTGTGCCCTTCTTCCTGAGGCAAGAATACTAGGCTACATAGTTATTTAAATCCACAGAAATAATAACAACTAGCATTTATATAATTTCTTAAGGCTTGCAAACCACCTTCTCCATATTTTCTCATTTATTGCTCACAGAAATGCTGGAATGTGCAATTATTATCCCATTTTAAAGATGAGAAAACCGAGGCAAAGTTGCTTGCCCAGGGTCACACAGATTCTAAGTATCAGAGAATGGATTTGAATTTAAGTCTTTCTGACTCTAGATTCAGAGCTCTATCCACTGTGCTACCTAGATCATTCTAGAAGCCTAAAGAATGAGTCTGAATGAGAATGTCCCTACTCTCAAGGCAGTTGTGCCATTCCTTTCAGAACAAGCAAGATCAGTTCTCACCCTTCTTAGAATATTGTTACTTCTAAATAAAACCAGGAGTTGGATTGTTGAAAAAAAAATCCAATAAAATAGATACACCATTGGTTAATAAGATTAAAAAAGAGAGAGAAGAAAACCAAATGACTACTATCAAAAATTAAAGGGTGAATATACCACTAATAAAAATGAAATCAAAGCTTATTTGGAGTTATTTTACCCAATTACGTGCCAATAAATTTAACAATTTAAGTAAAATAGAAGGCTACTTACAAAAATATGAATTGCTTAGATTTTAAAAAAAAGATGAAACAGAATATCTAAATAAATCTATTTTAGAAAAAGAAGTTGAACAGGCTGTAAATGAGCTTCCTAAGGGAAAAAAAGCATCAGGACCTGATGGATTTAAAAGTGAATTCTACCATTTAAAGATCAACTAATTCCAATATTAAATAAATCATTTGAGATAAAAGGCAAAGGAGTCCTATCATATTCCTTCTACGAAACAAATACCACGCTGATACCTAAACCAGGAAGAACAAAAACAAAGAAAGAAAATTATAGACCAATTTCACTAATGAATATCGATACAAATATCCTTATAAAATACTAACTAGGAGACTACACTACATCTCAAAAACTTTACAATGTGACCAAGTGGGATTTATACCGGGAACACAAAGATGGTTTAATATAAAGAAAGCTGTTTATGTATTGATTATTTCAATAATAAATGTAATAGAAATATGATTTTATCAATAGATGCAGAAAAAGTTTGGCAAAATACAACACTTATTCCCATTAAAACCGTTTGAAATGTATCTCTCCTTACAATGATAAGAAACATCTACATAAAGCCATCAGCAAGCATTATTTATAATGAGAATAAACTAGAGAAAACTTCCCAATAACATCAGGAATGAAACAAAGATGCCCATTATCACCAATATCATTCAATACTGCATTAGAAATGCTAGCAATAGCAGTAAGAGAAGGAAAAAAAGAATTGAAGGAATCAGAATGGGCGATGAGTTAATAAAACTTTCTTTTTGCCGATGATGATGATACTTGGAAAATCCTAGAGATTCAACTAAAAAAAACTTATTAAAACAATAATTTTAGCAAAGTAGTAGGATATTAAATAAACCCACATAAATCACTGGCATTTCTATATATCACCAACAGAACCCTGCAAGAAGAGATTGCAAGAAATATCCCATTTAAAACAACTGCTGACAGCATAAAATACCTAGGAATGTATGTGTCAAGACAAAAACAGGAATTACATGAACATAATTATAAAACAATTTTATACAAATAAATCAGATTTAAACAACTGGAAAAATAGTTATTGTTCATAGGTAGGCAGAGTTAATATAATAAAAATAATAATTCTACCTAAACCAATTTACTTATTCAATGCCATTTAAATTATATTAATTATGTATTATAATTAATTAAATTATATATAACATATGTATATATATATTTAAATGTATTTTATTGAGCTAGAAAAAAATAATAACAAAATTCATTTGGAAGAAAAAGGGTCAAAGATATCAAAGAAATTAATGAAAAAAACATAAAGGAAGGAGGTTTAGTAGTATCAGATCTTAAACTGTATCATAAGGTGGTGATTATCAAAATGATCAGGTATTAGCTAAGAAATAGAAAGATGGATCATTGGAACAGAGCAGACATACAATAACAGAATAGTAAATTACTATAGTAACCTTGTGTCTAACAAATCCAAAGATTTAACTTTTGGAATAAGAATTCACTATTTGGCAAAAATTGTTGGGAAAACTGAAAAGCAATCTGACAGAAACTAGGTATAGTGCAATATTTTACACCATTTATCAAGATAAGGTAAAAATGGATACATTACATGGCTATAAAGGGAGCTTCATAAATAAATTAGAAGAACATGGAATATATTACATATCAGAATTATGGATAGGAGAAGAATTTATAAATAAATAAAAGGCTGTGAGATGTGAAGTGGATAATTTTTATTACATTACATAAAAAAGATTTTGTACAAATAAAAGAGGGAAGCAGAAAATGAGGAGTAAATTTTATAGACAGTTTCTCAGATGAAGGTATAAAATATAAAGTATCAAATATCATATCCGAGATATAAAATATCTCATATATAAAGAACTTTGTCAAATTTATAAGAATATGAGTCATTCCCCAATTGATAAATGGTAAAAATATGATCAGGCAGCTTTTGGATGAAGAAATCAAAACTATAGTCATTTTAAAAAATTCTTCAAGTAATTACTGATTAGAGAGACACAAATTAAAATACCTATCAGATTGACTAAAATGATAGAAGGGGAGAATGACAACTGTTGGAGGAGATGTGGGGAAAAAATGGGACACCAATATTCTGTTGGCAGAATTGTGAACTGCTCCAACCATTCTGGATAGCAATATAGAATTATACCCAGAGTTATATAACTGTGTATGCTCTTTGACCCAGGAATACCACTACGAGGTCTGCTTCCCAAGGTGATCAGGGGAAAAGGAAAAGAACTTATATGTTTTAAAGTATGTATAGCAATTCTCTTTGTGGTGACAAAGAACTGGACATTGAGAGGATGCCCATCAATTGGGCAATGGCTAAAAAGGCTGTGGCACAGGATTGGCATGGATGGAATACTACTGTGCTGTAAAAAATGATAAGCAGGTTGATTTTAGAAAAAAAATCCATTTTAGGGTAGAAAGACTTACAAGATATAACAAAGCATTAGAACCAAGAGAACATTGTATACAATAAGAGTGATTTTTTCAAAGAATATCTGTGAATAGCTAAGTTATTCTGAGTGTTATAAATGCTCAAATCAACTACAAAGGAAGCATCAAGGAAGATGCTATCCACCTCTAGAGAAATAAATGATAAATAGAAGCATGCATAGTATGGTTTTACAGATATATTAATATAATTTATCTTTAGATAAATATAGATATCTATACATAGATACATAGATGTCTTTGTCAAACAGTGGCCTTGTCTTGTGAAGGATGGGAAGGGAATTTGGAACTTGAGATGTAACTAAAGACTGATTTTTTTTAAAAGACTATTGCTTCAAGAAATCATGATTGTAGGTGCGTTGGGGTACCCACCCCGCCAATGCAGATCACAAGCCAACTACTCTTTAGCAAATTATCACTTCAGTTCATGCCACTGAAAAATAATAGGCTGGTCCTCTAGCTATACAAATGCAGATGAGCTCCAAGCCAATACTTAAAACCCTTCCAGTGTGGAAGGTTTTTTACAAAATTTGTACTCTGTAGACTTAGTACTCCTAGAGGCCGTATAGACTAGTGCAGAGGTGTTAATTCTGGCATGTGGTCTACAATACTCCTGAGTGCAACATGAACCAGATTAAAATATCATTAGGAAATATTTAAGGAAATAAATTAAAATGCAAAAAAATACATGTAACTTATATTTTAAATAACATAACATTTTAAAACTAAGTCAATATGTGACCCACAGAGAACCTTAACATATGGATTAGCTGCCAATTTCTATTTGAGTTTGACACCACTGTCCTAGTGAATAATGAGCTAACTGGCCTTTGACTCAGAGAATCCTGGATTCAAGTTCTGTCTCTGACATTTACTGATTGTGTAACCAGGGCAAACCATTTAACCTCTTAGTTACCCAAAGAACTCTCTAAATATGTAAGTTGTATAGCAGTTATAAGGAATTCCTTACGCCAATTAATTTTTAGGTTGGGTAAAAAAAAATAATTTATGCATATGTCATCTCCCTCAACAATAAGAAAGGTCTTTAATAGTAGGGAAAGCTTTATTTTCTCTTTGTTTCCCTAGTGCCTTGCACAGTGTAAGGTACATACTTAAAGCCTAATGAATGCTTGTTGATTGGTTGGTTCTGCCAGTATTGTTTTTAAGAGCACAGGGTTGTCTCATGCCAGGAAGAAGAATAAAAGAACATTTTAGCAAAATTATGTGGCAAGTAAAAGTGCAACAAAGGCGAACTAGGCAAGTTTTTGGGATAACAGTTTATTAACAATAATGCATATAACTATTAATAAAATGGGTCAAACTTTCCCAGCTCAGTGGGGGGGGGGGCAAGCAACCCTTGTAGGACTACAAAGACCATATTTATTGAAACCTCAAAGGATTGGGAATTAAGTAGTAGAAAAGTCTTATGATTAACTGCAGCTGGGGAAAGTGGTCTGGCCTTCAGGTGTGGCTGATCATGCCCTTACCTAACAATTAACAAATGCTCACAGGTTGTTGTGTTTGTCCTTCCCATCAGGGAAGGACACCAGGGAAATGATGACATGACTTGTAGTTGACTTTGATTTGAGTAAGGGAGGGCTGTGCAAGGTCACCAGTCTTACTTTATCCTCCAGAGCCATCTGAGTCCAGTGGCCTGATCTTCATCAGGATGACTGGAGATGGCCAAGGATGCATTAGGATACCCTGGCCCTTTCAGGCTAAGGTCTTTTCAGGTTCTCACTTTGAGTGAGGTGACCCAGTCAGTGAATAGTCCTCCTTAAGAAGTTAATCAAAGGATGAGGGAAGACCTCAGGGTCCCTGCCCAAAAAGAAACAGTTACTATTTAGAATTTACATTCACTCTGTGTTAGGGCAGGGACCTATTGTCTAATCTATGAGGTCCTGCATGAGTTGGATTTAAGGCTTGATTTTGAGAAAGAAATCTAGTCAGTAAATGCAAAGTTAAGGAGGCAGCCTTCAGCCATTCCAATGTACCTTCCTTTGGGCAGAGCATGCTCAGGGAAGGAGAGAGGGAGAAAGGGAGAGGCTTCTCACAGGTTTTGTTTGTCCTTCCTTCTGGAAGAGGGCCATGACATCAGGGAAACGATGACATGACTTGCAGTTGACTTTGATTTGAGTGAGGGACACTGTGCAAGGTCACCAGTCTCACTTTATTCTCCAGAGCCATCTGGGTCCAGCAGCCTGAGGATTACTGGAGATGGCCCAGGATGCATTGGGAGACCTTTGCCCTTTTAGGCTAAGGTCTTTTCAGGTTCTCACTTTGAGTGAATGCTAATTGTTTTAGGAGACTCACCTGCCTCCACTAATTTTGGCTAGAAAAAAAATAGAACCACACCAATCGGGATCCCCCCTGACACACCCCCTTCCCTTTGGATACCGAGTCATTCCTAACTTTGAGAAAGAAAAACAAGAGCAAGAGAGCCATCCTTTTGGAAGGGACTAAGTGCCCCAGGAGCTAGGAGTGGTCACATTCTTCAACCCAGCATTTAGTTCATACTGGGAGAGGTCTTATTTTGAGCAAGGCTGAGAAATGGAGAATAAGCAATAGGATAGATTATGGAGTAATATTGGTTATTAAATAATACAATATAATATTAGTTTCCTTATTTATCACATATTTATCAGAATGAAACTCACCGTACATGAGCTTATGATCATCCATAATTGTCATTTCTTGAATACTCACTGGGACTATAATAGTTTTATTTATATCATTATATCCATATCTACCTATCTATATATGTATGTGTATGTGTGTATATCCAATTTCAAATTAGTAGAATCCAAGATCATTCTTAAATATACCTTTCACTGGGCACTTGTAGAAATAACAGTCCAAAAAATAGTACCTTCAGAAGAAGAGAATTAGAAAATTTCTCTGAGCAGCCATTCTGAGTCAGCAGCTAAGAGGAAATTTCTTTTGGTGGCCATTTGGAGTTAGTGCAGCTGGAAGAGAATCAACTCAAAAGTGGGAGTTTAATTTAGTTTTTCATTAGATCTGACTTAGATGAATGTTTTCTAGATGCCATCACAGATACCATGGATATGTGATAAGGAACAAATATCTTTGACTGATAAAGTGATCAGCATATCTATACATGTTTTCACTTTGGTTAATTCTATTCCATTTCTTTTTTTCATGTTACATTTGTCCCAAACCCTATTTGCATAGTGCTAGCAAACTACATTATATGTAATGATGCCCAACTTTCTATTTGAAGTAAAGATACGCTCTTCTGAGCTGGGCATACAGGAGAACAGAGAGTGGCATTTGACCTATGATTTCTTTGGTAGAGGGAAATTCCAGGCACCTTTAATGTATGAAGATATGCATCTTCTTTCCAATATATTCTCTCAGAATGTTGCTTGAGCCCTCGGATTAAGTGACTTTTCCAGGATCACAACCAGAGGCAGTCCTCGAACCCACATTTTCCTGGTGCAAGAACATGTCAACATTCATAATGGCACACTGCCTCTGCCCTGAAAAATGTTAATTATATTTCTCAAGAACCTACTCATCACTAGAGGATCCTCCAGGTTTCTTTTATTCTGAATTGTTAAGCGCAGAACGATTATAAATACACCCACACAGTAAGATGAAGAAAGTTGAACTATTGAATGAATCCAGGTCTCTTCATCAACACAGAAATTCATTAATAAATGACAGTTCCTGTCTCTTTCTTTGATTTTTGACAGGCATTCTGACAGCCTTCATAATAACAAAGGAACAGATATGCTTTACACAATTATATTTTTTTAAGAAAAATAGAAAAAAATACAGAGCAATTTTAATGAAACTCTGTAAGGGGAATAAAAGGTATCACTCTATATTGAAGATAATGAGTTAGGGGCTGGCAGGGGCTTTAGAGATCATCTAGTTCAAATTTTTCATTTAAAGAAAGTACAATAAGAAAAAGTAAAATTGAATGGCTTGCCTAAGGTCAACCAGCTAGTTAGTGGCATAGTCAGAACTGGAACCCAGATCTCCTGACTCAGTCTGTTACCAAATTAGCCTAAAAAAAGATGGATAGTATAAGGACGTACACATTACATACTGATATGAGAAGCATCTTGGAGTTTTACAGTAACATTGTTCTCCAAGTCTAGGCCACGGTAACCTTCTGTAACTTAAATTGCTTATTACGGTTAGAGTCCTGGAACAGTAGACTGGAAGACTGGAGTTCAAATCATAGCATAGTCAATTACTACCTATGTGACCTTAAATAAGTACTTAACACTCTCAGTGCCAAGGAACGAGTAAGTCTTAAAAAAAATCCTGTTTGATTTACCTACTTCAAAAACCACTACCCCTGGATGGAATCCATAACAGGCGTGCTTTAAAATTGCTCTTTGGCACACAGAATAATAAGTAACCTGATGAAGTGTTATCTATCCTTTTTTGCATGACATGCTTCAGTCTCAGATCATTTGCCAGATAATGTTTTACCTCTTGCTCAGGCATGCGTAAGAGCCTCAATACCCCATCCATCTCAGGTACCATCTCTTAGTTCCTGAGAGTGATAGGAGCATAGAATCAGTTCCACGTGGTTCCCTTTCTCTGCTTCACTGATATTCCACCACAGCTACCACCTGCTACTTCCAGCTGCCTTGTCCCTGTTTCCATTATCATTATCATCATCACTGTCATCAAACAGTGCTTATTAAAAGCCCCCCTCTGTGTGGTGCTCTGCCAAGCACTATAGGATGCACAGCAGATGTGTCAGAGATGATTGTGGCATGAAGGCCTATGCTGTCCTTTGGTGAGAAATGGAGGATGGGAGGAGAAAGGCATCACGCTTCTCTTGTTTAATCCCCAACTCAAAAACCTGGGCAATCTCTACCCTGGATATCCTTTGACTGGAGAACTGCTACCACCCCATGCCTAATTTGCTAGTATGTTAGTCTTGGCTCATCAGTAAGAAATATATAAAAAAGAAAGAGAAATCAACAAACATGGTATTTTCTGCAGCAGGAAAATGATAGTTTCAATGTGCCACCAGTCTTTCAGTATCCCACAAAGCATGATATCGTGGAAAGAAAGAACTTTGGCTCTAGAGTTAGAGAAACTCTACCTCTGATACTTCCTCTGTGACCCTGAACAAATCCCTTAAACTCCCTGAACCTCAGATCTTTCATAGGTAAAATGAGAAGGTTGGACTACATTGCCTTTGATGTCCTTTGCAGCTCTAGATCTTATGATCTTATATCAGTTATAGTCCTTGGAGGAAGAAATTTGAATATTGGCATCATCTGACCTCTATAAGTTTCTCTAATAAAGTCTGCTTTATTGCCTTCTATTGTCATGGTCCATTCTTTGGCATGTTCTGTTTTAGCCAGCACTGATAGTTCTTCTAACCAGAGTCATAGTTAGGTTTGTTTTTGTGCTTGAGACAGGCAAGGCCAACAAACCATGGCCAGTGAAATCCGTGAGGCCCCTCATACGAGGTAGTTCTGCATTAGTGTAGGGGGAAAGGAGGAAACACCATCTGGTGAATTCCTATTTCAGCTAATTATTTTTGCTAATTTATGCTAATCTGTCGTTTATAGGTTGCCAAAGGACTACACATACCATCACTGTTTTCTAAGTTGTGGCAAGACCCTGATCTCCTAACTCTAGGTATGGCTCTGCTTTTATCACAGCTCACAGTTCAAGAACTAGATCAGAAATGTCTCCGTGGTGAAATTTCATTTTAAAAAATTAATTGCTGTTATTCACATAGGAACTTTATAGAAGATGGAGGTCATTAGTTTGTTGCATTGTTTTTCATCGAGTGAGTGATATGTTGTTCATTTCTTTTCCCACAGATTTGCAATTAGGAAAAAAACAAACAAGCAAACAACAACAAGAAATTACTTTCCCCTGTAAGACTAGAGCAACTTGTGACAAAGCCTTGAAGCATCGGTGATTTCATAGCCCTATGTACTACAACCAACTCACACTGAGCTTGGAGTTAGGAAATACTGAGTTTAATCTAGCCTCAGACATTTAATTGCTGTGCTAACCATGGCAAACATGAAGATCGAATTTGTGAGGATCAAACGAAATATTTGTAAAGTGCGTAGCATAGAGTGGGGACTTAATAAATACTAATTTCTTCCTTCTCTCCCTCCTTGCAACTCAGAATTCCTTTATCTCTGAATCAACACATTTCACCAGAAAACTCTTTAATAAGTGTATTCTAGGGCCACCATTTTTTCTTCTTTGGAGGAGAGAAATACACTTCTGGCAGGCATGCTGAGTGGAAGAATATTTGTACTGAAAAGTGAATGTGCCTTGAGAAGAAAGGCAGGCTCATTCTGATTCTCTCAGGGTGGTAAATTGCTTGTAGCTGTCACAGAGAAGTATCCACTTATAAGAAAGTATTTAGTTAAGTGGTACTTCTATGCTGATTAACTTCACCCAGGCATTAAAATATCTTCCAGACAAGTATTTCTAGGTGCAGCTGGCTAACTGGTTAGTACTACAGTGGAGTAGCAAGGACTCTTCACTCAGTTGTCCTACAAGGGTCCTTTTCTTGACCTAATGACAGGGTAGATTGCTTAGTTTTTTCCAACAGCAATCAACTTGTTGGGTGCTCTTTTTTTCATAAACATGAATTTATTTCATTTCCACTGACCTCTGTAAGACAATGAACAGTAATTTGGAAAGGTAATTGTCAGAGGCCCCTAAGACTAGAAGTGAAACAAAATAGTAAGTCATCTCTTCATCTTCCCCTTCCATAGGTTTTATAGAATGGATTATGGAATTGGAAAAGTAATTACTTTTAGAAACTGGAGTGTGGTTAACTGTGTTAAAAACAAACGACTCGAAACTGTAGATTTGAAACATGGTAAAAATCTATGAATACATACCATCTTCAGGTTTTCTAACTAAAGGTCACTTTTTAAAAGAGTATTCCCTTTTAAGGAATAGAAAACTTGCAGAGAGAGGTTAGGGATGGTGTCAGCTTGTTAATATTTACACATCTAATGTCAATAGGCATGCTATCTACCACTTGTAGAAGGTCATACAAAAATCATCCATTTGAAAGATTTCTTGTTTTCTTGCAAGTAGAAAAATATTATATTGAAGGTTATTAATAATTTTAAAAATTAAATTGCTAAATGTCCTTTGCACAAGGACTCTCATGATTAATTTCTACATCAATTTAGTTGTAGGAGGAAAAAAAGTTGTTTCTGCTGACATGTTTATATGTGTTCTCTCATCAGAAAATGGAAATTGCCCTATCTGTTATTTCCCATTTTGCCTCAGCTGAGCAAAATCAAAACTAAATTCAATGCCAAAGTGTAGAGACCAGGTTATCTCACATGTCAAAATAACATTTTTCTCTCCTTCTTATTGTTCCTTTTATTGTTCCTTCTTGTTTTTAACCCAGTCACTTCCCCTTCAGACCACTTCTTCTGAATCTTCTTTCGTCACAAAGAAAATAGCTATGCCTAACTAGCAAGTGTCATGCCCACGTCTAACAATGTATGGCATATTCTGTTCATTCAAGGTGCCCAAAAAGTCTTAGTGCATTTAAATTTGTTAAAGTTTAAATGGCTCTGGGGGGCGGAGCCAAGATGGCGACTGGAAAGCAGTAACTGGCGTGAGCTCCCCTCCAAGTCCCTCCAAAAACCTATGAAAAAATGGCTCTGAACCAATTCTAGAACTACAGAACCCACAAAGGGGCAGAGGGAAGCAGGACTCCAGCCCAGGTCTGCCTGGATGGTCTCGGGGTAAGGTCTGTCCCGAACAGAACT
>CM053627.1:125082747-125099113 GCA_028646595.1 Phalanger gymnotis | reverse complement strand
AAGTGAGCGTAGGAGTCAAAGTAATAATCTTCGGACGTCATGTCCTCAGCATTGGGCTTCTCACTGCTCTTGGGCTGTTAGCAGGACACTTCTTCAAGTGGAGTCTGGAGGCTCATCCCATTAGCCAAGGTGGCCACAAAACTCTCCATGATGCAGTTCGTGGCCTCAGCTGCCACTGCCATCTTCTCTCCTGGCCAATTGACTTTGGAATATTTCATATTGGATATCCCAAAGATATCATAAACTCAATAGGTCTAAAATTGAACTCAATTAACTTTACCCTTAAACTCTTCCTTCTTTCAAACTTCCATATTTCTGGCAAGAGCACAACCATCACGCCAGTTTCTAAGATTTATCATGTTGGCATCATCTTTGACTCGTCATTCTCCCTTATCTCACATATCCAATCAATTACCAAATGTTGCCGTTTCTACCATCATAAGATCTCTCACATCATGCCCTATGCAACACTATCCCAAAGTACCCTTCAAGCTTTTTTGGACATTACTTCACTTTCTGTACTTTGTGATCAAATCAAATTGGCTTTCTCTCTCTCCTTTGGAATATATACCTTTGTACTAGCCATACCTTATTCCAAAAACTTTGAGAAAAATAGAAAACAGATGTAAAATTTGAGAACTTTGTCAATGTTTCTATAATTAACTCTTCTCATCATCATTAACAATGATGCAACCACAATTAGATGTTAATACCTCAGTATGTAATTTGAGAAAATAGAAATACCACTTAAGGAGAGGGCATTTGTGCAGATGAATACATAGTGAGTACCTGGACCAGAAATACTTGGTGGAGTTGACACAATTTTAAAGATACTTGGGAATCGACAGTCAAGGGAGTTCAAATAAATAGAAAAAAAAATGTGAGTCATTATACATGGTGAAATTCCACAGATGGCCTTGTTTTCAGGTGACATTGAATAGATTACATCCAGCCTCAGAAGAGTACAGACCTTTCTCAGTAATATTTATCTTACCAATCTACACAGGAAAAATCTAGAGGATGAAAAAAAGGCTTGAACTGTCAGTATATATACTTGGGTAATAATATAGGGAAGGGTGTTATTATTCATTTGGTGAGTAATAAGCAAACCCAATGTGTCATAACATTCCAACTACTGCCATTGATTATGGCCAATCCTTTGCAGTGATCTGGCATAAATCAGTTACTGCGTGTATATAAAATTAATCCAAGCATAACATGAATGTTAGAGTGCTAGATGACCACATGGAAATCACTTCTCTATTCATAACATGCCACCAATTCAATACAGTCAACAACATATAAACGTAAAATTTGTGGTATTATCAAGTGAGATAATTTAAGCCTACTGAGATTCTACCTAGCTTTAAGTTAATTATCATCATTTTTGAATATAAGTGATTATGGCTTTTATACCAAAGATAGAGTAAGACCAAAAGATCTTAATCATCACTTCATATACAAGGATGAATGGATGAGTGACTAAAAAATATCATTTATTTAGCTCTTATTGTGTGCCAAGTACAGAGTGTAGTCAGAAAGGGGTATTTTAGTTTGGATGATTAGTGGAGTTATAGACAAATAGATTGATCTACAACTTAAAAGACCAATGACAGATTTGATATGATCACTATTCCAGAACTGGAAAAGGGTGAAGGAACATCAAGATGTATAGCTTCACCAAAAAAACATATTATAGAGCTAATAAATTTCATGGTAACTTTCTCCAACAATAGCAAGATTTAATTTGGATTTAATAAGGTAAATTCTTAATGTGCATCAAAGAGTTGAGACTAAAAGTTTCGGATCTGAATGTGGAAGTCAAATAAAGAAATGTACCAAGGCAATACTTACAGATAATTTGTTGTCCTCCAGACAAATAACGGAATCATAAAGCTATCAAGAAGAGAGATGGATGAATAAATTGAGAGCAGCATCTAGAAATCAAAGCTTGGTAGGAAGGATGCTTTTAAAACAATTAACGCAAACACAATATTAATCTTAATGGATATTTTTGGCATGGTCGAGTGGTTTTATTATATATATATATATATATATATATATATATATATATATATATATATATATATATATATATATGAGGTGTCTAAACTAAAATACCCCTTTCTGACTACACTCTGTACTTGGCACACAATAAGAGCTAAATAAAGTGGATAAAAATGATATATGAGGTGTCTAAACAAATAAGTTCAGGATAATGAAACACAATGCTTAATGTACCAAGATAGCAACACAAAGTTAGCTTTGTCAAAAAGAAGAGGATTATAGATATTTTCCAATCCTATGAAAAACCTGTTAAAAACTTACAATCTGTATATTAAACAGATCAACATTACTTTACTGATCGATGCTAAAGGCTTCCAATTGATACACGCAAATGGACTTGTAAATGTAGTTGAAAAGCATTTATCTATGAATGAAGTCTATGAGATGGCTTAGATCTAAAACTATATTCCAAAGTTGCTCCTCCCTGGGTGACATCCACATGAACTCAATCAACAATACATTAACAAGGAAGCATTAAACAAATAGCTGAATTTTGCACTTCAGTGAAATAGATGATTTTATGATAGACATTCAAGACCATGTCATTGACACTAGAAATTATAGATCAATGATTTTTAAAGAATTCGGACATACTAAACAATGCAGATTATTCAAAGAAACAGTAGAAATGGAGTAAGAAATCACTGAAAGCTGCAAGATATCTAGCACTCACTAAATGCTTAGCAAGACATGACTTCTTAATAATTATGCATCAGAAACCTATCTTCCCTGAATTAACAGATGGCAGATCCCTGCACTACAAATACATAACTCAAAATGTCCCTTTGAATTTAACAAACTAACTGTAATGGTCTTGGAGCATTATCAGAGAAAAATACCACTACCCACAATACTACTGCCCATTACTACATCACACTTAACATTAATCCATAAAAATTAAAGAACAATATTTTAATAGATACCATTATACCAAATACTCATAATTTCCAAACTACTTGTAGCAAATAAGTGTTACTAAAAAAACAACATGAAGAGACCTGACAGAAGAAATATACCCTACCCCACTGGAGTATAAAAATGAAAAACAAATTATAACAAATGTGTTCTTAAGAAAACCAAACGCAATGAATATATATATGCATATATATATATACATACATACGTGTGTGTGTATTTCTGAACTCTAAATTCCCAGAATGGGGAATATTTGCCTCCTACTTTCTACCTCCTAGATTTCCTTGCTTCTTTCACTATTCAGTTCACATCTCATCTTCCTCAGGAGGGCTTCCCTAATCCCTGCAACACACTCAGTATATTCATTCCCTATGAGATTGCTTTTCATCTGCATAGTACACATAATATATGTACATAGCTATTTGTGTGTTATCTTGTTTTTTATATTATATTATGAATTCTTTGACAGCCAGGGCCATATTTTTGCCTTTTTCTATATTACCAGTATTTGGCATAGGACCTGGCACATAGTGAGCAATTACATGTTTGTTGACTAACTGATAAAGATAAGTTAATAAGTGTTGGAGCCACATTTGCTTCTAATCTACTTATGAGGAGCATCATAAAACTAATAATAATTTTCTACTTCACCTCCTAAATGGACAATGCTAAAATAATTTTATGGTAATGCATATTCATTTTAGCTTGTGCTTTTCTTCCCTTTTATATCAATCATTTTCACTTTACGCTATGATCTATTCTCAGCCAAAATGAAGGCTAAGTTATTTCTCACACTGGTTTTGTTTTTATCAGTTTATTTATGACTCATAGATAATGACTGACATTAAAGAGATCTGAGTTCTCTGAGCATTGTCCTGAAAATATTCACATATTCAAGATAAATTCATCAATATGTAGTCTGAACAATTTTGAGTAGGCAACAAGGTGGGGGGAAATGCTATTAGTTGGAAATAGTACCATTACTTAATTTTGATAAATTTTGACTCTAGCTATTTTATCTCAAATAAGAAAAATATGTTTAACACTCTTTGTAAATCTGTGGCACTGTATAAATGTAAGCTATTATTATTATTATTTTCTTATTTATTAGATGTTCTTGTGAAAATCTCATTTTCTTTGAACAACAAGCGAGCAATAAATCGTAAAGTCTAAATAGTTCCTTAAATTCAGTGGCCATTCATCTCTCTCTCTCTCTCTCTCTCTCTCTCTCTCTCTCTCTCTCTCTCTATATATATATATATATATATATACATATATATATACATATATATATACATATATATATAATATGCTTATGCATTTTAATTTATTCCAAATTTAGTTTATTTCAAATATTTGAAAATGATCATTTCCAAAGAAATTTGAAAGCTCTAAGAAAATCAGTCCAAGTGTTTGTTGTTCATGATACAAATTTGAATTGCAAACAACATTCCATGTTTTCATGAATACATCAGTATCATCAATATCAGCAATAGATATATTGATATATATTGATATATATCTCATCAATATCATCTATATATATTGATACATATATATATCATCAATATCATCAAGATATATATTGACCTCAGATAAGGTCAATATACATCTCACCTATTTTGCCATTTTTTCGAAGGGATAGATACCCATCCAAAATTTTCACTCTATTAATTAATGTTCTACTCTGATAGCTAATGAGTGGGCTGGCATAGTGAGTCAAAGTGCATTGGCTACTGCTGCACTTGCCTTCTTTCTAGATGTCCGGGTGCTAAGATGGTTTGAGGGGGCGCTCTCCAGAAAGTAGTTGTCTTAATGAGTTATTTTTGGTTTCCCAATGTTAGATATAATTGCACTCCATACATTATGTGGTATACTATGTTTCTGTTTATTTAAATTGTGTTGTTCAAAATATTTAAATACATCTTGATATGAACATAGTTCTATTTTTGTCTTTATATCCTCAGAGACTAGCAGAGTATGACTAGTAGACAATAAATACTTGTAAAATAATGTATTATGAAGGAAGGGAGGGAAAGAGGGAAAGAAGAAGGAAGGAAGGAAAGAAGGAAAGAAGGAAGGAAGGAAGGAAAGAAGGAAGGAAGGAAGGAAGGAAGGAAGGAAGGAAGGAAGGAAGGAAGGAAGGAAGGAAGGAAGGAACAAGAAAGGAGGGAAGGAAGGAAAGGTGGAAGGGAGGGAGAGAGGAAGGATGGCAAATTATTCTTTCGATAATTTTTGGAGATAAGCCGTAGTTATCCAAAATCATTGAGAAGAAAAGAATGAAAGAATGTTTCTAGGTAGTTAAGAAAACTGAAACTAGAAATGATAGAATCTTTCTCACCATTAGTCACTTTGATTATTTTCTAGATTAGTGAGAAGTAAATATGGACTGTGTATATGTATGTATGTATGCATATACATATGCATATATATGTAAGCGATATGTGTTTACGTGTGTATATCCATGAATATATATGTGTATATATGTATGTATGTCTATATGTATGACCGTGTATGCATATATATGTATATGTGTGTATATATATATGTATGTGTGTGTGTGTGTGTGTGTGTGTGTGTGTGTGTGTGTGTGTGTATATATATATATATATATATATATCAGGTGGGAATCAATATGGTTTCACCCAAAGTAATGAAATACAATTGTAGTAAGGTTGTAGGACTCAGAACTAAGATGTGTTAGATTTAGTCACTCTAAACCAACTTCTTATCAGTAAGGGCGCTTTTTCTCAACTGAAGTGGAAACTTTCTCTTAATTCACAAGAAAATTATTGAGTCTCTCAAACAGATTCAAAAGCGTAGCTGTTCACCACAGAGTTCTCCAAAAAACGTATACATATATACATACACACATACATGCATATATACGTGTGTGCACATAAGCATTGTGTTCTTAAGAATACAATGTAATTTTTTGCATTAAACCTCTTAAATAAATATGCATTTAATATGCACTCCTTGAAATTTCCAAAATCTACCCTGCTAAAACATCACTAATTCACTTTAGCTTTTGCAGTTTTCATGAGACAATACTCATAGTTGAGAAAGATATTTAACTTAACATGATGGTTTCTTTGACCAACCTTTTATTAGAGAAGTTTTCACTTATAGAATGTCACCATTGAAGTTTCCCAGAACTAAGTAGGCTCTTTAGAGTTACATTTAGAAAGAGTGAAACCAAGAAAGGGACTAGTCTTAACCTACCTGCAAGGAGTTTATAATAGATAGTAGCTGTGCCTTCCTTCCTTCTGATTATATACACCATTTCTTTTCTTCTCTCAGAAGGAATTTTGAGTATTCTGGTAGTAATAGCAGGGCAGCTAGGTGGTGCAGTGGACAGAATGCCAAGCCTGGAGTCAGGAAGATACATCTTTGTGAATTCAAATCTGGCCTCAGATACTTGCCAATTGTGTGACCCTGGGCAAGTCACTTAACCCTGTTTGCCTCAGTTTCTTCATCTGTAAAATGAACTGGACAAGAAAATGGCAAACCATTCAAATATCTTTGCTAATAAAACTCTAAATAGGGTCACAAATAGTTGGATATGACTGAGAAATGACTGAATAGTAACCACAAAGTACATGGTAACTAGCCTTAAATCAGCCATGAAGCTAATCAACGTATTGATGTGGAGAAAAGATTTTTCTTTAGTTTAAGAAGGACACATACTTTGGGAATTAAAGGTCCCTGGTACTGCTTGACTTTGGTTTAGCTGGCAACCAAAGTGCATTTCTGTCTGTTACTTGGAGATAATAGCTAAATCTTGAGATTAAATATTTAATGCTCTAAAAAAATGAACAGTTGTAGGGAATTTTATTTTGTATGCTAACCCCAAAGGATCAGAATTTTCTTCCTGTTAGGCTCTTGAGCTGTAATTTCTCTGTAATCACTGATTTATCCCCATGTGATGCACTAATATAAGACTTACATAAAAAAAAAAGAAAGCTGTATTTTTTACCCCTTGAAGTGTGCATAATACTGAGTGACAGCCATAGACTGACATTCTCTATGTACTGGAAAAACAGATACCAGCAAGTAGTAATTTAGGCTTCCATTGATCAACACAATACTTTGTTTTGATAAAAAAGATAATTTCATCTCCAAGAATTAGGGAGAATTAATTTCTTGAGATGAGGAATGAGGATACAAGTCACCCTCATGATTTCATAGAATAGTTACCTAATTGTCTAAGAACACCTCTCTTGTTTATTTCTTTCTGCAAGTACAAATGCAAAACACAGTCCTTCTTGCTTTATGGCATACATATACATATACACATACATACATACATACATATGTATGCATGCACAGTGTATATATACACATATATAATATGCATACATTTCTGAACATATATACATACACATATATATGTATATATGTTCACCTTAAAGTTTACAAAGTACTTTACACATATGCTTTCACTTAATCCTACTGATAACCCTGTTAAGTAGGTACCTATAATTATCCCCATTTTAAAGATGAGGCAACTGAAGCTGAGATTAGTCAAATGTCTTGTCCAAGGTCAAAGAGTTGTTAAATGTTCAAGGCAGGTTTTAAACTTAGATCTTCCTGACTCCAAGCTATTTACTATATCATTTAGCACTTAATGGATATTTGGGCCTCTTTAGCTCCCTTTACTCCAGCTTTACAGACCTCCCAACTCTATCGCCAAACTTATTACTTATGTGCCAAAACCTGTATTGAATTTTATCAGCTGTAGAGACATAAACTTGTCTCACTTCTCTCTTCCTCTCCCTTTAATCCAATAGCCTTAGGTCTAGGCCTAAACTGGACTCTGACTCTAGGGGTAGAAAAGCGAAGTGTGTGTGTGTGTGTGTGTGTGTGTGTGTGTGTGTGTGTGTGTGTCGTGGATATGTGTGTGACATCTGTCTGTCTGATGGAGGGATGGAGAATTTGTACTGAAGAGTCAGAAAATCAATCATGATGTGTGAGGTTTGGTGCTCTAGGCATACATTCTGACTTGCCCTTGAATAAGTCCATAGATAAATCAATAAGCCTTTATCAGGCACTTCTTATGTGCTAAGGATACAAAGACAGTCAAATGCATAATCCCTCTACTCATGGATCTCACATTCTAAAACTATACACATAAGGATATACTGATGGAAGGCAATCTCAGAAAGAGGGCACTAAAGGAAGAATGGACAGACCAGGGAATACCTCCAGAACAAGGCGAGATTTTGATTGAATCTAGAAGGAATCCAGCAACCTAAGATGTGGAGATGAGGACAGACATCATTCTAGGTGTGGTAGACAGTCACTAAAAAGGTGTGGTGTAGAGAGATATAGTATTTTGTACTAGAAATAGCAAAACAAGCCACTGTCACTGGATCATAAATAACATGGAAGGGAATAAAGCATAGAAGACTGGAAATCAATCAGTCAACCAGCATTTATGAAGCACTGAATAAGTAGGCATTGTATAGGTACTGAAGATAGAGAGACAATTGCAAAAGTACCTACTTTCAATGAATTTGCATTCTATCAGGGGAAACACGTATTCCTATGGGTACAGGAAAAAATGCATTAAGTAATAAAAGTGTATTTAGGATTGGGTAGGAATAAAGGGCTTCATGTAGGAAAAGGCTGGCCTTGAGTTGAGCTTTTGCTTGAGCTGAACTTTAAAGGAAGCAAGTCATTCCAAGTGATGAAGCTGAAAGGGGAATGTATTCCAGGCTTGAGTGATAGGAGGTTGATAGGTGCTCTTCTGCATACATGAAGCATACGTCTAAACTGATGACCCGTACTGCAAATATCTTATGTCTTTTCTCCAGCTTATTATTATGCCTATTACTCTTTAAAAGGTTTACCAGATATTTTCTCAATGAAGCATTTTGATCTGTTTTTAGGGTTTCGTGAACTGAATTATCATTTTTTATTCAACATTCATCCTACAAATATTTATTGAGCATCTGCTATGTAGTAGTATATATGTATTACAACATACAGCTCATTCCATGCTCTCATAAAGGTTATAGCCTAGAAGGAGATATCAGATATGTGTATAAGTGATTATTGTAGACGATACAATGAGAAAGTGGTGAAATGATGTACTAGTGCAAATGAGAGAGAAAACATGTATATGGAAGGAAATGTGAGGCAGTATAGACAGTCTGACACAGACCTCTGCGTTTTTCACATACTTAAGATTATTTATACAGCATACAGGGCCAGGGACAAGTCAGTCTGTTATATGACCCATCCTTTCTTTGAAAAGGTGAAATAGATTAAAATGAGAATCAAGGGCAGCTTTAAAATGGAAAAAAACAGTGTAAAAGAAAGGAACAACCTAAAAAAAGTACATGAAAATGGAGAAGGATAGCCCCACTTATTTCTGAGTGGGCTGTTCAGTTGCTTCTATATGTGTAATGGTAATCACCCTGCCCCCCACCTCCTGCAGGCCAGGCTTGTTACATTTAACCCCTCCTGCAGGGTCCTTCAATGCCCTTAAAAAGATTGAGGGTATCTAATTTCTCTGCTATTTGCTCCAGCCCCCACAGATGTTATTCTCTCAATTATAGGAGTCTCTTTAACTCCTCTTCCATTTAACTACTTAACATTCAGACAATATTTTACTTCAAAGTATAGCAAGAATAAACTTGCCAACATCTCTCTGGTCCCCAGTACATGGGGGAGCATAATCTGCGCCCCCCATTGTATCATATCATACTCTGGTGAGGGGAAAGAGATTAGGCTCACAGTTTAGCTCAGTTTCTTTACATCATAGTCCCAAATGCCATATCCAAAACTCCCCTTGGCACCCTGGCTTCTCACAGCTTCCTGTAAGGCTAGCTGGATATGCATCTGTGCTAGCATCCTGCCTCCAAGATCAGTAGAGCTCAAACTCCCAGATCCAGTGGTGAATCTACCACTTATACCTAGGATCTAAAAGGATAAATTAAATAAACCAAAGCATGACCCCCAGCCAGGGGAAAAAAACTTTCCTCCCATTGAGTCAGTTCATGTTGCCTTCACCTTGAATGAACATGACCTTCACCCTCTTTGGACACTACTGGAGTGGAGGAAGGGAGAGTGTCCCAGTCTGGTGGTTTTTAAAGATGAAGTCTCTTTTGTCTTTGAAGCCGTTCAAAAAAGACTATATCCACCCACATGGTAGGGGAATGCAGAATATCTTCACCCAGGAACAAGGTGCCTCCATGTTAGGTGATATAGGTATGCTCCAAAGCATGTATGTATGTATGTATGTATGTATTATGAGATTTGAGCCTATTTTTAGTACAGTGGATAAAACTCTTCTTTAATTCATTTCCTTCTCTCTGCCCCCCACCCTTGCTCTCATTCCTATATAACTCTGCATAGCTAATTTGTATTGAAGGTGAAGGTGAAGATGATGGGGTGGAGGAGAAGGAAGAACAAGTAGTAACATCCATTTTTTAAATCTCGGGGTCAGATCTGTTAATATCACCCATCCAAACCCAGTTACCCTTTCTGCCCTTGATAATGGGCCAACATTATAGAAAGAAGAAGAGAGGTATGCTATCTTTGTGGTGATGAACTTGAGTGATTAGATACTCAAACAGAATTGTCTGAGAAAAGTACGAAAATGTTGGGGCTCATTAGTAATAAACACTGAAAGAGAGAAAGGTAGCTGTCTAAAACTGCCTATGGCTATTATATTTATAGCCCATACTTTCCCTCTCTCCTTGAAAGACAATATATTGAAACTCTGAGTTCTCTGCTTTTCAATTTCTATTATGTTATGTGGGAGACAAGGAGCTGAGTCCAAAGATATCAAAATGCTTGTTGAAACATCCAAGCCAGAATTTTTTTGTTTTCTTTATTTGAGGTAGGGTGGTTTGGTGAGGAGTGGGACTGGGGAAACAGGTTATAATGGAAGGTGATGATGGGAATAGTGATTAGGATGGTACAGAAACTGTTCTATGAAACGCCTAGTAACTAGTACCCAGGGAACACTTTTGAGAGGGTCGCTGTGAAAGGTTTTTTTAATATTATTTTATTTTTTTCTAATTACATGTATAGACAATTTTTAACATTCATTTTTTAAAAAATGGGTTCCAAATTTTTCTCCCTTCCCTCCCTAAAACAGGAAGCAATTCAATACAGGTTATATATGAACAATCTTGTGAACCATATTTCCATATTAGTCATGCTGTGGAAGAAGAAACAGAACAGAAGGGAAAACAAAACAAAATAAAACAAAAAAAAGTTGAAAATAGCATGCTTTGATCTGCATTCAGACTCCATCAATTCTTTCTCTGGATGTGGATAGCATTTTCCATCATGAGTCCTTTGGAATTGTCTTGGATCATTATATTGCTGAGAAGAGCTAAGTCATTTGCTATGAAATGTTTTTTAATACTATTTTCTTTTTTTCTAATCACATGAATGGACAATTTTTAACATTCATTTTTTAGAAAAATGAGTTCCAAATTTTTCTCCCTTCCCTCCCTAAAACAGGAAGCAATTTGATATAGGTTATATATGAACAATCTTGTGAACCATATTTCCATATTAGTCATGCTATGAAACAAGAAACAGACCAAAAGGAAAAAACAAAACAAAAAAGTTAAAAATAGTATGCTTTTATCTGCATTCAGACTCCATCAATTCTTTCTCTGGATGTGGATAGCATTTTCCATCATAAGTCCTTTGGAATTGTCTTGGATCATTATATTGCTGAGAAGAGCTAAGTCATTTGCTATGAAGGGTTGTTAAGCAAGTGAGAATAAATAATTTTGAGGAATAGAGGGATCACTGGACCAAGAGATGCTGTAACAGCTTTTCTTGGCCCTATGACACTGGATCCATGACAGTGGAAGTACAAAGAGCTACCTTGTCTCAACAATGGGACACTACTTCCTCTAAAGCAGGTTTCCTGTATTCTTATTCCCTCCCTATAATTATGATGGAAACAAAGGAAGGTCTAGAACAAAAAGCAAAAAGATCATAGAGATTCTGGGTTGAATGCATGAGTTTAATATAGCTCAAGTTGAGAAAATCACTTTAATATTCATCCTTTCATTTGATCCCCAAATTAATTCCCCAGCCAGGCCACTCTTGGGGCTTGACTTAGGCCTGGAACCCAGAATGTTAATAGTTCACCAAACTATAATCTTCTAATATTGTGGAAAATAAGATAAGGAGTTTTGTTCATAGCATTTACTTTTTTATGTTTTTTTTAATGGCATATCAAAAATTTGCAAAGAATATCTATGGATCAGCGATTTTAAGCTACATCACCTGCAGGCACACCCTGCCTAATGTTGTGTCAGCAGGGTTTTGCTACACTACTGTAGAGTTTGGTTCCAGTGTATTAAAAAGGTTATTCTGAAAGGATGGTCCTTGGGGCAGCATCACACAGGGTAAGTCTCCCTTTAAAAAAAATATCCTAAGTATACTTTTAACCTTTTCTTTAACTTTATGTAACAGTAAGCAATTCTAGGAGACAGATCTGGCTAATAATTTTTCAACTTCATCATGGTATGGATCACTTTCACCATGACTCACATGCCATTTTGAAATATGTAAACTAAGGGAGAATTTGATTATAGTTGGAATCTCCCTCACTTCCTTCAAGGAATACAAGGAGTCTTCATCCCTTTTGCTCTTCTCCTGCATTTTCAGAGATTTATATGATCTCCTTGAACCAAAAAGCCAAAGGCCCAGACACACAATGAACCTGATTATCATGAGAAAATCCCCAGACCTGAAGGGGAATCTGTTCTCTGTAAGTTCTCAGGGGTTTTACAAGTACTCAAAAACCCATTCACTCTGGATTTCACTTTTTGTGTATGCATAAAATATTTTAGAGCAGAAGGAAAGAATTTTTCCTAAAATATTTCTTAATATGGACTCAATATGAAATTCTTAAGCTGAACAGATAATCTTTCTACCTTGGTAAATGAATAAGAAATATCTCATCTGGAAAGAGTCATTAAGGTAGTTTCTATGCATAGGAATTAACTATTAGGTGGTTTACTATTCTTCAATCATCTGGTCTTTTTCAAGACAGTGAAAAATAAGTTTTTAATGAATTTAGCAATTTGTTCTATAGTTTTTCCCCTATAAAGCAATGAGTTATGATATCATTCAGGCAAGTAAGATAAATCTCTCACTTGATGATGGCTGATTTATAACAAGGTATTGTAGTTTGAATATTCATGTTACAAAAAGTTCTTTTAAACATGAATGATATGTAATGACATCTATAATTCACTTCTATTCTTTTGCTTCTGTTCGCTGAAACGTAGATGTATTTCTTTCTTCTTTAACCTTTCTCTTCTTAATTTATGATTTCTGGAGATGGAAAATATAGTTAAGTATGCAGTGAGGTGTGTGTTATGTGTATATGTGTGTGTGATTCTATCACTGTAATCACTGTAGCTGATTAGATTTTGGCTGGAGTAGGGCAAGATTAAAATTTGGGGGTCTGGAATAAAACACTTCAATTATCACAAATCCTGAGTGAGTAAATAACTGACATAAAAACTCATGTTGGTAATGATGGAAATCTGAGGGAGGGAAAAGGAAAATTTTTTCCTTCAGGGCTAAGATACAATTTCTTGAAAACTACGGCAAATTTAGCTTTTAGTCTGTCATGAAATAATTAATCACATTAATTTTGGCACAAGTACAAATATGTCAGATATTCAGATGAATTGGTCACTTTGATGAAATGTCTGTCTTTGAATGACAACAATTTATCTTGAGCAAAAAACTTTCCCTGATATGTTGTATCAATCATATGCTATTCTCTATCCTTTCCAAGGTTCATTTCCACTCAACTCAGAACAAAACCTCTGATTTTTGAGAGCAAATTAATGAGATATCTCATAAGCAGGAGGAATTCATTTACCAGTTCTTTGAAGGGGAGTTGATGTTCAGTTTTATGTCAGTGTGGATGTGAAATATTTCCCTTCATTCATTCTCCCTCTCAACTCACCATTACTTGAACATACCCCATACTTTTCTTCCTCTGTGCTTTTTTATTTGGCTCTTCTTTCCATTTCTTTCCAAAGAGTGTGCCAACCCCCAAACCTCCAACTTTGTGTATTGAAATGCCACTAAATCTTAGATTTCCAACTTGAATACCACCTCTTACATAAATATATACATGATTCTCTTGACCCAGACTGACCAATAATCTTTCTCTTCTTTCAATCATTATACCACTTTTCATATCACAACCCTATTTCAGCCTCTCATTGCCTCCTGCCTAGACTATTGGTCTTAATTGCACTCCCTAAATCAATTCCCTCTGCTCAGTGAGTCATACCCCACAGAGTTGCTAAAAATATTTTTCCCTAAAGTACAGATAGGAGTATATCGTTCTCCTGCTCAATAAACTCCAATGACTTCCTATTGACTCTAAGACAAAACGTATGCTACTTAATCAGTTAAAGCTCTTCACAATTTCATCCCATCCTATCTTTCTAATCTTATTATATATTACTCACCCTTCACAAAATTTATCATATAGCAACATTGGTCTTACTCCACTTTACACAGGATACGTCTTCTGAAGTCTCTGGAACTTTGACCAAATTGTTTCCTCTTGGCTGGATGGACTCTGTTCTCACTGTATCTTTTAGAATTACCAGATCTCTTAAAAGCTCATCTTGTAGGCCACCTCCTACATGAAGTCTGTCCTTATTGCCCCAACTGCTGGTACCTCCCTAAAAGGTAATTTGTGCTTGTTTATGCAATATCCCTTACCAGATTATAAACTTCCTAAAGGGAATGCTAAATTTTGGTCTTTGCATTCCAAACAACTATCCCAGTGCCTGATAGAGGATTGGTTCTTAATCAACAGTTGTTGCTTGATGTAGAAACAGTGTACTATAGTACGTAGTGCACTAGACTCAGGATGAGGAAAACCTAGGTTCAAATTGTACCTCCAAGGCTATCTGTGTAACATCGAGCAAATCACTTAGCTGCTATTCCAATTTCGTCATTGATAAATGAATGGGTTAATCTTTATGACCAATCTGGTCCCCTCAGGCTGAATATGTGAACCTATCATGGATTTTCTATATCTCAAACATAATAATTGCCATAATATTAACAGTTTATATTTATATAGTTTTGTCTTTTCTTTAACCATGTTCCAGGTGTTGTGATACAGGCTTTTTAAAAAATTAGCTCATTTGTTCCTCACAACAACCATTTGAGGTGGGTAAGGGCTATTATATCTCCATTTTATAGGTGAGGAAACTGAAGCAAACAGAGGTTAAGTGAGTTGCCCAAGGTCATGTGGCTTGTATCTGTCTGAAGCCAAATTTGAATTCATGTCTTTCTGACTCTGTTAAGACATTGAACTTGGTGGTTCAATTTAACAAACATATATTGAGCAATACTAATCTCATTGATGGAGTAGGTACCAAGGATCATTTTCTCTACTTCCGAGAAACATAGCCTAGCAATTGGGTGTATGAGGTAAGCAAATGAATAAAATCAGTGCTAAAGTGTGTGAGAGGTACAAAATGCAGAGATCACAAAAGTAAAAGATATTAGAGATGTTATTTGTAAAAATCATTTCTTTGATGTGCTAGACTACTGTATCCTGGGTGCTTAATAAATATTTATTGAATTTTATTAGAAAATATTTTATCAAATATAGATTATTTGCTTAATGGAGGCAACTAGGTAGGTGCTGTAGGGATAGAGTGCTGAGTCTGAAGGCAGGAAGAACTGAATCCAAATCTGGCCACAGATGCTTACTAGCAATGTAACCCTGGGCAAGTCATTTAAATTTGATCTGCCTCAGTTTCCTAAACTGTAAAATAGGGATAATCACCTACCTCTTGGGTTCTTGTGAAGATTGAATGATATATGTTTTGTAGAGTGTATGGCACAGTGTTGGATACATATTAGGCACTTAATAAATGTTTATTTCCTTCCTTCTTAATTCAATATTTAAGTAGTATGTTTTTATCAAAGTTAAATCATTTATAACCAATACAAATCACAAGCTCTCTATGCCTTATTAGATTGTTTCAGAAGGTTTTATGGCCAGAATTTTTTGGTCATTATTTGGAGGCCAGGCTTCTGGTGATAAACCTCCCCAAACTTAGCCAAGCTGGTCCTGAAGCAATAGACATGCTGAGTCCATCACTGAGCCTAGCCTCAGATTGTTAGCCCCTTCCACAGATGTACTCAGCTGATATAATCCATGAGAACCTTAGTTTACCACTATGCAAGAATAATTCGTAAATCACATTTTTTTTAAATTTATTTTTGACATGTTTGGTTTTCAGCATTGATTTTCACAGGCGTTTGAATTACAAATTTTCTCCCCATTTCCTCCCCCCACCCACTCCAAGATGGCATACATTCTGGTTGCCCTGTTCCCCAGTCT
>CM053627.1:125066449-125082247 GCA_028646595.1 Phalanger gymnotis | reverse complement strand
TGGGAGGTCCATGTGGGACCGACCTTACCCAGGGACCATCCAGGCTGTCCTGCGGTGGAGCCCTGCTTCCCTCTGCCACTTTGTGGGTTCTGCAGCTCTAAAATTGGTTCAGAGCCATTGTTTTATAGGTTTTTGGAGGAACTTGGTGGGGAGCTCACGCCAGTCACTGCTTCCCAGCCGCCATCTTGGCTCCGCCCCCGTAAATCACATTTTAAAGAAGGAACTAATAAGCAAGTAGTTTTTTTGTCTTTTTTTAAAGTGAGTTCTTTCCTGAAATGCTCATAATTTCACTATAATTTGCAGAGAATAAGAAATAAACAAGACTCCTGGTTCAAGTACATCATGAGGGAGCCCAGCATACAACTGAAAGTAGTCCTAAACAAACAAATGATGAAGAAACACAAAAATAAGTAGGAATGAGGCCCATCAACAATTCAGAAATTAACAAAAAGATAAACCAGAGGTGTGTGTGCGTATGTGTGTATGTAGGCACACATGTGGCACATACATACATGTGCTCATATGTCCACGTAGGTATATATGTCTAATGAGGGAGGAGGAACAGATCAGGTTAGGAAAAGCAACAAGAACTATACTGCTCAGACAAGCTGATAAAGGAGGCAGAGAGAAGAGGGGAGCTACCATGAAGTCCTTCAAACAAGACAGGAAGCAAGCCAATGTTCTGAAGGGGCCAAGGCACTGCCAGTTCCAATAATAAGGTGTCTTACTGAATGCATTTGGATCTTGACCCTGAGCTATCAGAACACTAGCCAGTAACAGTGCCACTCCCATAAGCCCTTGGACAGGAAAAGAGAAATAAATGCACTTGGAGTACTGCAGGCGATAGAGTTAACTCAATACCTGGGTGCCAGTGGGGGAGGTTTGTTCAGGAGGCCCATGGCCAACATAATAAGAATAATGAAAGCCAGCAATTATCTAGTGCTTCATGTTTATTAAAATATCTTACAAATATTACCTCATTTTAGTTTCCTGACAACCCCTTTAAGGTAGCTACTGCCATTATCCTCATTTTAAAGCCGAAGAAACTGAGGATAAGATATGTTAAGTGATTTGCCAAGGGATATGAAGCTATCAAGTGTCAGAATCATGATTTGCACTCAGGTCTTCCAACAGCCAACTCCAGAGCTATATATGTACACACACACATATGTGTATGTGTATAATATACATATGTATGTATATATGTGTGTTTGTACATATTTATATATATATATATACATACACACGCATGTGTGTGTGTGTGTGTTTTGTGTGTGTATAAAACCTAGCTGCTTCTAATGTCCATTTGGGCCAATTAAGATCTCAACAGAAAATGTAACTGACTCTCGGTTAAGAATCATAAAAAAAGGAAAAAAAGACTTCTCAAGGTTTGAACCCACATTGGACTTCCAGAAAACTGGAAAGGAAGTCAGGGACTGAGACAGAGAGTGCAGCTTAAAACTAGCCACCTCCTCTGGATTAGCAGCTGTAGCATCTAGAATACAGAAAAAATATGAATAAACATGGCCTGTCCACCTCATCCAAGTGTACCAGGGGGCTTCTCTCTCTCTCTCTCTCTCTCTCTCTCTCTCTCTCTCTCTCTCTCTCTCTCTTTCTCTCTCTCTCTCTCTCTCCCTATCTCTCTCTCTCTTTCTCTCCAGAGTTTTTAGTTGTTCCCTTTTTAATATTAGCTGTGAGTAGGATTTTGTCTTCTTCACCTTATAATCTTGAAGAGCAACTGCAAAAGCACCTTACACATAGTAGGTACTCAATAAATCTCATTGGAAAAAATGAATGTTACCTCAAAATTATTTTTCTATATAGTGTCAATGGTTGCATCTCCAGTGTCTACTCAGTGATTTCTAAATGAAACAACAGTCATCACAGTTGTTTGTTTTGCTCCTTTTCTTCCCATTTTGAGACTGTTACTAAAATGTTGAACTTCATTAACCCTGCTGGCAGCTTCGGAATATAATGAAACTACTGCTGAGGGATCTCTTGAACCTGTGATTTGGATGGAAAGGAAACTCAAATGAAAAGAGACTCAGAAGTAGACAGCATATAGATTTGTGTGGTACATAAGCACATAACACATGAATTTCATGGAGCTCTGTGATGCAAGGATCATCATTTGGGGATGCAAAGCTGTACTTGGGATTTGTACTCATTGGAGAAAAGAGCAGGTGTGACCTTAAACCTTTCATTTAATTTTATTTTTACACCTTTCATAAACAAGTCAGTTAACAAACATTCATGCTACTTAACTGAACCTGGTGTTTCACTGTACATCTCATATCAATAACACTGCATCCTGTGGGTAAAACAGATGCGTGTGTGTGTGTGATATTTAAATAGCCTGCAGACTTTGCTATTCTTCTCTTTCATTAGCTGGCCTTTCCATTCACCACTTATTCCTCTGAGTTGCCTGATCTACCTGCCAATCATCTTAATGAGATGCACCTGGTCAATTAATTTAGCAATAATAGAACTTTCACAGACAGAAGCTGCATTCCAATAATGCAGAGGGTTTTGAGGAAGGCACAGAGGCAATCAAACCTTGATATTGGCATATGGGAGCGAGAGGCTTAGTGACGGACAAGAAGGTGTGAAAAAAAGAACGAGTTTGCTCAGGTACAAACCACCCCCTCTCCCTCCTCATTTGCTTTACGTTCTTTTTTTAAAAAAATGACGGTTGGCCAGTTTAAATGGAAATTAGAGGGCAGCCTACCGAGAAAGGCTGCCAGCTTGCTTTTTGAAATCAGTCTCAGATGATGTGAAAGAAAAAGCATAGATGCTGGCTACTGAAGTGGGGATACTCTACCAGTTATGTTGCTAAAGGAAGGATAGCTACATTTGGCATTTGGAGGGGGTGAGAAGCTGAGAAGAAAGACTACCAGAGAGGTAAATGTAATGAAAAATAGACTAATAACATTGAATCCTTAGGGAGATGATTCATATTATGTTTTTATACAATTTATTCTAGAGATATTAAATATACATATGTTGGTCATAAAAGATTTAGTGTTGCTACTTTGGCTGATTATTATACTCACAAGATATGGTAAATACATGAAATTATACATTCTCTTATTCCAGTGTGCAAGGTAATCATATTAATATGATAATCCATAACACTAGATCTCAAAAGGATGAACATGGAAGAATTTTTCAGTGTGAGGCCCAGGGTCTGTCACCTCGCTCGCTACTGACGTGCACTTACCTCTGTGGTGAAAGGCAAGCAGAGTTTCAGATTACAAAATGCTAGTAAACAAGAGAAAATGATGACTTCTCCAAACAGAAGCCACAGAGAGAATTTAGATATGCAGGATTTAATTATCCTCATTAGAATCGGTCAAGGATGAAATTCTACATTCTTATGAGAAGTGGGATATGTTTTTTAATGACCACAAGAGATCTTATTTGGGTTTTTGAAATCATCTGCAAGGCAGCTTATCTAGTAGCATTGTATTATTGTCCCTAGAGCATCTTAGTACTTGGGGAAATGCTATCAAAATCAGTCTAAGTTTCTTTTGACTGTGTCCCATACAAAAACTAATCAAGCTTGGCCCTCTTTAACTCACAGGACTTAATGAGCACAGTGGCATAAAAACTCACATTATGCCTATTTTCAGTGTTTGCACACTGGCCAACTGCAGTTTTATCCAGATAAACATTGAGAACATACCTTTTATCAATTAAAAATGAGCAGCACAAATTCTTATTTCACAATATTATCTCTAAAACATGCAACATGGGGCCACGTGTAAGGTTTTTTTCCAGTGAGAGAAAACCATTTAAAGACTCCTCATGGCTTCCATTTTCTCCAACACTTGAGGAATTTTGTTACTAATGATAGATTTCAGGGCATCTGTGAATTTGATGGGGAAAAAATACAACTTATTTTCACAATGTCTAATTTAATTTTAGCATTTCCTTCAATTAACAATGTATGCAACAAACATTATTTTGCGAACAAAGTCATAGACTTCACCAGACTGCCAAAGGGATTCATCACAAATACACACACACACACACACACACACACATAACACATAAAAACCCTGCCCTAAAATGCCTTCCTTATACCAGCTCACCCTGAGAATTTGGGATCTTATCTCCTCATAGTTTCTGGTCTCCATTCTCTGCTCCAGGATTAGCACCACTTCTGCAATGCCTGTCTCTAATAATCTTACTCTCAGTGTATTATTGCTTCCAACACCTTCGCTTTTCATATGATCCCAGTCACTGGTTATTTTATACTCTGATATCAATAACTCCTACAGCCACAGTCACTCTCTTCTCTTTCAAGGAATATCAGAAATCTGAGGCTAAAATCAATGGGAAGAAAACAAGGAGAGAACTCTTGGGGCTTATGAGCTAAATCCCCTGTGAAGTAGCCCAAATGGGGTGCTAGATTCACAAATTTTTACAACTTGAGTGCATTCTATTGCATTAATATGCAACAATTTGTTTATGCATTCCTCATCATTGGTACACACTTTCCCTCCAGATTTTGTTAACACAAAAGTTTCGTTAGGGGTATTCTGGTATAAGTAGGACCTTTCATTATATCTTTGACCACCTTGTGATATGTTCTCATCAGTGGGAGTTCTGATCAAAGGATATCAAGCTCATTGACTAGTATTACTCTAAATTTCTTTATGTAATAATGGTTGGACAAATTCAGAACTCTACCAAGTATGTATTAAAGTACTAATATTCTTACAGACCCACCAACATTATGGTTTTTGATTTTTTATAATCTCCATAATTTCCTCTGTGTGTGGTGTAAATAGAGTTTTAATTTGCATTTCTCTTATTAGTGGTGATTTGAAGCAATTTTCTGCATGGTTGGTGATAAATTTGTGATTCTTTTTTTTCAAATTTCATTTGTTTGTATCCTTTGACTACTTCTCCATTGAGAATGGTCATTAGTATCAGATATTTATGTTAATTTTCTAAATTCTTAACTATCTAAATTTTAACAATGATTTTATACAAAGATTGTCTCCTCCCATTTACAGTTTTCCATCATATTCAAGCAGTATTGCTTTTATTCGTGCAATAGGATTTAAGTTTACGTAGTTGAAATTATACATATTCTCTACTAGTAGTTTTTCAATGCTAAGAGAAAGTGAGAAAGGGTCCAAGCAGGTTGGATGGACTCACTTTGATCAACAAATAGTAAGACATGGTCAAAAATTACACACAATGGAGGAGTCGTGATTTTCATTAAAAGAGAGTACATGGAATTTGATGAGATAACAGATCTATTTAAGTATAATATCCACTAATTTTTGAATGTTTGAGAATATAGTCCCTTGCCAGACTTGAAAAGTATATCCCTCCCCTTTCCTATCCTGCTAATGCATTTGCAGATATCAATCCATGAATACTTCCTGTTATTTTGTTTTGTTTTGTTTTTATTGTTTGTTCATTAAGGGGTGGGAAATTTTTCTACTTTCTTGATTTCTAGAAACATACCCATGAAATCTTCATTGTGTGGTAGTATGAGTTATGATGCATCTGGATTCATGAAACCCTGTAATACAATTTTCTCTTAACATGACCATTCATCCTTTCTGAGGCTTGTATATTGTGCATTTGATTCCATGCCCATATTATCACTTTAGAAGTATAGCAAATTCTGGAGAGCCATACATCTACTCTCCTAGGGTAAATATAGTCTGGAATATATAACCCTCACATAGAAAAAGTAGTTTTCTAATATGACTATTTTTTTCAAGCAAAATAAGTTATGAGATCCCCTTTGTCTATTCTCCACCTCCACCATGTGAATATGCTTCAACATTCCACCCTTATAGGGTACAACCAGCCTCTTGTTTATTCCCACCTTAATCCATCGTTTCCACTGCTTTCATCCTACTCATCTTCAATACTTCTTGCTTGTCAAGAAACTGGAAAAAAAAAACATAATCACTTTTATTCAACTTGTATATGGGTTCAATGGCAGTGCCTAACCAAGTCTATTCTGGAGATTGTCTCTTATCTTTTCACTTGAATAACTTCCCACTGTGTTATCTCAATGGGGGAAAAATCTTGATGACATATAGAGCAATGCAGTTTAGTCCACATTTATAAATTCCATAGACTGACTGGACCCAGATTTCTAAGCCCCTTTCCCTCAAATATAGAAAGCCTCTCAGACCTAATTTATTCTACAACATCACATCTTACCCTCTCTCTCATAGTTGTACCATTTTTCCCATTACCAAGATTGCTGATTCATTGTTTTCAGAGTCTTACAAACCTATGATGTTCAGACAGTTGTGAGGGTGCCGAGTAGGGGCCGACAAAATCAAACTAGAAATGCTAACCTATCAGTTGTTGGTGTTGGCTGTCTGGGTGAGCTTGTGGTGGTTATGGTGAATAGGAGCTTTCGGTAGTTCAACCTTTTGCTATTATTTCAGAAAATTGAACCTTGTATGGAAGCATTTATTTCTCCTGCTGTTATGCAACTTTAATTAATGTAGATTTGGCACATGTTTCTCAATTGAAGTGTTGGGAAGTAAAGGATGTATGTTGGAAATAGATAGTCCACTACCTAGCTGACCATATGACCTGGTTCTTCTAACTCTTAAATGAAGCTATATTTTATTTTTAACTAGATTTGGCACATGCTTCTACTTTAAAGTTTTTTTGGAGGTAGAGGATATGTTTGGAAATAAATATTCTGTCTTTAGCTGACCACATGACCTTCAGTTCATGTACTCTTAAATATGGCTACATTTTATTTTTTAAACTAGGTTTAAGATCTTCTTGATGGTTGTTTAGTGATTAAATTTCTTAAGTCACTTCCATGTTTTCCATATATTTCAAATGTAAGTTTGCATTTATCATGTACAATGACATATGATACAATGTTTTAATAATAACTATAATTCAAAACATGTCATATGTAATATATATGCATGTTATATATGTATATACATATACATGTATATATATATATATATATATCCTCAAAAATAGAAAAATTAGCTCTCTTTTCATTTTCCTTATTCAGTCATGGGAAAAAAGCCTTTTTTGAACATATGTTCTTACTCTTGCTGTGATTTTTCTATGGAAATATTTGATTCTTATTTCCATTGCAAGCATATCCCTAAAGTCATTAATTGGTTCTGCAAAAGGATAACTTCAGGTGGAGCAGTATTTCTGGGGTCAGTTAGTTCCATAGCAACAATGTTATAAATGGAAAATAATTTGACAGGCAGGCAAAATTTTTACTATGAAACCTTAAAATTTATCTTTATAGAAGCTAGAGGGTATAAGGGGATGGAATGTGCTGGGCTAAATGGATATGATAACATATTCAAGGTGAAGAGACCAGGAACACAAAGTTGATCAGAAAGATTCTGAATTTTGCAACTAGTGAATGGAGTGGTGGAAACTGAAGAGAAAAGGAGAAACCATTGTTTGAACAGAAGTGACATTTCAGTGATACCCAATAAGGGGGTTAGGAAGAGTGAATACCTCTCTTCACCCCAAAATCTTCTCATTTCTAGTTATGCTATAGCAAAACATGGCATTGTCAGATGAGAATAGATATGATTTCTCAAAAGAAATATGTTCACTGGTGGTAAAATTACAATTGATCACACTGGAAGAAGAGAGCATGTTTAACAATCTGAGTTCTACTGGAACATGATGAAAGAGTAACTGATTAGAACAGCAGCCTAGAGATTCAAGATCCAAATGTCCTCACTCACAGTCTCATCAACTGTCAGAACTGAAATATATCTCAGAGGTCATCTAGTCCAATGCCCTCAATTTACAAATGAGGAAACTGAAATCCTAGAAGAAGTGACCAAAATCACACTTCTAGTTGGTGATAGAGGCTGGGACTTAAAAACTAGGCTTTTGACTCCTCTCTACCACTAGAAACTGTATAAATAGAGCAAACAACTTTAGAAGTTGCAGAAATTGGGCTAAAGTTATTTTTAAATACCCTCAAAGTGTTGTTTTTGTCTTTTGTTATTCTTTTTTTCTCCTTTTATTCCAGAATCAGCTAAGTGGAAAAATTAATTTGAATCTTCTTTGTTTGTGAATGGAGATGCTTAGGAGTGAATTTCATGCAAAGACTATTTAACATATCTGTGTTATTTACCAACAGAAATGAAGGAAGCACACTTCATTTGGCCATGGGGCTGAGCTGATCTGGTCACCAAGGATTGGCTGAAGGACTTTATCACAGGAGAACAGAATATAGGGTGGAGTTTGTTTATAATTTTGTAACGATGTTATTCCACAACAAAAGTGGTCTTGGCAGCTTTGTATTTCCATTCTTTTTCACAACGGTGAAATTCTACTTCGTTCTCAGAATCTCTTAAATTCAGGTTCTCATAATACTATCAGTTAGTTTTCAACGTGATCCAAATTATCAAAGATGTAAATATCATGGCAGAATGCTAATGTTACAAAAATTGCTGACTTCTATCTCAAATCTGAGCAACTTATGTGTCAATTAGAAATTCTATTTTTCAATCAGCACCAGCAGATCCAGAATTATAACCAGGAATTCTGGTACTGGTAGAGGGTATAGGACCTAAGATTTGACCAGACCTGTTCCTGATAGAAGTCGACTGGTGACTAGAGATATGAGTGTAGTAAGTAACTCAGAATCTAAGGTATTTATCCTGACTTTTAGGATATGTTTCATTTTTAGGATCTGTAAAGATCTTTAAATAAATGTTATCTAATTTGCTCTTCATAGCAACTGTGGGAGGTACAACAGGTATTATTATCCCCATTTTACACATAAGTGAACTGAATCTAAGAGATGTTGGTGGATTTCCCCTAGTGACTTTGTTCATGTGTCAGAAGCCAGATTTGAACCTCAGTTTCCCAATTACAGGTCCAATATTCTATCTACTACATCAAGATATCTCTCTTCGTGCTCTAATGACATCAGGGACTGAGGTAGGGAAGACTGATCCAAGGCACTAAATTTACTGAGGAGTGAGGAGAGTGAAATGGTGGTATACAGAGGACATAAACAAGGTTCTGGACAGGTAGTGTAAATTATAAAGTAGGAGAGATATTGCTGAGTGATGGTGACAGAAGGAGAGTCTAAAAGTAGCAATGGGAAACAAAGAGGATGAAAATCTTCCTTCTAACTCTGGCTGTCAAGAGGCATGAGGGAGGAACTAATAGCATTGTAGAGAATGCCAAGAGATATGGTGTCTTCAGGAGAAACTAAGCTTCAGTGAATATAAGAAAATGTAAGGAATGTAAGAGTAAAGTATCTTGGATCATACAACTGAAGTTTAAAGTAACTTAGAGATCATCTAGTTTAACCTTCTTATTTTACAGAGAAAGAAACTGAGGTTCAGAGAAGTGAAGATTTTCCCAAGGTCACACAGCTAGTAAGTGACTTTTGAATCCATTGATCTATCTATTGCACAACAGAAGAGCATTTCAGAGGATTTAGTAAAAAGGGATGGCAGAACATGCTAAGAACTAGATTGTATCAGAACTGAGTTTCCTATTGACAGTAGGAGAGAGGGGTATCTGCTGCCTGAGAGCCTAGACTGTATCCTCCACTGCCAATCCACCTGTCTCATCCTTTTAATTGTTTAGTTATTCCCTGAGTCAAAAATGATCACCCTGTCCTCAAAATTGGCATAATACTTTGTTCATATATCTCTAATTTATGTCATGTTCTATTTAATATTATTTTGGTTTAAGTATGTATCTTATTTCTCTTCTCTCTGAGATCACAAGGTTCTTAAAGACAAAAGTGTCTTCTCAACCTTTGTATCTCCTTTGGGGCCCAGCACATAGAGCATTGCATAAAGTGGACTTTTTGTTGTCTTTATTTTGGAGTGCTTCTCAGCACTAAGGAATCTTTGAATCAGGAGTTTTAAAGACCTGCTTATGTCACAAGACAGTCTAAGTGACCTAGGTTTGAGTGACATGGTTGTGATGCCCTTTGACCCTTAAGAAGTTTATATAAACTCAGAGGTTAGTGTTTTGTTTTGGGGGCACTCTCACTGAAAGAGTGTTGGTGATGAGACTGGGTAGGTGTTGAAGAAGCCTCCCCATTCCCCACCCCCAATTTGAAAACCCAGATGTTAAACAGATAGTTAGAAGCCTGTCTCCTTTGTGTAATTTGATCTGTTTATATTTTCTCTGTTTGTAATTTCTGTGTATATTCTCTCTGAAGTTCAGGGTGCTGGCTTTTCCCCCTGAACTTAATATGTATATTTAATTAAAGTAAGATTGTTAACCCCTTAAAGTTGCTTTCCTTAGAAAAGCAGATCAAAGGACCTGTGCTAGCAGCCCTTCTGTGTGCTCTTGTTATTGGTATTGTGTTGGTCTTTCACCCCCACAGCAGCTGCTAGAAACGTTGTTACATGAGCTCCAAGGAAAATGGTCCAATCCAGAAGATTAGAAAGGCTTCCATGTTTAAGCCCATTATACATTAAATATCCATTACTATTATGGGCAGAGCATGGTACACTAGAAAGAATGCTGAATCTGAAGTCAAAGAAAGTGATTTCAAATCCTGGGTTTACTACTTATCTCTATGACCTCAGTCAATTTACCTACCCTATGGCTAGTTTTCCTCCTTTTAAAGTGAAGGGGTTGGGTTCCCTTATTGCTAGAAATATATGATGCAACAATCCTTCCTGTCTAGGCTAAAGATTACTTATATAGCAATCCCTACTCCTTGAACTTTCCTTAGTTTTTTTTGCTTTTATAGAATCTTAATAATTTATATTCTTTTCTTTATGACCTTGATGGCTTCTCCATACAATTTTTATAATGTAGATCCCAGACTGGACTACTATATTTTAACAAAGTCCAGTTCTTGCTTCTTGTATAAATACTGTACCTATTAGCCTAGTTATAGAAATAGTTTGCCTTTTTCAAGTAGTGACTTGGAACCTTTGGCTAGATTTGAGATGTGAGATCTTTCACAATATCTTCCAACCTAAGCTCAGAACTAGATCAATATTTTCTAAATATATGAGGTGTCCTGAAATCCCATAGTATGTTTCTGGAAAGATATAGGCTGATAGGGTCAAACCATTCATGTGGTGGGAGAGGAGTACAGCAACAATTTGCTAGCATCTACTGTGTCTGTGTAAGACCAACAACAACCAGCACACAGAAGGATACTAATATAGGTTCTTTTGATCTGCTTTACTAAGGAAAGTAACTTTAAGGGGTTAATAATCTCACTTTAATTAAATATACAAATATCATTCACTTAGTTCAGGGGAAAAAGCCAGCACCTTGAATTTCAGAGCAAAACCAAACAAAATACAAACATCAACAGACAGACTTTGTGATCTAAATCACAATTCATAGTTACCATAGAATCACCAACATCTATCTGGTTTACAAAGCCAGAGGGCAGTTATGGCTTGCCCAGAGTCTCAACACTGCTTCTGTGAGTGTGCCCCAAAAGTCAACCTCCAACCTCGGATCTTACATACCCATCTTAGGGCCCTGGGGCACCTGATTAGCTCAGTGCTGAAAAGCACTCAAACAAAGAACACTGAAAATTCCCATTTAGGGTGTGGGAGAGTTAATTCCTAGTACTACCATGTATAAGTCAATGACTCCTGATTGTCTTAGTACTGAGGAACATTTCAAGACAAGATCCCATGTTATCTGCCCCATTCAAATAAAGGCCAGAATCATTAAAGTCTCCCATGTTTAACTCCATTATACATTAAATATCCATTACTATTATGGAGAGAGTATGGTACACTAGAAAGAATGCTGAATCTAGAGTCAAAGAAAGTGATTTCAAATCCTGGGTTTCCTACTTATTTTCTCTGTGACCTCAGTCAATTTACCTACCCTAAGGCTAGTTTTCCTCCTTTTAAAGTGAGGGGGTTGGGTTCCCTTATTGCTAGAAATATATGATGCTATAATCCTTCCTGTCTAGGGAAGAAGAGTAAAAAAATTCCACCTTAATTACTGATCCATCTCCACCCCTTTCCAGGATACTTGGCTTTACATAATCTAGATAACCATGGATCTTGGAACAAATAGAGGCATTATACATTGCGATCCAATCAATCAGGGAACTATAAAAAAGAATATCATTCGGTATCATCTCCAAAATACCTGCCCCTAGGTCAAAGCAAGTCAATCTCTTCAATCAATCCAAGAGGACCATAAGCATGCCTGAATGGTTTGGAATCCCAGAATATAACGAATTCTCTAGATAGAAGGCAGAGGAAGTATAAAATGTATTTAGACTTCAAAGAATCAGACCCAGGGACCAATGCCCCCAACTCAATATCAACATTCCCAAACCTATAAGCCCACCTCAAAATAGTAACCAGGAGGTTACAACAAAACATTATAGCAGCAAGCCAGACCACACTTGTGCTTCCCCTCAATGACAAGACCACTACTCACAAGTGCTAAGTCCCTGCTCAGCATTCTCTCCTGTGGCTTCATTAACTCTAAGTCCCAAAACTCACTCTTGTGTTCAGTTCTCTCTACTCTGCATGTTCTGGAATCTGGCCCTGGGCTCCTGAATCCTGTGCTCTCAGTCCTCAGTTTCTCAGCTTCTCAACTTCTTGCTTCTAGTCCTCCATTTCTTGGTTTCCACTGCTTCTGCTCCTCCATTTCTTGGCTTCTTCGGCTTCTGCCCTTTCCAAGCTCTGTTTTTTTTTTCTTTTTATACAGTCCTTAGCCATCATCTGATTCACTACAACGTCATCTGATTGACTAGAGCTCAGGCACAAACCACTGGCTCTGGTCTTAGCAACTCCCCTTAGGGGACTGAGGGCTTCCTGCCTCTCTAAATTAGCTAACTGGCTTGATAACTGGCCTGGGGCCTCACACTTAATTAGTTAAAGGGTGTGTGCCTCTCTCTAATCAGACCTCCCTTTGTTGGCCCTATCTGAAGTGGGAAAGATCTTTTCAGTTACTGATTGGCTTCACAGGGAGGCATACAGAGAACATAGCTTCTATAACTGCTGAATATCCATTAGTATAGTCCCAGAATCCCAAAGAATTCTACTAGCCTCAGTGCTTCTCTGATCTTATCTGACAGTATTCAAGATTAGTACATTTCATCCATTTAATTAATTAAGCATTTATTAACCATCTATAGTGGCTTAAGTACTATATTAGTCATGGGAATACAAAGTCGAAAAGAAGATAGTCCTTGCCCTCAATGAGCTTACATTCCATTAAGGGAAATGACATTATACCTTTAAGTAAATATAATTTATAATGGGGATAATCAGGGGAGCCTCTAAATATGTTGGGTTGGAATACCTTCCCTGTAATTGTGTGTGGGTTTGCTGGCTCCATGAGAAGAGATGTGCTCTATATCAGAACTAAAGGACTTCTACTGTTGGATTGCTTTGTTTTGTACAAGATAAACATTAACTTCATGGAGACACTAGGGACTGGAGAGATCAGGAAGTGTCTAGTGTAGGCCATGGCACTTGAAATGGGCTTTGCAGAAAACTAGGGCTCTGAAGAGGGAGAAGTGAAGAGGGGTTATATTTGAGATATGAGGAACATGTGTCTGTGACTCTAGCTTTCTTTATCTAATTCAATGTGAAATGTGCATAGTACTTAGAGTTTGAAGGTTTTGGTCATTATATCATCATTATTTGGACAGACCCAGCCTTATGGGAGCTATTGTTTGTACAATCTCATTTCCACACACAGATGGGGTACCATGGGGTAGCAGTGGGGTGGGAAGAAGATGTGCCCATATTTGCTTTATAAATTATTCAATGAACCCTTAAGTTATATCAACTTAGTGTGAGGTTCTATGTCCCTTGAAATCCCAAAGCTGCATAGCACAAGGAATAATTCAAGGGCCGTTTAAACTCTGTATTCTCAATCATACCTAAAACTTTGCATATATTTGTATTTCAATTTAATCTACCAAAATCCCTGTCAAAATGGAAGGGATCCATGCTACAACTTATTTAATAATTAACAGAGGATGAAGAGTACCTTTTCAGTTTTTATTTCCATACTGAAAATTTTACAACACATTGAAAACCTAACATATTTATTTGAGTGGTACTTTTGACAAGGTTCTGTGACCTCCCTCTGACAGCAAGGATCCCAATACCACAGATAGAGGTGCCCTGAGAGAATGCAAAATATAGGAGTGGGGAATCTATGGCCTAGAGGCCATGTGGCCCTCTAGGTCATCAAGTGCAGCCTTTTGACCGAATCCAAATTTCATAGAACAAAGCAAAACAAAATCCTTTTGAGGATTTGTTTTGTAAAGTTTGGATCCAGTCAAAGTGCCACACTTGAGGACCTAGAGGGCCACATGTGGCCTCAAGGCTGCAGGTTCCCCACCCCTGGATTAGATGTACTTTCAGAAAAGTAACTGTCACTGACCTTACGAAATAGATTCATCACCATCCCCTCAGAGGTTCTCGGTGCCAGTGATTTTAGGAAGCTTATTGCCTGGTCTGATACACTTGAATTTTCCGATGACATACATAAGACAAGGAATCAGAGAAAAACCACTCCCAAAAGACCCCTGAGGCATCAGCTGGGCCCACCCACCCCCTTCAATAAACTCTTCTCCTGAAATATTCTTTCCTCTTTGTCTTCTTCCTGTTCCTTCAAAGACATCTCAGTCTGCAATAGCAATCTAAATTACCAGAAATGAAGACTGCTAAATGTACTGGCTGAGGATTGTGGGAGCCTCATGGTCCCATAAGGTTATTGGCAACAGATGCTGCCTCTCTTTTTCTCCTTTCTACTTCCCTTTCCAACTTCTACTCCTTTGTTCTAGTTTGCTCTCTAGAGGCAAATAGAAGAAATTTAATTCTTCTTCTACAGTGTATAGCAGCCCTTCAAAGACTTGAAAACAGATATCATTTCTCCCATAAGACACCTTTTCTCCAGGCTAGATATTTATTCCCACTTCCTTCCGTATCTCTGACACTTAGCACACTATCTGGCACACAATAAAAGCTTAGTGATTGCTTATTGACTGATTGATTTCAATCGATATAGTCTTTGATATGTACATGGCATGCTCCCAACATGTCCTTCACCACCCTGATCCCCAGTCTCAGAATGATCTCCAGCTTACCAAACTCCTTCCTAAAATGTGGTACCTAGAAGTAAGCACAATACCCCAGCTGTGGTGTACTTAGGGTAGGGCTCTCATGTGAGGATTGTTGCCTCCTAAGGTTAGTACTGTTGGCAATGTTCTTCCCCTTTCCTTCATAATGATATATAAAAAAGATATAGCTAGAATTCCTAGTTCCCAGTTAGCTAGATGTAGCATTGTCATTAGTGAAGTCCAATATACACAGAAGGACCAGGTAAAACACATTGTGAGTAGTGGAGGCACTATTCTATTAGCAGATGTAGGACATGTTACTTGAGTCATTTAAGGAGCAGGAAGCAGAGGCAAAACTAGGGCAGAGAGAGGAGAGTTTTGCCCCAGGGCAACAAAGTTAAGTGCTGATAACACTTTCTGTCTTTCAGCAAAGTCAAAAGAACTGGGCTTAGTCCCTAGTTAGCAAGAATAATTGGCTCACATAGAAAACTTCCAGATGGTGTGAGCATCCTGTCCATCCTTTCCCCTCTCCCTCTCAACCGTTCCTCTGGGCTACAACTTTGGTAAACTTCCTTCCAAGTGTAACCTATCGTTAGCATTACCCCTATTCTTGTGGCAGCTTCCTTAGAAGTGGTGTCCTGGAGTCTTTGCCATCATCCTGAATTGAAATGAAGAAGCATTTCTTTCACATTGTCCTCCATTTTTTCATTCCTTTGGCTCTGTTTGATAATATCTTGATTTCTCATCAAGTC
>CM053627.1:125040979-125065949 GCA_028646595.1 Phalanger gymnotis | reverse complement strand
TTGAGTAACTAAGACCAGTGAAAAGTAAATTTTCCAACTTGGGGAAGGACTGAGACAATTTTGCACTTCAACATCATGAACATAACCACCATCAAAGAGGGAGTACTCAGAATGTGAGGAACAGGTAAGGTAGAGAAGCCAAAACAATGTAAGACTTCAAAAGGAATAAAAAACAACAAAAAACCTATAGCATAAGTAAATAGTACAACAAAGAGTACACTAATTTGAGAAAGGATGAGTAGTGAAATATCAAAAAGATTACAAACCACACTCACTAAATATTGCAAGAGAAAGGAAACTGAATACATGTTAGATGAAACCCTGAATCCTGTTCAATGCCAATAAAACACAAAACCCCAACAGGGTATTTTAGAATGATTGAAAATAAGAATTAAAACTATATGAGAAGTTAGAAGGGAACAATTGCCATAATATGAATTTCACAAGAAAAATAATTAGGAGAATAAAAAAAAAAACCTCTTGAATTCATGATGGTGAATCTCTTGAAAGAAGTGAAGAAAACATCAAATGTGAAATATAAATATACTAAAATGAAGGGTAATCTGCTGTGGGGCGAAGATAATATTGAAGAATTGCATTATCTCTCCATAAGTAAACATATTGGAAGGTACAACTACTAGTGTGGATTTACAGTGATATTTCATATTTCCCGGCAATACTTGCTTTCAATTTCTACTGCTGAAATTAGCAAATCATGTCCTTTACATAACTCTTCTATTTGTACTTCTCTATAAAACCAGGGTTTAAATATTACTATGGTGTGATGGAAAATATTATTTGTAAAATAAAAACCAGATTCATTTTTCTAAGATTGGAGTAATAATACTATGTACATAAAAAACTCTTGAAATCTTCTCTTACATTGACAAGATCCAACGATGTAATTTCATGGAATTTTAGAGCTCAAAAAGGACCTGAAAGATCATCTAGATTCAGCTTCAGAGAGCATCCAAAGTGTAAATACACTAATTATTTTTTTCCAGCACATATTAAAGGGCTCCTTCTAGAAAATGCCAAAAATTCAGGAGACTAACTTCGGAGAAGTATGGAGCTAAGACCTCCACTGAAGGAAAACTTCATTAAATTATTAAAATCACTGGGACTTACTGATGTTGACATTTCCTGGCCAACAAAGACAGAGGTGTGTATTCATAATGAGGCCTCAGTACTGTGTCCAAGTTCTTAAAAGACCTCAACTTCCTATTCTTGATTATTGGACATCCTGATATCTACAATCCACTACAAGTAAGGCTTCTTCTACTTTAGTCATTGCTCGACAAACAGCTGGAGGCACCTTACCACATATATTTGTCATCTCAATCATAATCTCCTTTCCCTCTTCTTGCAGCCTCTGACTGACTCCATAACCTGAGATTTCCCTCACCTATTCCCTCTTTTAATGGATAGTTCTGAAAGAATAAGCAATATTAGAGGAAAAAAATGAAAAGAAAGATCATGCAAGACCCTTCCCTAATTTTATATTCAAGGGCTTATTTGGGATAGTTCCCTGATCAAATCGATCAGCTAATAAGCAATAAACCTTTGCTTGGAATCTTGATTATATCTTTTTTTGAAGGATATATACACATCTGTTTTACCTGTTCTCTGCTCATTGTGGACTGAATACTGCTGAACTCCTTGTCTTGGATTATTACCAGAAGATGTACCTCTTTGCACAGATCTATAAAAGGGAATATCCATTACAGATTTGGTCCTTTCTAAACAATATTTTTCCCTAGAAAGATGCTGGAAAATCAGCTGAGCTAAGAGTAGAGCCAGGATCTGAGGGTAGATATAGAAAGGAAGGTCTCTCTCCAGCCCCTAACACCACCCAATGGTTTTCTCAGGTCATCATTTTAAGGGAACTGTTTATGCTTTCATTCTAAGTACTAGAGAAGAGCATTTCTGGACCTTAGGTTCCTGGACCTTTTAGCCTCCAAATTTGGAATGGCTGTGGCATAATCTCTCGTTCTGAAATATGGCAGCTGTGAAGAAGGTAACTCTGTGGCCCAAGGGGAATCCTGGAACCTCAGTTTTCTGGAGGAGTATAGAAGGCTCCTGATGTATGTTTCTTAAGTAATCCAATACCATCACATATAGTCCTCTAGAGAAAGAAATAGTCTCTGGCCAGATCCCTGGCTTGAATTTGCCATACTAACACTCCTAAAACCAATAATTCTAGAACCCAGCCCTCTAAAACAAGAAAAAAAAAGTTTCTAGATATCACCAACATCAAAGAGGGGAAAGAATTGTGAAAGGAACCATTAAATTTAGAGATGTAACAAGAAACTACAGCCACAACAGGGGCAACAAAAGACTTGAACTTTACTTCTTTTTTTTTTCTTGTGCTCTGAGGATAGTATAGTATAGGTACACAGACAAAGAGGTTGGCTATCTGTTAACCCCAAGTGCAGGGGTGGGGAACCTCAGACAGCAAGGCCTCCTAGGTCCTTGGGTGTGGCCTTTTGACTGAGTCCAAGTTTCACAGAACAAATTCTGTCATTAAGGAGATTTGTTCTGTGAAGTTTAGATCCAGTCAAAGGGCCTCATCTCCAGGACCTGGAGGCTTCTGATTCCCTACTTCTGCCCAAGGGTATTTCCCTTCAAGTAGAAATCCAGTAAGTATAGTGTCTAGAGATTTAAAGGAGATGGGAGGAGGGCTACCATGAAAATTAAACCTTGTTCTCATAAATACAAATCTTGAGAGCATGGTCAGACCAGATGTTGAGGTCCCATGTCAGATATAGATAAGTAAATCGAGGACCAAAGTAATGTAGTTGCTCAAAGCCACACAGCTAGTCATGTTAGAAATAGCTCTAAAACTGAATGCTCTGGTAGGAGATTGAGGACCTAGTTTCAAATTCTGGCTCTGCCACTTAATAAATGTGTGATATTGGCCAAGTCATTTAACCTCTCTGAGTATCAGTTGAGCAGATTTGAGTAGATGAACCTAAAAAATCTCTTAGGTCTAAAATCTATGATCCTATGAAATAACGGGAAAATATAATATCTATAGAAATTAAAATGGGTCAATGTTAGATTATGATGAGTCATCGTGGCATGACTGAAAGACTCTTGGCTTAGGAGCTCTAAACACAACTTTGCCAACAATTATATCTATATCTATAAATATCTATCTATTCATCTCCAATCTATACCTATCTATATCCTTTGGCAGGCAAATTCCTGAGTTTCAGTTTCACCTGCATCACTTTTACTTATTTCCAGGGAAGAAATGGGACAATAATAAATGCCCAAATGCTATAAAATTAGAAAACATTGAGTTCTGCTATTGTACTTAAAGTAAGTAAGGGAACATTTTCTCAATAGATTCTTTCGAGATTTAATTGTAAATCATTTCATCTAGAATAAATTCAGCATTTAGAATGCATATGTTCCTAGTAATTTTATTTGACCTATTTATAAAAAAGATGAATGGGAAATTTTAAAGCAAAAACATAGCAAGAAGCTCAAACATCATTTTAGTTTTTTTTCTACACCACACTGACACACACACACACACACACACACACACACACACACACCCCAATTGAGATTTTCATTTTATTTAAAGCTGAAAAAGTTAAAGATATGAGCAAAAGGAAACTATTGGGTATATACAGTGAGCCAACTTTCCTTGGGTAGAGGCATCAGTTGCAAATAAGCCATCTTTTGAACTTTATATAAATGGGTCTGGGGGACTGCATGGTGTTTTAAGATTCCACTCTTTCTCCATGTAAATAATTTGTTGTAGTCTACTTTTTTTTCATTTGTGTTGTTGTATATACATATTTTTTAAAAGCAAGCTCAAGTTTATTAAGGTTCTTTATTAAAGCAATAGTTTTGCTCTCTTCTTGGTTGAAACACAGTTTAGTGAGGAAATGCCAAGTCCTGGAGCAAATTTCAAGGTAGTTAGTAAAGAAAAATGTTGTTTTCCTTAGAAATAAATAATTACAAGTTTCAAACCTTGAATTTCTTTTGGAAGTATCCAAACCAACAGATGTCTTCACAGACAAGATAGAAGATCCAGTTATCAATTGTAATGTGTGTGTCTCCTTAGCTGCTTAATTCTAGAGTAGTTAGCATTTCCAATATTAGGGACTGTCTTTCCTGGAAATCTTAGCTTGATGTCATTAAGGATTCTGGCAATAGAAAAAAAAAAACATCTCTCTAATGTAGCAGCATAAACAGAGTAAAGGTTCATACTGCCTGTGTAATTTCCCAAGCTTTTTTTAAAGAAAGATTTATTCATTCCCTCTAGAACATTAAAAAAAATTGCTATGTGTATGTCCAAAGTTTTTAAGTTAGTTCGATTATCCTCAAGTATTGAGGAAAGAAAAATAGAAATTGCCTGTTTGTTGCTAGATCTGATTCCTTAGGCTCCTCAGGGCAACTTCAGTAAGCATCAGTAGGGTCACTGCCTATCAGATATGCTTTGTCTCTTTAGTTTGTGTCCATTTGTGTGCTGTGCTGCTAATTCCTTTCATTTAAAGGATCTCTTGGTTTGCAATACCCCTCCCCTCACTCCCTGTTTCCATTCAATCTTTGCTGTGATGACTTCTCAAAAGCCTGGAGGATTGTATGCTGACAAATTCCAGGAAAACCTGCTTGAAAGGATTAGTGGGAACCAATATTTCACCAAATTTATTTCTGCCTCCCAGCTTGATTTGACTCAATTAGCATCTGCTAGGAAGGAGGTTTCTACATTTCAATGTCCCAGGTGACTTGAGGTGGTTTGGAGGTTATTTTATACTTCTGAGTTCTGTGAATTGACTTTTTTTTTTGCTTGAATAGTTGAAATGAGTTCAGATCCTCTGGGACCCTGTCATCTTTATGAAGATGGTGAACAATTTGAGTTCATGGCACTCTATTAAAGAACAGCTGGGTTTTTAAAAGTCTTTTCCAACCTGGTTCTCCTTCTGCTTGACCTGTCATCAATAGCAACCAGCACCAATAGCAAGCCCAGCAGCCCAATTCAAAACTGCATATATCTAGAGTATGACTGTACATGCTATTTGTAATAAAATTTCTTTTCAGGGCACTATATTGAATTTTGCTCTCAATGCCTAGGAAACAGATGAAGACTTTCATAAAGAGTTGTTACATAAAACCAGTCAGTCCTTCAGGTATTTGTTGGAAGATATGTCACCAGGTCTGCAATGGACTGTTTTACCTTGAAGAAAACCTATTTTATAGTAATAAAATGCACCAACATTTAGAAAGCAATGGGAGCCTCAAATTTAATATTTGCAGAGAGTAATAAACAGAACAATAATCATTAACTTCTCTATATTAATCATTCAACAGATCTGTGCTTTTATCAATGTGGTTATTCATTCCAACAATGCAGATTAGAATCCATCCATGTATGCTCACCTATACAACTTTTGTCCACATCTTCCTAAAGCCTCTTCAGGAATTTGACCTACATTTCTGAGGACTTTTCATCGAGAAATCTTGATATAATCTAGATACTGATAGTGATGGGGTACATGCTCTGGGAGCCCCCTTAAACTCTCCTTGAATCTTCCTACTTGATGAGGCCTTTGCCTGAGGCCATAAGCCTTTCATTATTGCTAGGCCCAAATCTCTTGTTACACTTAACCTAGCCTAGCCTTCCACCATTGGGCTACTTCCCAATCTTGATCCCATCAAAATCCCATTTTCTTGATTCCTGGAGTCTGACTTCTAGGCACCCCAGGCCCATCGAGATCCTCCTTAGACTCCTCCTCAAGTCCCTTCCTAAACCCCTCCTCCCATCACCCCAGAACCACCTTTAGATCCCTCCCACAACTTTTCTGTATATAAGATACATCTTGCCTCCATGAAGGTGCTCAGATTCAGTCTAGCTCAGCCCCTGCTCATCAGGTGCATCACAAATGGTGAGATTTATTAAGACTCTACCCAATATGGCTAATCTTTAATAAACATTTTCTCTTTGGCTGTAAGAAGGCTTGGGCCTAAATCATTCGGCAGGACCTGATGTGTTGGTATTTTGGTATCCTGAGCAGCCCTAAACCTCAACATATGGCTCCCTGACCTCATCAATAGAGACTGCAGATTATATAGCAATTGGCCTTTGCTACATGACAGACACATCTTTTTTTTTCCCCCACTCTTACCTTTCTCTGATAATATCATATACTTAGCTATTTTTTTTAAGTGTGGTAGCCTGCTTTTGCCCACTTCTCTTTCAATTGCCATCAACTCCAATAATTCCATAACTCACAGACATACTGCTGGAACCTGTAGTACAAAACTTCCACATAGAGTATGATACCATATAACATTGTATGTTGTTTCAATCACACCTGTCTCTTCATGATTTCATTTGGTTTTTGGGTTTTTTTTTAGCAAAGATACTAGTTGGCCATTTCCTTCTCCAGATCATTTTACAGATAAGCATCTAAGGTAATCAGGGTTAAGTGACTTGCCCAAGGTCACAGAGCTAGTACGTATCTGAAACCATATTTGAACTCATGAAGATGAGTCTGGTTCCAAGCCCAGTGCTGTGTCCACTGTGCCACCTTGCTGCCATAATATCATATGCAGCATAGAATAACACATTCTATAAAGAATTACACCAAACCAGAAAACAAACAGATGTATGCTGACCAAGGGGGTATGTCACTGTTGGGGAGAATGTTCAATGCAAAATATGAATGGAAGAGGGATTCTTTATTGATGGTAAGTCCAGATGATCTTTTAGTGAATGACATTGTGATAATTACATCAAACTGAAGAACATATAAAAGCTACCTAAATAATGCCCGGGATCATTTAAGAGAGTTTGGTCTAATTAAACACATAGGGAAAATGAAGTGGATGAGGAATGTCTATTTTCCACACCATGATGTACAATTATATGTACAACATAAAATTAGTACTTCTGTCAATAAAATTTTGAGGGATAAAGTTTCCAGGTGTTAACAATCAATTTATTTACTAGGCTAGCCGATAACGAATAAATTGATGGTCAGTGGCTTCTCTCAGTAACCAAAGACCAAAATCCAGGGTCCTATATCATTTTTAAATGTACTACTGTCTTCCTGACAGAACATTATCGGACCCTCCCCTGACCAGGAAAAGGCCACCCTAAAGTGGGAACTTAATAAGGAGGTGGCTAGAAGTCTTCAGTTCCTCCTGCTAAGAATGTGGCTTGATCATGAGATTTGGCTCCATCTAGCAATCTGGACACCCCACCAGGTTTTCTCTGGTTTGGTTTCTCCTTTAGAGAGCTAGATCTTTCTAAACTCTAATGAAAGGGAGCAAGGACAGGAGCTCTTATTCCTAGGGAAGGACCTCATCCAAACTGGACTTAGTTTATGCCTTAGACAGAAATCAGGATTCCCAGTAGAGCAGGGGACTGCCTAAGTGACATGAGCAGCAATGTTTCTAACATTCTTTAGCCAGGGAGGAGCTCCTCTCTAAGCTAACTTTTCTACAGAGAAGGGAATATCACAAATTGTTATTAATAATAATAATAAGGTACAATATCAAATTAATTTCTCTAACTTCAAAACTTATACCTTATACACACACTGCAGCAATGACCCAGGACAAGAATTGATCATGAAAAGAAAAGCAGTTCAAATTAACTTTAGAAAGGAATTCAGGATTTTGATGACCTCAAACCTTACTGAATCAAAGGCCCTTATTTTTTGTTTTTAATAAAGCAAGGGTCTTACAGTGATGCAATATAGCTAAGAACCATTGCATAATAACATACAGAAGTAATATTATATAAGGCCTAACACATGTGATAAATCCTCAATGAAGGAAGAAAAAGTCAATTTTTTTTAAGAAAGGACAATTTCAAGAGGATTCTGGGAAGATGGCAGAGCAAGTCAGAAAATTCCAAGCTCTCAAGATTTTTTCCCCCAAAAGAGATTGAAAAAAATAGACATTTAATGGATTGTCAGACTTTTAGGGCTTTGTTAAAAAATAAAACTGAAATTAATAGGAGATTTGACATACAGGAGCCAAGAGAAATATAAGGTACATACCAAAGACTAATTACAAGGGACTCAATAAGGAAAGACTTTATCTTTTACGTATGTAAAATGTAAAACATATGTCTAAGACTGTTATTAATAATTGAGTGGTTTGTAAGAAAGATTGTGGTAGAACTGAGTATGATATGACTTTAATAAAACTGTTTAGGAGCAGCTAAAAAGAGTAATTATCTTATACAAATAGGGTGCAAGAGGAAGAACTAACACAGAGGAATTAGATGAGGGAGGAGGGCTGTTAGTTCTGGAAACCTACTTTCTTTGGAAATGGGTTCAAAAGGAAATAATACAAATATATCTAGAAGAGTATAAAAGTCTTCTAAATTCAGAAAGAAATAAAACACTAAGCAGATAGGGATGGGGCAGAAGATAAGGGAGGGATCTCTAGAGGGAATAGGTTAAAGAGGAGTATAGAAGGGTGTTTAGATTTATGGAAATAAGAGGATAAGGGAGAAATCCTTGGAGGAAGGGTAGATTAAGTAATGAGGCCAATGTAGGGGTAGAAGTAAAATAGAGGAGGCAGGATTGATATGAAATAAGAGATTTGCACAAGCATATAAACAAAGATCAGGAGTAGAATTTGTTAGGGAAAGTATATGCTTATATATGCATGTATGTGTATATATGCATATGTGTATGTATGCATCTCTATATAAATATATCCACACTTAATTATATTCTTCTAGAGTGTAAAAGGAAAAATAAACAAAGTAAAAAGTGCACAGGAATAAAAGGAAAACTTACAAGGAAGCAAAGATGGACAGTTCTTAACAAAACACATGGTATTTATTACATATAGGCTTTCTTGAAGTGGAAATTTGCTATATATTTTTCTGCTGTGCAGGTGACATTTTTTCTTTTCTTATTTTGTATTTAAGTTTATAATAAAAAATAAAAGAAAGGCAAATTTCCATGAGGTGAGATAATTAATTGGCAATATTTATTAAATACCTACTATGTGTTTAGAGCTATATTAAGCACTGTGGGAATTACCAAGGAGATATATGACACACAATGAGAACTTCAGAATAAAGCAAAAAATAGTGAATGATTAAGGATTTAATTTTGTGCAGGACTGATTTGAAGTTCTGTACCACAGGAATTCAAAGAAAGAACTGCTCATCATGAGAGTAATTGGAGAACTTTGTTGTAAAGGTAGTACTTGAGCTTGCTCTTGAAAGATGACTGGTTTTTTTGATAGGGCAGAAAAATAAACTTTGGTATTTTTTGCAAGGTTGTGGGGGTGGGGAAGGGGAGCATGAACAAAGGCTTGAATAGTGGTTGATGTATGTAGCAAAGGGGTAAGGAGAAATATGTATGAGGTACTTCACTGTGTCCCAGAGCACTAAAGTGGGATAGAAGGAATGAGACTAGATATCAGGGGGCCTTAAAGGCCAAGTTAAAAGAGTGTTCTGGCAAGGGTAAACAGTAAGGATTAAAAGCATATTAGATCATTTTAATGTAACAAAAAAATGAAAATACCAACAAAGTTTAGAGTTTTAATGTTATGCCAATCAAATTATCAAAGGGATTCTTTATAGAACTCAATAAAATAATAACAAAATTCATTTAGAAGAACAAACAATCTAGAATATCAAAGGAAATACTGAAAGGAGGTAAGTATAAAGGAGGAATATCACTATCAAGCTTCAAAATAAAAACAGAAGTCATTAAAAACATGATATTGATTTTAAAAGAGGTAAATCAATACAACAGACTAGATGGGAAAATCAGAAAAAATATAACTCAATAACCTAGTGTTTGATAAGTCAGAAAAATCACAAATTATTTAGTAAAGAACTATTTAATAAAAACTGCTGGAAAAAAAAAAAAACAAAACTAGAAAGCAATCAGGAAGAAATTAAGTTTAGATCAATACTTATCCTATATTCCTCAATACATTCTAAATGAATATATGACTTTAATATTAAAGAATGTACTATAAAATATAAAAGAGACGCAGATCATAAATTTTTTTTTTATAGAAAATGCATTTTTAACCAAACAGGGGATGAGGGCAACTACAAAAGATACAATACATAACATAGGTTACATGAAACTGAAAAATCTTCCACATAAAGAAAATAAATGCACCTAAGTTAATAAGGGTAGAGATTAGGGGGAAACAAGATTTGTGTCAATTTTTTCAGATAAGTGTTTGGAATATGAGATATAAATAATTCACACACATATACACATAGCGTGTGTGAATATGCATACATACTTACATACACATTTTGTGTGTATATATAAATCTGTGTGTGCATGTATATACACACATATACATATTTATTTATATGTGTGCATACATTGCAAATGTGTGCATGCATGACTAAACTCTTTCTCAGTAGATAGCTGGTCAAAGCATGTTGAACAAATAGTCCTAGACAGATGAATTGCAAACTCTTAACAACCATCTGAAAGAATGTTCCAAACCACCAATGACTATGGAAACGTAAATCAAAAAAAGCCTGAAGTTTTACCTCACATCCTGAAAATTGGCAATGACAAAAATGACAACACTCAACATTGAAAGATATGTGGGAAAATAGGAAAACTAGAGCATTTTTGCTGGAGCTGTGAATCAGTACAAGAATTTGGATAAGTAGGATTGGATTTATACAAATAAAATGACGAAAATGCCCATATCCTTTCACCGAGAGATTCCATGACTTATATAACAAGGAAGCCAATGATAAAAAGAATATATATATACATATATATATATACACATATATATATATATTTACAGTAGCACTATTTTGTGATAGCAAAGAATTGGAAACAAAGTAGACAGCCGTTGAATAGGGAATGGTTTAACAAACTATGGTACATGAATGTAATGCAATATTACCATACTCTAAGAAATTATGAACATGATGAATAGAAACATAGAAAGAGCTACCTGAATTGATCAAGAGTGAGGTAAGGAGAGCCAAGGAAATAACATATGTGACACAACAATGTAAATGGAAAGAATAAAAAAAAATTAAAAATAAGTGTTAGAAAATCACGAAAGACAAATTTAACTGGAAAGAAAAGATGATAGAAGACACCCGTGTCCTATTGCTTTGCAGAAGTGGGAATTCTTGAGTACGTTCCACATATTTTTAGACTTTCTCAATCTACAAGTTATTTTTTTGTCTTCTCGTTTTTTATCATTAAAATATTTTTTCTTATGAAGGATGTCAAGGTATTAGGAGACACCCTGTTTTATAGAGCTTAGGCCCAGCATGCATGGTGTGCCCTGAGCTTGGCATACTAACAATCCTTTGCACTCACATTCTGGATGATCTCAGCTAAAGTAAAATCTCGGAATTGTTTCACACCAGCACCAGGTGGGCTCTGAGCTTGGGCAACCACCTGTAATACTCACGTGAAAGCCCTGCTGTGACTATTAACACTGTTGCTAGCAGCTTTTTGGGGGGATGAAAGACCAACAAGAGCAGTACAGATTCTTTGATCTGGTTTTCTAAGGAAAGCAACTCTACGGGGTTAACAATCTTAGTTTAATTAAACATATATATACACACACATATATGTGCACACACACACACATACACACACACACACACACACACACACACACACACACATATATATATATATATATATATATATAATTCAGTTCAGGGGGAAAACATCAGCCCCCCAAACTTCAGGCACACACAAACAGAAATTACAAACATACATTATAAACAGATCAACAGAGTAACAGATCTTGTCTGATCAAATCACAATAGTTACCAGAGAAGCACCAATATCTGGGTTTCAAAGCCTGGGGGCTATTTCAACAGCTTGCCCAGAGTGTTGTCACACACAGTCTTTCAATGAGTGTACCTCCAAAAGTCAAACCCCAACTTTCTAGTGTATACCCTGTTCAGGACCTTGAGGGCTAGGGCCAACTTAGCATTTAGGGTGTGGGAAACCAGGCTTGGGAAAGCTCCACAAACACCAGCACCACATCATATACAAATCAATGACTCTCCACTGCCCCACTGCTGAGAAGCATTCCAAGACAAAGATCCCACTTTACAGGCCCCATTCAAACAAAGGCCAGACTCACTAAAAGCACAGCAAAAAATCGATCCCAACCTGGTTACCATTACAACTGCCTAGCCATAGGTATAAATATTGAGATCTCCCTACAATGCCTCACCCACCCCACCCCCCGGGTCTAGTACTAGAGTCATCCTCATCTTCTTCATCCTTGTCACTGTCATTTTCATCCTCCTCATCTTCAGAGTATTTTGTGGTGGAAGCTCCCATGTTTGTGACCTTTGGAGGCTCAAATTCTTCATCTTCCTCATTGTCGCTGTCCTTTTCAGTCTCACTGTCCTCTTTCTTGTCATTCTTCACATTTTTTTGCCCCTTTCATTGGGGACACTGCTGCTTTCACCAAGGGGGTGGAAACTTTAGCTGGAGAGGCTCCCTTCTTGACCGGCATAATGATGGCTTTGGATGGGGTGGTTGGGTGGGGGCCATGGCTGCTGCCTTATTAGCAGGAGATGGTGTTGCTATTTTGGCAGGAGTGGTGGTAAAAATAGCTTTTTTGGTTGGTGGTACCTTCTTTGCTGGTGTAGCCACAGCCTTCTTGCTGATCTTCTTCATCTTCTGACATGTCCCTATCCTCATTGTCTTCTATCTTTGGGGAAGGCGCTGTTTTCTTTGGCTCACCTTACTTTTTAGCAGCCTTCCCTAGTTTCATCACGGTGGCAGTGTATGACTAAGACATGAAGGTGCAGATCCATTTGGCTGGAGCCCAGGCAACATCGATGGCTGTGGAAAGGATGGGGAATTTGTCCATGAGCAGCCCTTTCCTGGCCACCTAAGACAAAAGCAATAAAAAAAACCTATTAAAAAAAAACACTAATGCCAAATTGGTTACTTTGAGAGAGGTATTGCTACCATGAACAAGGTCATAATCATATCTCTGCATTATTCCCTGAAGTATTGTCTTCAGTTCTGGGTATGATGGGCTAGGAAAGACATGGATAAGCTCAAGAGTGTTTACAGGGGGAATGATCAGTATGGGAAAGGGCCTCGAGTCCAAAGGGCTTTGAAGACCAATTGAAGGAAATGGTTGTTTTGCCTGGAGGAGAAAAGATTAAGGGGCCATGAGAGATGTGTACATACATTTCAAAGACTGTCATATGGAAAAGGGATTAAATTTGTTCTATTTGGCTACAGTGGGCAGGAAAAGGAATAATGGATGGAAGTTACAAACAGGAAAATTTAGGCTTGATATCCATAAAAACTTCCTTAAAATTAAGAGCTATCCAAAGAAGTTATGAACTGACTCAGGAGATAGGGGAATTCCTTCACTGGACATATTCAAGCATAGATTGTATGACCTCTTCTAGGTATGTAATAGTCAAAGTTTAAATTGGATGGGATGATAAATGATGTCACTTTAAAATTCAAAACTCTGTGATTCTTTAAAGAAATGTTTTTTCTTATTATCTTAACTTATGCATGAGACACACCTTGCTATTGAATTACCTATACACTACATTTTTTCTATGCCTAATCAAATGCATTTCATAGTTAGTAATCATTGAACACAGTGAAATCTTGTTTTCTCTGAATCTTTTGGTCAATTATGTTGCTGTAAAGTATATTATGTTATAGAATATAATTTTCAAAAGCCACTGTACCTTGAATCTCATGAAAGATAGACTTTTTCAACAATCATAAATCAGTCCTGACTTCAATGCTGACCTTTTTTAAGTATTATTTCTTCTCTGTCCTGGGTGAAGACTGAGTAGTTATAACTTATGTCCAGTAAATATTTTCAACTGTCTTCTGCCTCTACATGTATTGCTAACATTGGCCAATAATAAGATTCATGAGACAACGTGGTGTAGTGTAAAGGGTGTTAGACATAGAACTAGGGGAAATGAGCTTAATTTCTGTATTTGACATTACCTGTATAACTATGCATAAATCACATAACTTCCCTAAGACTCAGTTTCTCTGTAAAATTATATTCGTGTTACTCAGTTTATAGTGAAGCTTTGAGAAAAATAAAATTTGTGACATTTAGTGCAAAATGAAGTTATTCTTATGTGACTTTGGTTACGTTATTTAACCATTCAAAATCTCATTTTCCTTATTTTTAATAAGTTGGAGATTACCTAGACTCAATTTAATCCAATGCAGCTCAACAAATGTTTATTAAGCCCTTAATAGGTTCAAGGTATTGGGCTAGGTTTAGGTAATCTCTGAGGTCTCTTTCAGCTGTAAAATTACCTAATTCTGTAAGTCAGATTAGTAAATCAATGTAATTTTTAGATTTTCAGCCAAATGTTTTCTCTTTGCCTGAGGAAATACATCCCAATTTTGTAATAGAAAGCCAAAATGAAAATGTAATCCAATTAAAAAAGTACACTTTATACCAAATATGTTAGGGAAATGTACATTCCCTAAAGTGAGGTACACTAGGCCACTACTCTGTGCAGATTTCTCTCTTAGAATTCCAGACATTTCAGAATCATTTTATTTTCTTGCATCTAGAAAGAAAAGCAAACTCCACAGTTCCCTCTCCCCCACATCTGAGCCTCTGTTTGTTATTCTATATGCTATATGCTTGTCCATCTACCTGGTATTGTATCAAGTTCTACCTGGTGTAGTAACTATAGCATTGAATTAATGTCAAAATAAATGAAACATATCTCTGTCCCAAAGCCCTCTGGTACAGGACTGGTACAGTGGTGAAGGATGCCCTGCCCTGCATGAGGGGTAGCTGGGGAGAGGCAGGAACATCAGTTCTCAGGCAATCCTCCTTTTGGACTCTTCAGTCCTTTTGGGACCGTTTCAACTTCAAGTCTTCTTTGAGGGCCAAGACACTTTGGACTCTCCTGACTTCCAGCTTCAAGAGAGAAGATGGAAGAAACCAACCCCACTTCAGGGCAGTGAATGAAAAGACTCTGGGAAGACTTAAGAGGAGCCGTCAGTCTCTATCATGTCCTAATCTCCAGTTTGCTGCTTTAGACTTCAGGGAGTTCCCCCATGGGTGAGAGCTGTTTTATCTAGTATATAGTCTCCTACATATTCTTTCTCTGATTTGTTTTGTTACTAATTTGGATAAATAGGTTTCTTTCCTATTCTCTATGTGCGTTCATTGTGGAAATGGTACTTGGTAAGAAATAGGACAAGCCTTGGACATAGAGTCTGGAGTCCTCCTTCTGCCCCCAAAATGATGTAGTGATCAGAAGACAGATGGAACTCAATCATATCCTCTACACTAATAATGTTTAATGGAACAGGTAGATACAATTCTAGTGTGACATCCCCTCTCCCTCTGAGAAAAGTTCCAGCATCAAACTCCTTCTCTTGGCAGGGAAAAAAAAGCCTCATTTTTAGAAGGGTGGGGAAGAAAAAGCTAGATATGCTTATTATGCCTCCCTTCGAGTAACACACAATTATAAGCCTTCATAACACATGGGCCTCTCTACATAAAGAGGTCAGGGAACCATATGAAGGGGCCAGGGAACTATATGTTTTTAGGGGTGCTCAAGACCCCAAAAGACCAACATGCTGGGTCCTGCTTGAATGAATTCAACTCAAGCCTTCTCTCAGCCAAAGAGAAACAAAGTTTGTCTTAGATTTGCCCTATTGGGTTGTCTTAAGAAATCTCACCCTTTGTGAGGCTCATTTTCACAAGTGGGCCAGATTCCATCTGAGGTAGACAGAATCTGAGCACCTTCATGGAGGCAAGATGAAACTTATATACACAAAGATTTTAGGAGAGATCTAGCTAGGGTGGTCCTGGGGTGATGGAAGGAGGGGTTTAGAAAGGCTCTTGAGGAGGAGCTTGATGGAACTGGGATGAGGTCCGACTCCAGGAACCAAGAGAATGGGATTAAGGGTGGGAAGTAGCTGAAGGCTACCTGGAGATAAGACATTGTAGGGTTAGGCTAGTTTATGGGTAACAGATTTAGCCATAGACACTTTGATAGGATCAAAAGTGGGAGCTAGCCAAACAATGGAAGGCTAGGCTAGGTGAAGAGTAATGTAGCCTAGAGATTTAGGCCTACCAATAATGAAGGGCTTATGGCCTCAGCCAATACCTCACCCAATGGGAAGATTCGAGGGGAGTTCAAGGGGGCTCTCACAATCTAAACCCCATCATACACATGTGGGACCCCCTACCCTTGCCTTAAACTTAAATTTCATGAAACTTTTTTTTTCTATACTGTGCATATACTTTGCCATATGATTGTCTATACTACACCCTTATGATTTTTGTGAAGTCTTTTAATGGGCTATAATTCTGTTTTCAGAGCTATTTCTATTCCACCGTCACCACAAGCTCTGCCACGGCAGTGCTCCTCCTCCCCCAAGAACCACCAACAAGGACTGCAACCCAGACCCAAGCAGGGCACAGTAAGAGAACCTGCCTCTGTGCCAGCAAAGTGCTCCTTGCTCTCCAATCTGCTGCTTGCTTCCTCCCACCGTGTGAGCCAGGGACTCCAAAAGCAGCTGATGCTGGAGCTCTGGAAGCAGCTGCCAGGAGCTGCCTGCTGCTGCCACTGCCACCACAGCACCACCTCCACCACCTTCAGGACTGGGGCCTGATTGTTCTTTAACAGTTTAAAGAACTGTTCTTTAACAGTTCTTTAAGCAGTTTTCCTACTAACCTGCTCCATGGTCTTTGCTGTTTGTGGGTTGAGAAATCTGGTAACTGCTACAGTTCAATGATTCATGGCCCTCACACTCCAGTGTGGTTGGTCCTGGAGTGGCCCACACTGAGCTGCGCTCCTATCCCAGCCACCATCCAGGCTGTCCTGGGCTGGAGACCTGCTTCCCTCTGCTATTTTGTGGGTTCTGCAGCTCTAGAATTTGTTCAGAGCCATTTTTTTACAGATGTTTGGAGGGGTTTGGGGGAGAGCTTAAGCAAGTATCTGCTTTCCAGCCTCCATCTTGACTCCAGAATCTCTGATACAACACTGTAATTTATTTAATTGTTAATAAAGACTCATTCTAGATTCGTTAACAAGGTGCTCATTTTCATACTGAAAATGCTGATATTTTAAAATGATTACTCTGGTACTGGTGTGCAGAGGTACTAGAGAAGAGAGATAGGGAAGAAAGAGAGAAAGGAATGAGATCATTTAATAGGTCGGTAAGGTAGTCAATTCATAAGATAATAAGGACCTAGACTAGGACAGTAGCAGTGAAAATGATACAGAAGTGAGAAAAATCATGCAAGGACTTAGAGACTGACTGGATAAGGGGGAACAAAAAAGTGCGTGCCATCCCTCTGAGTGTAAGTATGAAAAAAGAACTCCAGATGGGTAGAATTTTTATCTTTATAGATGTTTCCCAGATTTATATATCTAGCCCTAATGTCTTTCAAAAGTTGTTGTACCTCATGGTCAACTGTTTATTGGATTTTTCAAATAGGATGTCCCATGGACATCTTAATCTCAACCTAAGGGGGAAAATCATTGTCTTTCCTTTCATAGAGTATATCACCATCCTTCAAATCACATAGTTTTGTCCCCTTTGTATGTTCCTTGCCCCATCACCCTACCTCAACCTCAATATCCAGTCACTTGCTAAGTCTACCTCTGGCTCTTTCTCTCACACTTCTGCCCCTTTCTCTATTTACCAAAAACCAAACAACCAAAATAAAACAAAACAAACAAACAAACAAACAGCACTCTAGTATAAAGCCTTTCCAAACACATCCACCACATTGATTCAGGTCTTCCTAATTTCTCTTTTGGCTTATTGTGATGCAATTCTACTTGGTGCCTCTGCCTCAAGTCCCTCCCCTCTTCAATCTATCTTCCCTATATCTGGCAAAAGAATTTTCATAAAGTGTCAGTTTATTTTATTCCACCACTAAATAAGCTCCAGTGGCTGCCAATTAATAAGAACTTCTTTTTAGCATTTAAAGTCCATTAAACTTGACCTTAACCCACATTTTCAGCCTGGTTGCTATATGCATGATTCTCTTCCGTACAATCAATTTTCTAACTAAACTTACTTTCTTGTCATCATTCACACAGAGCACTCAGTCCCATGACTGTGTCTTTGAACTGGTTGTCTCCCATACCTGAAGTGCACTCCCTCCTCACCCATGATTCTTAGATTCCATAGCTTCCTTCAAAACTCAGCTCAAGTGACATTTCTCCATGAAGCCAATCTTCATCTGCTAGCATTTTCTTCAGTTTAGAGAGAAAGCAATGAATGAGTTGTTCCCAGGAATGGGAAGATTTCTATTGTTTAAAAAAAAAAGATCACATACATTACTTCATATATTCTCTAATTCTAAAATATACAATAATCAAAAAAGCCCTTGCATTTATTTTGAAAATATATTTACTTATATATGTACCTGCTATGCACATATATTCTTCCCTGGTAGAATACCTCTTAGAGGGCATAAACTGTTTCCTTATTTTGTCTTTGTATTACCAGCACAAAATTGGCATATAATTAGTGCTTAACAAATGCTTACTGATTGGTTGAGTGGTTGGTTGATTGAGAAATGAGTACTCAGCCTTTAGGGATGCTTATAATTCAGCACCAGGGAAAGAATAATCCAAAGGTAGGAAGAGAAACAAGAAAGTAAATATCAAAGGAGTCAAGATAGACAAGTTTCTAGAAGAAAGCATCCTTATTTTTATACACTTTGCTTGAAAAGATGGAGAGAAACTTGTCCACACTTATAAATATATCAGGCTGAGAGCGAGGAAAATTTTTAATTTAAAAATTAATAAAATTCATAAATAAACCTCAAAACACTGACAATTCTCAGCTGCTATTATATATAGCTCACTGCCATCTGAGGTTTCAGTGTTACGCCTCTGGTACTAAAAAAACTATTGCCATGAAGAGCTGATGTGATATACCAGCCAACCTTTGTATGTCTTCTTCCCCCTCTTTTTGAGCTGAGGTCTTTTCAGAGGTCTTATCTGCAAGGCAGCCAGACTTGGTACGTTAACAACCATTCAATCTCAGTCTATCTCTTATTGCTTTACTTGAAGGGGAGTTGGGTAGAAGGGAGTGTTCAATGTATTCAATTTTCACTGACAAAATACCAGGCAATTTTTTTTTATTTGCAAACCCAAACCCCACAGGCAAACAAAAACTTTCTCTTAAATGCTTTAGAATTTGTATAGTCAAGGAACTACAAGCATGTCCATAAATACCATGACCTCCCTCCAGTTAGTAAATCATTTGCTTTAATAATTACATTTAAATTCTATGTTCTGATAATGGAAAAAACAGAGGGATCCCTCCTTTCTCTTCTTAAGTCCACTATCTCTTCCTTCCTCCTTTCCCCTTCCCCAGGGTCCTATGCTATACTAACAGCCAGGGATGTCGATATGCTTACATACTTAATTTCTAAATGCTGCCAAACTGTAAGTGGCTGACTTTGCAGTCTTATTATTTGTATGAGATTTTAGCATCTCTTCCACATCCTTCTCACCAGCAGCATATGGCTTAGCCTGGTCTATTCAGTAAATACTTGTAATTATTCCTCTGAGCCTTGGTGATGATGGGTATGTGTGTGTTTCGGGAGATAAATTGTGCAATCTGCAAGGAAAACAAAAATGAGTTTTTGCTCAGGTCTCTTACTCACTACCTGACAGAGACAGATGCTGGGACCCATGCCTGGGTACTATACACATTTTCTGGACATGAACTGACTGCATCGAATTCTTTTCCTGCTTCTTATATATTTTTCTTGTCTGATTAGTATGCCATCTACATCCACCACCCCCTCGCCCCTAATATATGATGTAACTGTTTTCTGTAAAGGCTTATAGGAGTCAGCTAATGCATGCAAAACTGTACATCAACTGTAAGCCAGAACCAGAAGCTAAGACTTCATTTAAATATTGTACTAGGACTAATCTAAATATTTTAATGTATGTTGATTAAATATTGGTGTTTCTTTTTTTTTCTTGAGTTCCGATAGAGTACAGCTTTAAGCAGAGTAGAAGAGAAGCTATGATTGCAGTAAAAATTTTAAACGTCCATTTTAATTTTTCCCAATTGTTTCAATATGTTAAAAAATTTAAAAAAATTAGGGACATGAAACCAATTGGGTTCTTAACCTTACAGGGTAAATGATGAGTGAACTATTCCTAGGAATGGGGTGATTACTATTGTTAAAAAAAAAGAAATTATACATATTGCTTCATATATTCTCTCATTCCAAAACCTAGCTAATTATGAAACATAATCACAATTTTTTGTTATGTCAGAATTTAAAGCATACTGGAGTTTCTTTGTGCTAATTCCTTGAGAAAATGGTTCTTTGGAGAAGGATAGAGGAAGAGAAGAGAGGAGAGAGAGAGACAGAAAGAGAGAGAGAGAGAGAGAGAGAGAGAGAGAGAGAGAGAGAGAGAGAGAGAGAGAGAGAGATTTTTCTCATTCTGGGTCATGGTTGCCCCACAAAAATAAACAATATTCTGTAGCCAGAAAATATAGCAACACCATGTCACCAAAGTGAAGAGGAGGTCTGCCCACTCACACAAGTTTTGCCTTTGATTCAGTATAGTTGAGTGAAAGTAAATACAGACTTTGATTTAGAGCGGGAAGGAACCTAAAAGGCCATTATAGTGAAAGGAAATTAAGGTGCAGAGATATCATGTGACTTGCCCTAGGACAGACAAGAAATAAATGTCAGAAGCAGAATTCAAACCCAGGGGTTCTGACTCTAGAACTAGACCACACTTCCTCAAAATAATCAAGAGCAAAAAATCACTGAACTGGTTCCATGGTTTTGCAAGGAAGGGAAACTAGCATGGAAGGGAAACAAAGATCCCTTCTCCTTTTTGAGGGGCAAAGGCCTAATCAAACTATACACAAGTATGTTCAGATACAGCTTGACGGTAACTGGTCCTCATCACCTGCTGTAATTGGTAAAAATGTCTGATTTCCAACTGGGAACTTTGATTTATTCTTGAAACAGCTAATTGAAATAAAGAACTTCTTGTCATATTTAAAGAATTTCCTAGGTCACCCCCATACACCCATTCCCCCAATGATAAGGGACAACTGCAACTATAATGTGTAGACTCTTACTGATGAGTGGATGAGCAGCTTTGAGCTGAAGCTTTGGTACAATGTATTGTGTAGGCTCTTTATACTCCTGAAATAGCATCTGTAACATGATCATGAGAATGTTTGAAGGTAGAGAATAGTTAAACTACCCCATGCTTGGAATAGTGAATAGCACATGACAATTGGAGTGAGGAAAATCTAGTCCCAAGTCCTCCTTCATATAAATTATCAGCTTTGTGAACCTGCAAGTGATTTAACCTCTCTAGACGTAGTTCCTAGTCTGTTAAAAAAAATTAAAAAAAAAAAAGATTCAATGACCTCTATTTTTTTCAATCTTAAATCCTACTATCTTTACAACTTGGCCTCTTCTAGCTCTCTATATATTACACTATAAATATAGCTTACATTTAAAAAATATATATTTTTATTTACTTTGTTAAATATTTCCCAATTATATGTAGAAAAAAATTAACATTAAACTCACATGTACAAAAAATATTTATAGCAGCTCTTTTTGTGGTGGTAAGGAACTGGAAATCAAGGGGGTACCCATCAATTGCAGAATGGCTGAACAAGTTGTGGTATATGAATGTAATGGAATGTTACTGTGCTATAAGAAATGATGAGCAAGCAGACTTCAGAAAAACCTGGAAAGACTTATATGAACTGATGCCGAGTGAGGGGAACAGAACCAGGGGACCATTGTACACAGTTATAGCCACATTGTGCAACGACTAACTTTGACAGACTTGGCTCTTCTCAGCAATGCAAGGTTCTAAGAAACTCCAAAAGGCTCATGATAGAAAATGCTATCCACAGCCAGAATAAGAACTATGAAGTCTGAGTGCAGATCAAAGCATACTATTTACCCTCTCTCTTTTTTGTTTTGTTTTATTTCGTTTCTTCTTTCTCATGGTTCATTCCATTGGTTATAATTCTTCTTTGCAACATGATTAATGTGAAAATACATTTATTGACAATGTATATGTAGAGCTTACATCAGATTGCATGCTGTCTGGGGAAGGGGCGAGAGAAGGAGAGAAAATTTGGAATTCAAAAGCTTGTGAAACAATGTTGTAAACTAAAAATAAATAAATATTTTTAAAAATTAACATTCATTTTAAAAAACTTTGAGTTCCAAATTCTCTCCCTCCCTTCCACCCCTTCCCCACCCCTTGAGAACTTAAGCAATATGAGGATATAGCTGACTTTGAACGAGGACCTACATATCATCCATCCATAACCTATTCCAGTAAGTCAGCCTTTTCCTTGTTGCTACTCCCACCTCCTACTGTGATAATAATTATTAATTATAATTAATTATAACTTATAATGATTCTTTATTATTACTAGCATTTGTATAATTTTAAATTTTGCAAAATACCTTTAAGCTATCTGCAAATATCTCAATTTATTCTTACCAAAACTCTGGGAGGATAGGTGCTATTATTATGTCCATTTTACAGATAAGGAAACTGAGGCAGTCAGCTATTAAGCGAACTGCCTATGTGAAGCTGAATTCAAACTCCATCCTGTGTCCTCTGTCCTACAACTGAGTTTAGGGAATGGAAAGAAGGAACAGTGGAGAAGAATCACCTGCCAGAGGGAAGAATGAGGAGCAAGGAGCTAGTGAGAGAGAAATGGGAGTCTGAAGATGCCTATACCCGCTGACTACAGTCACATCAAAAATAGGAGGATAGAAAAGAGGAATTGGGATACCCTCCTCCTCTGGCCAATTTCACTACAGTTTTGGATTGGCAAAAGGGAAGACGATGTGGTTGGATGAAATAATCTTCAATCCCTTTTTCAGCTTTAATTCCTATTGTCCAAGAGGATAGAACTATCAATCAACATTTATTAAGTGCCTTTTCTGTGTCAGACGCTGTGTTAAGAGCTGGGGATACAAAAAGAGGCAATATAATGATAGCAATATTGTTTGAAAAACAACTGTGAACAACCAGCTTATTCAGAATGTAAAAACTCAAATCAAGTATAAAGGAATGCTATCCATTTCCAGAAAGAGAATTGATAAATAGAAATGTGTGTAGTACAGCTTCACATATATTTATAAATATGTGTCAAATGGCAAACTTCTGTACCATGGGATGAGGAAGGAAGAAGGCAACAATTTGAAACTAAAAATGTTAGAAAAAAATTAAATTAAATAAAAAAAAAGATTGCCCTAACCCTCAAGGAGCTCACCATCTAACAGGACAGACAATATGAAGCAAATATATACAAAGCAAGCTATATACAAATTAACAGGAAATAACAGGAATTCATGCTGGGGAAGAATGCTAGTTTCCTGAATTCACTGTGCTTTCTTTTCTCATACAAGGCTTGGATTACAAAATGTTCCTCATTCAGAGACATTTTCTATGAAAAAGATAAAATTAATAACTAGCAGTGAAAAGTCATTATGGAAATCACTCTACCTAGGTATGATTGAGAGGTAGAGGTGGGGGGGGATATGCTGCAAGGAGTAGGAGGCGCTAGACTTAAGAGGGGTTGGAGAAGGCTTCCTCTAGAAGGTGTGAATTTCATTGGGACTTAAAGGAAGCCACAGAGATCAGTAGTTGGAATGGAAGACAGAGAACATTCCAGGCATGAAGGAAAGTCAGAAGGCATGTCCCAGGCCGAGATTTTGAGTGTCTTACTCATGGAATAGTCAGGAGGCCATTGTCACTGGATCAAACAGTATTAGAAAGTAAAGTGTAAGATGACTACAAAGGTAGGAGGGGGCTCGCACCAATGAATTCAAAAGCACAGATTTTGACCTGGTAAGAAAAAAATAAGTTATAGCAATTGCAAGGTAAAATCGTTTTTCTCAGGTACAAGTCTAGTGAGTTTCCCCATCACAGAAGTCTTAAGCAGGCCCTGATGGGGTTGGAGGTGGGAGGTTAGGAAGAGGGTAGCAAAATGTTGTAGAAAGGACTCCTACTTGAACATGGATTGGACTAGATGACCTTTAATTCCTTCTAGCTCTTAAAATGTATGAAGTAGATGAGAATTGAAATCAAAAGGACTTACAATAAGTCCTCATTCTTACTTTGCTTTTTATTGCTTGACCTTGAACAATTCACTTAACTCCTTTAGTTTCACCATCTGTAAAATGGAGACAATAACATCTGCCCTAACTATTGCAAAAATCAAACACAGGTGAAAATGTGAACTATGGAGGCCTTTACACATAAAAGTCATCATTTCTATCTCTGACAAGTTCCTATATTGAGTTCTAAGGCCATCAAGGCACTGTTCTAGTTTTGCCATTTGATACTGTGTTCATAGATGGCACTGCTCATAGTGCTAAATTCTGTGATGTCTCATGTGTCTGTGTGCTCTGCAGCACATTTTACATGTGTCCTATGCCTTCCTGTAGTAGGAAGGCCAAATTTGTGATCTCCAAAAGGATCATAGATAGATAGATAGATAGATAGATAGATAGATAGATAGATAGATAGATAGGTAGATAGATAGATAGATATATCTATCTATCTATCTACCTATCTATCTATCTATCTATCTATCTATCTATCTATCTATCTATCTATATATAATCTGAATGGTTCGAAATCATTGGGTATATAGAATTCTCTAAACAGAAGGTATCAAAAAATTTATTCAGGGCCCAGAGCAACAAATTAGCAAACCAACCTCTCCATTCCAGTATTGTAAACACAAGCCTCAAGGTCCAGTAGGCCCGCCTCACAAGAGTAGCCAGGAGGCCACAGAAAAATAAGATGGCACAAATCATATTCACTGGCCTCCAGACCTCGCTCGAACTCCTGGTTCCACACAGGTTGGCTCTGCTTCAGCTTTTTTCAGCTGTAGTTTCTCGCCTCTCCTCACAGCCAAGCCTCTGGCGTTCTCAAGCCCCGCCTCAACGACCAGAGACCAGAGTCCAGAGA
>CM053627.1:125003387-125040479 GCA_028646595.1 Phalanger gymnotis | reverse complement strand
CTGGAAAGACTTACATAAACCAATGATGTGCAAAGTGAGCAGAACCAGGAGAACATTGTACACAGTAATAGCAACATTGTGCAATGGCCAACTTTGATAGACTTAGCTCTTCTCAGTGTTGTAAAGATCTAAGACAATTCTAAAAGGCTCATGATAGAAAATGCTGTCCACATAAAGAGAAATAACTATGGAGTCTGAATGTAGATCAAAGCATACTATTTTCTTTTTTTATTGTTTTCGTGGCTTTTCCCTGTTGTTCTGTTTCTTCTTTCACAACCTAACGTAGAAATGTGTTTACATGATTGCAGATATATAACCTATGGCAGACTGCTTGCCATTTTTGGGAGAGGGGAATGAAGGGAGGGAGAAAAAAAATTGGAACTCAAAATTTTATAAAAAATGAATGTTGAAATCTATCTTTACATGCAATCAAAAAAAATAGTTTCCAAAAAAAAAAACTATGTAGGAAGCTAGTTCCCTTACTTCTCACTGCTCCTGTGATGATTCCCATTGTTTTGTCATAATCTCTAGCAGGAATCCTTGGATGGTGGTGCTGTTTATCCAGGAGGGTGCGAAGAGAGCTATACTTAGTTTATCCAGCTTCTGAAGCTGGTGAAGCAAGAAAGAGCTGTTTGGCACTGAATGAGAAGGTAAATTTGTTTCAGAGATAAATTTCACTTAAACTTTATATTGGTTCAGGGATAGCCCTGGTTCTCACAGTTATCTGTTTGCAATTCCAATTCTAGCCTCTACTCCCACCATGAGAAGAAAAAGTTGTGACACTGATTATAAACTCTGCTTTGAACATGACTTAGAAATTCAAAAACTCTTTGTAATACTCTCACAATGCTTTTTGTTCCTTAAAATCCCCAGAGGTCAGCTCTACTAATCAGTTAATAGCCCCAGTCTTTCTTAGCCAATGTTTTAGAGAAAAAATATTAAAATCTTGTTAACCAGTTGGTCTCTTCAGTCTTATCATAACTTCAAAAATATAATGCATAAAGAGCTACCAATGAATACAAAGACAGTTTTCTTTCCAGCTATAAGAAGTCACTTTTGAAGGGAAAATGCAAAGATGAAATCTTAACCTTTTTAATTTCATATTTTCTACATTCTGAGCTGAGTGGAGCCTTGTTTAGATCTGGTACCATTTTCACTATTCCATTGCAGTGTTGTGTGTATGTGTTTTAATCATGGTGGTTTAATTTGAAATAACAAATTGATAAGGAAATTTTAATTTGGATGTAAAATTACCAACATTGTGAGGAAGAAGCTAAATCTAAAGGAATAAAATTAGAAAAGAAGGGAGAGGAGAGTGCAGAAAAGGAGTGGGAAAGAAAAAAACTCTAGAGAAGTGCTGCAATATCAATCTAGGTATGGTACATTCAGCAGCTCTTGTGTAAACCATGGAAACCTGGAGGCCAGACATAATTAGCACGATTAATAGTTAAAGAAGAGAGGAGGAGGATCTATTTGGCAATATTCAGATTTTTTTCCTCCTTTAATTCCTTATCCAGCCCTTTTAAATATTAATTCACAGGGAGATCATTCCATAATCAAAGAATGGCTAGCTAAGGTCAGTTATTAATTAACATAAAAGATAGTATAGACAAGCCTTTATGTAAGAGTTGAATGCTATTTCATTGTATGGGAGACCCTTGCTCTTTATAATGTCTAAAGATTTCTTTCCTTATTCTTCAGTGACATGAAAATTGTGGCTATGTTGCCTTGAAGAAAGGAACTAAAGAGACAAAAGCTTAATTATACTGTTTTATTTCCCTTGCAGCTGTGTCCCATTAGCTACTGAGCAGTGGGGAATTTCTTTGCAGTCTTGACCCTCCTACCAATACAGTCCTAGGCAAACTGATAATTAAAATCAATTACAGACCAAGTACAGACCATGGACTGCTGAAAGGGAGACTTTGCCACCAACACCAGCCCCTACCTCCATTACACAGACCTTTGAATTTATTTTACAGTTTGACAATAACTCTTTAACTTTTGCCTCCTATAAGTCTTATGTTGCTAAAAAGTTCAAGATATCCTATAGTCACTCATATTCCTAAGTGCTGCTGATTGATCGTATGTCCTAAACAATAATTCATCACTGAGGATTTTTGTTAGGATATCCTCAAATTTCTCTGCCTTCGAGAATCAGTGTAATAGCTGGATAGATCATTGACTTGGTGTCTAGAAGTTCTACATGCAAGTTCCACCTCAGGCATTTTCTGTAAGCTCTACAATCCTTCGCTAACTTTACAATAATCAATTCTCTCCTTTTCTCCTATCCCGGAGAAATAAGTTCCACTCTATTTGGACAAGAGTAGCATTTCTACCCTTCCTCTTGATATCATCCACTTCTGTCTCCTTTAGGATTTGCCTGTACTTATCCCTTCTCTTCCTTGCATCTTTTTTAAAACTTTTTAAAATTTTTTTTAAAATGAATTTATTTTTTATTGTTGGTTTACAACACTCAGTTCCACAAGTCTTTGGGTTCCAAATTTTCTCCTCCTCCCTTTCCTCCCCCTCCCCCCCAAAATGGCATGTAATCCAATGTAGGTTCTACATATACCTTCACATTGAAATTATTTACATAATAGTCCAGCTGTAAACAAGAATTATAACCAATTGAATGAATCATGAGAAAGAAGAAACAAAGCCAAAGAAGAAGGGAAAAAAGAGAAAGCAAATAGTTTGCTTTGATCTTCATTCAGACTCCATAATTCTTTCTCTGGATATGGATAGCTTTTTCCATCATGAGTCTTTTGGAGCTATCTTTGAACTTTGAATTGATGAGAGGAGCTAAGTCTATCAAAGTTCATCCTTACACATAGCATGTGTCTGCAATTGTATATAATAATCTCCTGGTTCTGCTCTCCTCACTCAGCATCCGTTCATATAAGTCTTTCCTGGTTATAATGAAGTCCATCTGCACCTCATTTCTTATAGCACAATAGTATTCCATTACATTCATATACCACAATTTGCTTAGCCATACCCCAATTGATGGGCATCCACTTGATTTCCAATTCTTTGCCACCACAAAAAGAGCTTCTATAAATATTTTTGTACTTACAGGTCCCTTTACCACTTGTGTGATCTCTTTGGAATATAGGCCTAGAAGTGGTATTGCTGGGTCATAGGGTATGCACATTTTTATAGCCCTTTGGGTATAGTTCCAAATTGCTCTCCGGAATGGCTGAATCAGTTCACAATTCCACCAATGATGTAATAATGTTCCAATTTTCCCATATCCTCTCCAGCATTTATCATTTTCCTGTTTAGTCATGTTAGCCAATCTGATAGGGGAGATGTGGTACCCAATTGCTGTTTTAATTTGCATTTCTGTCATCAATAGTGATGTAGAGCAATTTTTCATATGACTATGGATATCTCTAATTTCTTCCTTTGTAAACTGCCTGATCACATCATTTAACCATTTCTCAATTGGAGAATGACTTGTGTTCCTATAAATTTGGCCCTTGCATCTATTATATCTTTTTCGCTTACTGTTTCTCTTTCATTATAAACATGACCAAGTCTCCTGCAGATACATGCATACACAGTGCTCCTGTTTTCCACTATCCCATCTCTCCTTTCACTTTCATTGCCCCATTCTTTAAAAAACAAACTAAATCTTATGACTCTACTTTCTCACAACACTTGAACTTTCCTTAAACCTTTACAATCTGGCTTCAGTTCATATTTCTCAATGTTAATTGCTCTCTGCAAGATTATCAATGATCCCATAATAACAAATTCAATGGCCTTTTCTTGGTTCTTAGTCTTCTTTACACCTCTGGAGCAAATGGTGCTATGAACCACCCTCTTCTGAATAACCTACTCAATCTTGACTTTTGTGAAGTTGTGTTTTTAGTCTCTAAATATTCCTTCTTCATTTCTGGTTCTACTTAATCTCTAGATTTCTCTCTCTCTTCACTAGTTACCTTACCACCATGTGTCAATCTGCTTTGAAGTCTACTCTCCTGATTGGTCACTCCTGGACCTGGACCACCATTTGTTGAGGGACCCATATACCCATCCGTGTTCATTTCACTCTCAGTTTGACCTACTCATTGAACTTTTCTGCCTTCTCACCATCCAAGCTTGTCTGATGTGGGTATCCTTGCATTTCCAACACACTTTTTAGATCTTCATAATGTGTCATCTCCACACCCCCCATTAGGATATAAGCACCTAAAGGGTAAAGTCTATCTCTTGTCTGCTTGCCTTTTTATCACCACAGCTTAGCAGATGGTCTAGAACATAATAGAAAGATAGATAGATAGATAGATAGATAGATAGATAGATAGATAGATAGATGTCCTAGAATGTAATAAATATCTAATAATTGCTATCTATGTATTTCTGTCTCTGTCTCTCTGTCTCTCTCTCTGTCTCTCTTTCTCTGTCTGACACAAACATCTATACGATCTGCTTCTCTCTCTAGTTTTCTATCATCTGTTTATCTATCTATTGATCTTTAAGCTATGTTTGTCTATCTCATCTATCAATTTATATATCTGTCTAATTGTCTACCATCTATCTATCGATCATCTATCTGTCTCTCTGCTTTTTTCTTGGTGATTCCTCTTCTTCTTTCCACCTTTTTAATGTGGACATTAAACTAAAATTATCGGAGAGTATTAATCTTTTCTGTGTCATAAAACCTTTTGAAAATCCAGTAAAGCCTTGCAAACCTTTTAGAATCATGTTTTTAATTCATAAAAATATATAGGATTTCAAAGGGAAGTAATTTTACTGAAATACAATTACTTTAATATGAAAAAAAGTGATTTCATAGATGCCAAGTTAGGAATCTGTGCTTCAACCCCTTTGCACTGTCTTTACTTTCTTCCTTCATGATCTTATCCTCTCTCCAAAATGCAATTACAATGTGTCTCTATGAAGATAATTTCTTGTTTTGTATCTCTAATCCTGACCTGAACTCTAGTCTCTCAACCTCTACTGTCTAAGAGATATACTAACCTGGATATATCCTTGGTCTCTCAAGCTCAAAATGTTAAAAAAGGGGAGGGGGCTTATTCAATATTTTTTTAAAAATGTGTGGGTTTTCCTTACTTCTCCCACATACCCAGATTTCTCATCTTGGTTCTTGAAACCTCCTTCACCTGTAACATCCAAACAGAAACCAGCCCTAGCCATAGGTATCCCACTAATTTCAGCATCTGGAGTCTAACCCTATATTATCTTAGTTCTTTGTCTTCACCTTTGTCTTCACAAAAAATTCTCATAGCCACAATTCTAATTTAGACCCCCATTTGTCTCACTGGGCTTCTGTAACAGCCTCTTGATTGGTTTCTCTGACTCATTTTCATCCCCTTCTATTGCATTCTACCTATTGCCGCCAGATTTATTTTTCCAGCTCTGTTCATGTCATTCCACTGTTGAAAATTATGTTTACTATACCCACTAAATCAAGCTCCAACTTCCTAGCCAGGTATTGCAAGATCCACCCCCTATCCTCACATATTCTGGCTCCAACCTAACCTTCCAACCTTCTACCATAATGTTCCCCTGATTTGTTTTATACTCCAACTAAATTGACATGATGCACCTTGAAACTATCTGCAGCTTCCCAATTTGATGTCTTCATTCAGGATGTTTCCTGTTCATACATACCCTCCCTGCTCTCATCTTGATATGTTAAAGATCTACTCTTTCTTCAAGGCCCCTTTCAATTGCTGCATCTTTTACAAAAAGTCCTTTTTTTTTATTTCACTGAGGCATAGCTATTGTAACATCTTGTTCTCACATCTGCTTTTCACTTATTGTATTCAAATTTATATTATAGTTCCATGTGTGCCATCTAAGCTTCACTATTAGATAGAAAGCTTCTTGAAGGCTCAGACTGTGTAACTTTCATTGTCATAAATACCCCAGCACATATCCCAGTATTTCCTACAGAGTGAGGACTAAATAAATGTGTGTTAAATATACTTTGGAAGAACAAAGATAACCCCAGGAATATGTGGAGTAGGGATATTCTTAGGAAATATGAACCCAGAGCTCCATCCGGCTCTGACTATTTCTGTTAGATAATTTAGTCCAAGTGCTGAAGGAAGGGAATAATTCTCTTTCATTTTTCTCCCTAAGTGTTTATACAAACTTGTTTTCCCCACTATGTTTTAGGAGAACTGGATGCATTAATCTCTATTTGTGAAATACTGAAGGATTAAAATTGCTCTGTAAGTGAGTGAGTTTTCACATCCCACTTTGTTCAGAACTAGAAATAAACTTTATTTTAAAGGTCGCTTCTCAGAAATACATTTTAAAAGCCAGAAGATTGTATAGTATTTCAATGTATCTTCCTTCTAATCTATTCTCTGTTTCTGTGTAGAGAGAGGTCTTGTCCAGGTTTTCTCTTTCTGGGGCTGTCTTTCTCTTTTTCTCTCTAACGTTTTTTTTCCTTCTTCTTTGACAGCACTTCTGTGAAAAGTTTATCTTTCATTAGCTTTCAGGCCGCCAGTCATCATGCACTGTCAGAGCCCTTTGGGGCATGTTGAACTTTTATTCCAGTGTTGTCTCTCTCTCTCTTGAAGGCTTATCATCATCATTTCTTTGAAAGGCTGTCCCCAGTTTAATATCTGAAGGTTAGTCTATGATGGAGCTTTTTAATCATACCAACAGAGAACTCAACCTATAGTATTACCATTCTTGTCTCATTTTTTTTTAGTTTTAATTAGTTTGGCAAGAAAGGTAGCAAACTTTAGTCATTAAACTGAGATTGTTGATAGTTCTTTAAATTCTTTTCAGTGCTTTAATAATATATAAGCATGTTCTAATTAAGTGAGGCTGCTAACAGAATCATCATTAATAAAACAAACCTAATTTGATTAGGTATGGATATAGATGTATTGTGAAAACATGTATATTCTCACATCTCTCACTGTATTCTCTGATATTTAAAGACATGAGCTAAAAAGCCAACTGTAATATATTATTTATATTCTCTTTTAAATGTTTCACCATATAGACAAGGAACCAAGTGGACAATCTCAGCTTAGACTGCACACAAGTTACTTTCTTTTTTTTTCCAGTCAGAATTTTATTTGGAAACATCACTGTGAGCCCTGGCCCCGTGCATCACTGGAAACACATGTTCAACATGTTCCCAAATCATACAATGCTTACTAATACCAGGACGCTACAGCAATCCTGAATTTCAAATTATCACATCCAAGGAATTCTCAGCACTTGACATTTAACCCCACAGTGCAGTAATCTACCTATATTTAAGATTAATATATATCATGGGAAATTGAAAATTCTTGCTCCACAAACGTTATGGACATGTCAAATCCTTATAAATAAACATCCAGTGAAGAGAAAAATAACAATCTAATTCATCTTTATACACAGAGTACTAATGGACAAATGGGTAGGGACATTGCACAGCTGCCTGGCCGATCCCAGGAGGCCTCAGCCCCAGCCGGGCCCAGTTCAGGCACCATCCAATCCAGTGCAGTGTGACATAGACAGAAGAGTCACTAAGACATTACGCATTTACAAGACCAACTACCGACTGGACGACTGCACTAGGTGTCAGGCCATTTGTTCTGGAGCGAATTGGGAGGGATGGGGTGGTTCAAGACAGGTCTTTACATCATACTCTGTGGCTGAAGGGGTGAGTGGGGGGAGTGGGAGATGGGGCACTGGGAAGAATGGGAAAAGAGGTTCTACTTTGTAGAGAGAATGAGGGCCACAATCAGGCCATATAGTCCAAGCTCTTCAGTGAAGATCAGAATCAGGATCTTCCCCACGAACAGTCAGGGCTGCTGCGCTGTCCCCCGAACACCAGCATCACCTACAATGCCAATGGCAAAGCCAGCTGCCAGCCCACTCAGGCCCATGCTGAACCCTGCTCCCAGCTGAAGAAGCTCTTGAACAGGGTGATTCCTGGTGTTAGAGAGTTGGCAATGAGAGCAGCCACCACCAGACCATAGATAGCGATGATACCAGCCATGACAACAGGAATGATTGATTTCATGATCAGCTCATGACAGACATGGCTGCAATACCAGTGCCACTTTCTACTGTGCCATAAGCCGGGCTGAAGATCATGGCGGACGAGGCGCCCATGACGCTGAAGAAGGACGGGTATGCAGGACTCTCGCACATGTCTGTGAGGGGTCGGTAAGCAGGAAGGAGAGAGGCAAGGGCACGGGGGTAGGTAGCGGGTAAAGGACTGGAGAGTGGGTAGGCAAGGTGGGACGGCGTGAATTCAGGAGACCATACATGTTACTTTCAATAATGTTGTTGTATATTTAACTTGGATTTTAAATAACTAACAACAGGAACATAATTTGGTCAAATCTTTGAGTTGGAAAAGATGTTTATATGACCCTGAGAGTAGAGCAAGTATGTAAGACTGATTAGCAAGCAAAAGTACAAAACTGGGCAGATGGGGCAAATGGTTCTTTCCTTTGTTGGCCCCAAATCAGTGACAGTGAAACATTTTTTTTCATAGTTTTACCAGCTTAATTCTCATGGAACAGTGAACAGTCTAAATTCCAGTAACTTGATGTGGTCATATATCTGTTGCCAAATTTTCTATTAAAGTTACACATGAATACCAATTATGCAACTGGTGGGAGGAACTCGTCTCCTCATACTATTTTCCCATTAATTATGGAATATAGCTGTGGGATTCCATCCTATTACTAGCATATATCAAATCACATTTTTCCCCATTTGGCTGGAACAAAGTGCCAATCAGGCTTTCATCTAGAGGTACATGGGCCTTGAATGAAGGCCAGACCGATCAAGAACCTATGAGGCTGAAGATCCTTTTCTTCTTCTTCCGTTAGAGAAAAGGTCAGTTTTATACCACTAGAAAAAGAAAAAAAAACTGAAAATTTATGTAAGGTGAGTAGTGTTAAGAAGTACCCTCAGTTTGAGATATGTCATTGAAATTTCCTCTTAAAATTACTTAAGATATGAACTGATGTTCAATGAAAAGTGTTCATACACAAGTGACACTTATGATAACACAACTAAATATCCAAAAGAGTGTTTTTATGCAGACTGTGTAGTATTACAAGTACCCAGAGAAAGACTTTTATAGGATTCAGATTTATTTCTCCTTCCCACATGACATAATTTGTTTTCCTTTGAGCCTAAAACTAATATTAGTACTGTATACCATTTTTTTTCTTAGTAAACAATATACAGTTTAGAAAATGCGTTGATCTCTGCAGATGGACATTTGCCAGGATAGAAAGTAGCCTGAAGAAAGAATTTCACAGAAAAGCATATTAAATATGTGAGCTGTTCTCTGTATTTAAATGAAATCATTATTTTTGATAATTTGAATATTGTCCGTGCCTCTTCACATTCTTGACTGTTAAGACATTCTCTGATAATTATAAACTGTCTGCCATTTTGATTGTAGCCTCCTGGCATATTAATTACATGTTCATATTTCCCAGGGCCTTAGAAGAAACAGAAGCTGGCCCCATTCCAAAAAATAAGACTGGAACAATTTATTTACTTCATAATTCTTTACATTGGTTCTCATATTAAGCATAATTCATCTGATGTTTTATTTGTTTTTATGTCTTTGAGTGTTGTAGTTAAGAAGACAAGATGTAGCCACAGAGGCTCCTATATTAGATATCTCTAATTTATGGGTATCTCATTTCAAGTAACTATGACAACTGAAACCCTGATATAATAGTTCCAACAATTTCCAACATGAATTTGTTTTTCCATCTACCCATCCAAACAAAATTAAAACAATGATGCAAACAAGTACCCAATTCAAATCAACAAATATTGTCATTGATGACTCCCTCCTAGGACCACTATTTTGAGTATGACCACAACTATGCTTTACCTCAAATTTGTCTTCCCTCTCTCCAGACTCCACAGCCTTCTCCTCACCTGCTACATTACCTCTTTTGAAAGTATCCTTACCACCTTTCCAGAGCCCCTATTTATGTTGCTTTCACTTATTAGAATGTAAGCTTCTTGACAGCAGGGACAGTTTTTCTTCCTTGCATGTGTTCATATCAAATAAACCCAACTGGTGGCTGGAGGAAAATTAATTTAAAGACAACTACTACTGGAATATATCATGTGAATTAAAGGTAATTGTTTAGTAATATAGAAAAGTATGGTTTTGGATAATAACTTGAATCAAGCATCATCCTACTGCTACCCTACAGTTATTATGGCATGCCAAATGGCTATCGGGATGGGCCCTAGGAAAATCTACTAACAAAACACCAAGAGCTGCTTGGCCAGCGGAATTATGATAACAAAAGGTTTTTCTCCAACTTGAGATATCTTTCCATTTGGCAACATGCCCATTCATTTCATCTTGTTCATTCCTAGATTTACAAGTAAATTCTCAATTTTATCATCTTAAAACCGTGACTGAATAGTTCTAAATTCATCCAGAATTAGAGCGAAGTAGAAAGTAAGTCACCCCTCATATTTTCAAAAGCCTACTCCTGTAAGTTTCCTAGAAAGTCTTATACTTGTAAAATAACCTTTAAAATAAAGATTACATTATACTTTTATGTATGTCTCTGTGTGTGTATATATATGTATAACATATATATACATATATATGTGTGTTTATAATGTCTGTATATGTATTCCTATATTCTACTTCTCAGAGTGAATTCTTTGAAAACCATGTAAGAATATTCCCATAACCAGCAAATAAAAGATATTGTGGGAGAAAATGTACTATTTTCATTATAGTCAGTTGATGTAGGCTAATTAAAACTAAATATTAAACGTTTATCTATATAATATATATTTATATATGCTTACATATAAATATGTGTGTGTATGAAAATGAACTGAACGACAAACCTATTTAGCAAATACACTTTTTCAAAACGATATGCTACAGAATTTTTGCAAAACAATGTTCTTTGTGTCCCAATGTTTGAAGGATATAAATATTGTAAAGAGCTCCACTGTATAGTTACTGGCCCTTAGCACAGGACCTGACATATAGTAGGTACTTAATAAATATTCATTGATTACTAATTGATTGATTCTAAAAGTAAAGTCCATTAGTGTTATCTTATGAAGCATTGTTCAGTATAAACAAAACTATTCTCTAACCTGAAAATAATGTTCCACTAAACTTTGCATCTCAAATAGAAAAGCTGTATTGAACTTGAGTAATAGCAAACTGAGTTCCTTCCCAATAAACAGAGGCCATTGTATGCCATTCTCTCCCACTCTAGCCCCAGAAACAAAGCAAAACAAACAAACAAACAAAAATTGACATCATTTAACAAGTGGTCATGATATTGTGGAAAACACTCTCTGCACAAGCATATGTTGTTGCTGTTCAGTTGTTTTTCAGACCTGTCCAACTCTTCATGACCCCATTTGGGTTGTTTTTTTTTGGCAGATATTCTCAAGTGGTTTGCCATTTCCTACTCCAGCTCATTTGACAGATGAGGAAAGTGAGGCAAACAGGGTTAAATGACTTCCCCAGAGTCACACAGCTGGTAAATGTCTAAGGCCAGATTTGAACATGAGGAAGATGAGTTATCCTGACTCCAGGTGCTATGCTATATCCTCTGTGCCATCAGCATGTGCAAATTCTTAAAAATCCTACTAATGGAAATAATGATTTGATTAGTAGATTTTTGTTTGTTTGTTTTATATTATTTTGTCATGGGGATGTAGGTAGATTTTTGAAAGTGACTCTCTTTCCATCTTAGTGACATATGTAGATTATATATTTCCAGAGAGCACAAAGATATAATTTTAACATAGTTTTAGCAATAAGTACTAGTTCTTCTACCCTTACTTTCTCTGTTTCCTTTTATGGGTATTTTATTTTCTCTAGCTTAAGATTAGGGCATTTTGAAAAATAAATTAATATTTCATAAATTCCCATCAAACAAAAAAAGTAAGATTTTAGATGTCTGGGCATCATTTAATAATAATTCTTTTGATAAAGACAAAATTTATCACCTAAGAGAGTTTTTCAGTGTAAACCCATTGTTCAAAACTTATAACATTCTACCAATAGAAATTATAACAATTTTCTCTTCTTTTATCTTGGGACTCCTTTAATTCTAAGCTTCAGCAAAATCGAAAACTAGAAGAGGCGTGTAACTCAATTATATTTAATGTCATGCTTATTTTCCATTACTAAATGCCTTTCATTTTGAAAAATAGTAGTCTATATCAAATAGAAAAATTTTAAAGTATCATAGAAAATTTAGATTAAATAGCAGGGAAAATAATTATAATAGAAGATGAATCACAGTCATAAATTGAGCCCAAGGAAATCAGATGAGCACTGCTTTTAGATATATTGAAAGTCAAACTTGACCATTCTAATCATGAAAGCCCAATTGAACTCTGGCTGTGTATTCACCTTTTTCCTAATATGGGAATCATAATAGCACCTACCTCACAGAGTTGTTATGAAGTTCAAATGAGATAATATTTGTTTTTTTTTAAAGCACTTAACACAATGCCTGACACATAGTAGGAAGTAGATAAATGTTTATTCCCTTCTCTATTCCTCTTATTCTCTACAAAATAATTTCAAGGAGATATTGATTTCAAATATATAGCTTCATGAAAAATTACAAAGAATCTCTTCTATTAATAGGTTATTTGCATTACTTTCATATTAACATACAGTGAGGGTTATATAGTCCACAACTTATCCTAACTTGATAAATCTGATTTGGAATATCAGTGGTTTGATCAGGTTTAAATCACTGTATGCTGAGTAGAGCAATTTTCCCCTCAGAAGGAAAGAAAGGAAAACAAATAAACAAAAAAACTCTTACCGAAGTTATTCCTTTAAGAACTCATTAAAGTTAAAATGCTACCTGCTTGTGGTAATAGCAAGCTTGCACCAATTAGTTAATCAACTTTTCTAGATTTTTAACAAGCCATTTCTTCCTAGATATAATTTTGGATCAAGATTAGTGTCTAGAAATTAATTAGCCCAGAAATAATTTAAGTGCCATTGATAGATCATCAGAATTGAATATGCCTACTTTATTCTCTTTCTCAGCATCATTCCCTAATGTCAGGTAGCAGAAGTGCATGCAGGTGCGAAAGCAAAGTTATCAAAGCAATTATTTTAGATAACTTTCTTAGGATTCCAGTTTTGAAAAAAAAAAAGAAACTAATGTTCTTTACTTTTTAAAAAAAATTCCGTATTTTTTTTTTCAAATTTTGAATACTATAACAACAGCTCTACATGAAGGGAATAATAGGAGTGGGGGACAGAACAATCATTTACTAAGTGCCTACTATGTAATGAGCCCTATGCTAAGCACTTCAAAAATACTATTTCATTGTGTTGTGATTCTCACAACAGTCTTGTGAGAAAGGTGCTATTATTATCCTTATTTTCAGTTGAGAAAACTGAGGCAATCAGAGATTAAGTGACTTGCCCAGGGTCACACAGTAAGTGTTTGAATCTGGCTTTAAACTAAGGCTTCCTGATTCCAGGCCCAGAGTCCTGTGCCACCTCATTGTCTGATTTCAGTACGACTGAAATTTCCTGCTATCTTGCTGGTGGGGCTGGTAAAAGGTCTCCATTCTGTAATCGATTATTTTTCAAGCAGCCCAAAACTATACAAATGACAGGTGGGAATAATCAGTAGAAAGGATATAGAAGGACACAAGATAATATAATTTCCTAATTCTCTTCACTGAGCAGAAGATAACAAAAGTTCTTCCCTTTATCTTTTAGTATAGGAGAAACATAGAAAAAAACATATACATACAAACATACATACATATATATATATACATATATATATATATATATATGCTTTCGGACATATAAAATCTTTATTCTTGTTGGATGGTGTATGTATAACAAACATTACATATGGGTGACTGAAAATTATCAATGAAAAGATTAAATAATGCCATGTCTAAAATTCAGCTCTATTTCTCACTCAACTGAAAGACCAGAGCAGCAGCCTATAGGTAGACATGAAGAGACATCAGAAAACAGCCTTATTGGGGAGTGGATGAGACAAAGAGGTAACAAATATAAATGTGATTTCCTGAGCTTACTAAAAAAAAAAAAAGAAAAGAAAATTAAACCTAAAATCCCTCAGGACTTCATGTAGAGTAATAACAGTTGAGAGAAAGTGTTTAGGTAGGTGGTGGTATGTTAAAAAGTACTTACAGGTTATAATTTGCTTAAACTCTTTTTCTTGTTGGCTTATCATGCATAACTTACATCTCAATGTGTTAATAAAGAATTTATTTCCTCACATCTTGTAAATTAATATTTATGATTTTACCTTATTTACATGAAGACATCCAGATCATTGATCTTTCAGTGACACATAGTTGAAAATAGTATTAGTGGTGATTCCTTCACATTCTAACCAGTATATTGCACAAATTTCATCCTCAAATTTCCACTTAACTCTCTTCTTAGCCATTCTGCATTTTCCCCTCCAGGTCTAGTCTATAGATAAATAGCAGAAATCAAATAAACTAATTACCACAATACATATAGTGTGTATTGCGTATAGACCATGTTGAATGCACTTCAAGTGAAGATAATATTTTGTCTATCTATGCCCTATGGTAACTATTTCTTGATTAAATAAATACAAAACAAGACCAAAGAGAACAGTTTTATTGAATCTTACTTGTTCTAGTATCATCAATACTGTTATCATGATGAGCTGATATAATGTTATCTCTCCCTGATTTTGTTTCCCTTCACTTAAAAGTCACTGACCTAAAAATGACTTAATGTTTTGACAAGTACAGATACAATGGAGCTAACAGTTACAGGATACAGAAATTCTTCTGATAGCTCCTACCAGCAATTTCTAGATTGAAGGAAGCTCACAAGCTATGTTAATCATTGCTCAAGATTATCCCATCAATCATTCAGTTAACCATTGCAGGTATCCATGCATAGGAATTCCTACAGTTCAAATAATCCTTTGTTTTTGTTATTTTTGTTTCATTTTTTTTCCTAACATCATTTCCCTATACTCTTTTTGAATAAAATGAGATTGCTCCCGTCTATGGATTTCAGGACACTAAGCAAGTCATCACATTTTTAAATATAGCCTACGAGATGATTGAGTTGACTGTGCCTATGATGACTCCTTTAATCTGACATTACATTTAATCAAATACTTTCCCTCTGGTTCCATGTGTTTAGACTCTTCATTGGGAAAGATCTTAAAAGCAGCCAAGGCAGAAGTGTATATGCGTGAGGGGTTGGGGGGAGAGGACCGGCATCTTCCAGACTGCAGCCTAAATAGAACATTTCTAGCACTCAATTTCTTTAAGCATTGAACACTGTTCTTTTAAAAATTTTTCTCCCTACCCGCATCTATAACCCCAAATGTGCCCTTCAATGCCTCTTGTGCTTTCCTGTACTTCCTTTTTAAAAGAAAATGATGGAAAAGTCAACGTCAGATGTTTTCCTTCAGACCGCGTGATGGCTGATAAGGTGCTGTTCTAGGATGTGGTCTCTAATCAAGTTGTCTCTATTACAGGTAGAGTGAGAGAACAGGCATAATTCTTACTCCAGCAATTTTCTATAAATTGTTCTGCTAAATAAAAATGCATTACTTCAAGTCTGGGAAAATGATGATAAACTTGACCCTTCAGCTCTGCTTATAAAGGTCATTTTGGTAAAGCATAGGCAAAATGAGATCTAAAGCATATTTTCATCGCCTGTTCCTAAGGCTTATAGTGTCTTTATTCTTGCCCCTCCCCACACCTCCTCATATCTCATTATGTTAATGTAATGGCTTCTTTGACAAGAAAACCTCATCCATAATCTTGGAAATATAGAATGGATTTAATTTTCAAGGTTGTATTTTCAGAAAATTATTAATGTCCCTTTCAAAATCATCAAGACTGAATTATAGTTCAGCAAAAGAAAATATATTAAGTACATGAGAGGTCCCGTTTAGAATCCAGGAAAGCCAATTGGCAATCCAGTTGCAATTATTTAACATCTTTGAGCCCTAGATTGTTAAACTTATTACGAATTATCCATGCTAGCCATTATCCTGAAAAATTAAACCTCTAAGCCACATTCAAACTTCATCAAGAATTGTCACCAAAATAATTACAGGGGTTTTTTTTTAAACTGTCAGAGAGCTTTTCAATTTTAAATGTTAGCTAGATAATGATCTTTAAATACTAATGAAAATTGTCTCACCTGAAATGAATAACATTGTCCTGTTTTTAAGAAATGGTTTTGCATAAGCAATAGTAACTTATTTCCCTCAGCATGTAGGTACTTGAGCCAATTAAATTTTCAATGCAACATATTAAAATAAACATTGTATCTAGATTCAAGTGATTATCATAATTAAAGAACCTTGTAGTTTGAAGCACAGAAGCCTTGTCAACATACTTACCCAAGACACTACAATTTTTTTTTCCAATGTAATCTCCCTGCTTCTAGTTTTGCTAAAGAGAGTCTCTGGTTAATGACCAACAAAAAAAAACAAAACAAAACAACCCCCCCCCCAAAAAAAAGCAAAAACAAAAAAAAAACCAACCCCCAAACACTTTTTCCCCCCTTCTGGATAAATGATGTCAGACCCTAATCAGTATCCATCTCTGTGTGCTATCATTAGCATTTTTGAGTACATGTGAATATAGTGCTAATTGGTTGTACAACAATGGAGATAGAAAAAAAACTGGTTCTTTTTTGCTGAAGCATAATTCAGTGTTAATAGTTTCTAAGAGGACATTAATAATTGTCTGGAAATAGAACCTCAAAAATTAAATCCATTCTCTATTCAGGGTTATGATTTTAAATTTCTATTTCAGAGAGGTTACACTGAATTTCAACTAACCCAATCCTTTTATTCTGTTGCTGAGGAACCAGACACCAAACTTGCCTACACTTACATAGTCAATTAATTCAAGCACCAGAACTGAAAACCAAGTCTCGTCATTACCATTTTACCATTCTTTCATCTACAGTATACTGAATTCTTTAAAAATCAATTTGAATAGTCCCAGTGCCTGCTCATTTATGAGCTTATAATCTGAAACAGAAAAAATTGACATCACATACAAGACCAACCAACCACACCACCTACCCCTTCTTCCTTCTCTCCTAGTCAAGATTATTTAGTAAAGAGACCAAGTAAAATGGAAGCACAGAAGAAAAGCACAATAGTAAACCAACATAGAAAAGAATGGATATAGAAGGTAGGTGGCCTTCAATTGCATGGAGGAAAAGTTGTATAAAATATTATGTGTAGTCAGTGAGATCTCACAACATAAGCTCTATATTTCCCACCAATTGGGGGAAAGGCTAGATATGGATAAAAATTATGAGAAAACAGGCCCAGGAGGATATTGCTAAATGATGGTCCTTCAGAGGAATATCTAGGCATGAATGAGACTTGAACAAGGAGCAAGTAAATGAATTAGAAGGTATCAATTTTTTATACCTAAATAAATAAGAATAGATTGAAGTCAATGCAATGTTCAGGGCCTGGAATAGTACATAAAAGAGATCTCATAAAAATTAAATGCAGAAATGAGAGGATATATTTCAATAAGATCAGGGAGATTATGGAAATTGGAAAGGAAGCAAGGGTTAAGATGGGTAACATTGGAAGGATATAGTTGAAGAGAGCACTGATGGAGGCAAAGTTGTTGGCCCATAGAAATAAAAAGTGTGAGGAGACATAGGATTTCTCCTTCACTCAGGTTTGAAGATCTGATGATATAACTAATTGGAAAAGAAGTCAGGATTGATGTTGCTAGTCTGTCCCACAAAATTTGTATACTATGCAGTAATGGAGAGATCATTTTATAATACCATCAACAAAAAACCTAATCATGATTGACTTGGTGACATATTTATGCTTCTTTGAATATTTATTCTTTAAAGTTTAACAAGAATTTACAAATTGTTCTTTCATGTCCTTAACAATGACTACATCATCTTTCTTGAACTCTGATGTCACAAGTGATGACTTGCAAACCATCAACACATTTTCCTAAAAGTCCTCTAAGTCTCTCCTGACAATGGATCACTATACAGTGAAATCAAGGAAGAATGCAAATACAAGAAAAATGAGGAAGCTGATGTAACTAAACATTAATTTGAAGTTGTTGGAGACACATCATGAAAAAGCATAGGAATAATGACTCTGATAAATGATTATTTCTTGAACTAATCTGTCAAATTCCCTACAGGGAATGATAACCTAAAATGAAGGAAAAACAAATGAAGTAGAAAAACAGAATTTGAGGCACTCAATCAACTGGCAGTCATGTGATTAAATGCGACATACATGAATCCAGAAATCCCAATTGTGAATAGCACCAAAACAAAAACGTAAGACTTTAGGAAGATCAGCCTGAATAAGTTGATAACTGATAAATTAAGCCAATGCACTAGTCAAAAGAATGAAAAAAGTGATGGCTTAAGAGAAATGAAAGATTTTCTTTTTGTTGTTGTTGTCATTTAATTATGTCCAATTCTTTCTGACCCTATTTATGAGATCTTCTTGGCAATGATACTGAAGTGGTTTGTCATTTCCTTCTCTAGGATCCCATTTTTCAGTTGAAGAAACTGAGGCAAAAAGTGATTAAGTGACTTGCCCAGGGTCACATAGCTAGTAAGTGTCTGAGGCTGGATTTAAACTCAAGTCCTCCTGACTCTTTTAGCAATAGTTAAATAGGTAAGAAGAAGAATCAAAGTGCAATATATAGGGAAAGGAAGGAAAGTGGCAAAGAAAGAAGGAAGGAGGGAGAAAGGGAAAAAGGGAGAAAGGAAGGAAGGAAGAAAGGAAGGAAGGAAGGAAGGAAGGAAGGAAGGAAGGAAGGAAGGAAGGAAGGAAGGAAGGAAGGAAGGAAGGAAGGAAGGAAAGAAGGAAGGAAGTTTGAAGGAAAAATGGAAGAAGGAAGGGAAAGAAATGAAGAAAGGAGGGAAGGAAGAGCTAGAATAAGTGAGCTCCAAAATAAGATATGGACAACTAGGAAAGGTGTGGGAGTGTTATAATAAAGAATTGAATGAGAAAGGAAAGTTTATTTTGAGCTCAGAAAGAATGAAAGATGAAGATTAAAAATACTTTATGGGGAGAATTTGAAATGTATAAAAGCTGTCTGCCCAGAAAGTAAAATCCATTTTCTTAAAGAACAAGAGATCAATGAAAAAAGAAATTAAACTATTTTAAGTTGGATTGGGAAATTGCTACTAGGGAGAGCAAATGAGAGCAAGGTAATGCATTATTGTTTTCATTATCTTTGGGGAAAAGAAGATCGGAACCACACCATCAACATGGCAATATGCTTCTGGTAATTCAGCTGAGTATGAAAAATTCCCTAATGGCAATATGTATAAATCAAAATATCAAAATAATAACTTGTATTTATTGTTATTTTCCTACATTATAAGATAGGTAGGGAGAATTATTTTTATATATATTGTATTTTATTGATGTGACCTGAGATTCAAAAAAAGTTCAATTACTTCCTTGGTTCACAAAGTTAATAAATATTATAATCAAGAATAAAACCGTCAACCATGATTCCAAGTCCTATTCACTGTCCATTGTACCACTGTGCTAGTCAAGTTTAAATCTGCTGCTCAAGCATGATTACCAGAAATCTATTTTCATTATGACAAAAATTTCTATAAAACTCAAGTAATAAAATTATGTGTATATATGCTTCAACTTTCATTTTTTCCTCATATCTTTGATCCCAAACTAAAGGGTTTGTGCTGGTAGGAAATGGTATATCATGGGAAAAAAAAAAAAAAAAAACACTGGACCAAGAGTCAAGAGATAGTTGGGTTTCATTTGCAATTCTATGTCATATGTCTTCAGTTTTCTGCAAAATGAGGTCATAGGACCACATGAGCTCTAAAATATCTTAGAGTTCATGAGACATCTAGTCCAACTCCTTTATTTTATAGAGTAGAAAACTAAGGCCCAGAGACATAAAGTGACTTGCCCAAAGTCATACAGCAAGTACATGACAGAGCCAACAATCAAACCAAGGACCTCTAATTCCAAATCTAGCATCCTTTCCATTACACCATTTATAAAGATGGTTTGTTTGAAGGTATTTTTTTCTTCTGACATTCTTCTGACATAGTTTTAAAGTACGCAGAGTCCCCTTCATTCTATAATGAGGTGTCTGATTTAAAAAAAAAAGATATTGGCAAAAGACATTTGTGCTGTTTTCTAAGCCTTTGAAACTAGTACATCGAGTCTCCCTCTCTCTGTGCTGAAATACAGGTAACTACTCAATTTTAAATTGGATCAATCATGTATCTCTTTAATTTTTTTCATATAAATGAAATTCACAGCAGACATAATGGATATTCTTACATTAGTTTTGAATTTTTGAACTGCATCCCTTGCAAAACAAAAATAATCAAAAAAGCATAATTTTGTGTAAAGTATATGACATTTTTGTGGAAGGTAGAATATCATGTTCCCATTAGTATTCACTCTCAAAGATTAATTCTTTTCAGAGGTAAAGAGAGATGCTATTGTTTATTTACTTTTTCTCCGTGTAAAAATAAAAAGCTATCAACTTCCTGAATTTCCAGTTCCTTTCTCCATTACTGAATCCCCCCATGTATTCGGTAGAAACATCCCCTTTCCCCTGCTTTTGACGTCCTTCAACCTGACACCTGGCTATAAATTCATCACCTTTCACTGTACTGTATATAAGTAATAACTAAAATCAGTATTATCATACATGTAGAAAGAATAATGAATCTGGAGGCAGAAAATCTGTGTTCTAGTCTTAAGTCTCTCTCTTATTGCTTGTGTGACCTTGGCACTGTCCACCTTGGCACTGAATTTCCTCATCTGCAAAGCGAAAGTTTTGGAATTAGATGGCCTCTGCGGTCCCCTCCAGCTCCAAATCTCTGATCAGATATTTTATCAATAATTTAAAGTTTCTTTCAAAATGCTTGTCAACACAAATGCCTAGGTAGGCAGATGTTTTAGGCTAAAAGGAAAATTTTGAGATATTTGGTATTTGAGTCTGTAGCCTTACTTGCAAGATTGAATTAGGAGGAGATATGGCAGATCTGGACTATAACCATACCAACATATCAATATAAGGCAGAGATGGAAGATGCATGCCACCATCACATGTGTAATTGTTGTAAACAGTAACTCCCCCCAGCAGTCTCTATCTCATGCTGACCTCTCTAGCCTAAACTTCTGGCTTACGCTTTTAGTTCCATCTAAATAAATCCTTTGTATTTTGGTACCAGAAGAAATTCTAATATTGACTCAGCTGGCCTTTTAGTTTATACTCCCAAGCATCCTGATTGGCATAGGTACATATCCTCCCAAGCTCTGGCAATTGTCCCAATCACTAGAATGCTTAATTAGAATTGTCTGCTTCCACTAAACAGCCTACTTGCATGTGACAATTGCAGTTGCTTACATAAATGTTACAACAACATGAATAGCAAGAATAATAGTTTGTACTTACATAATGCTTTAAGTTTTGTTAAACACTTTACAAATGTTAATTCAAGTGAAGCAATCAAAAGTTAAGTGACTAACTAGGAGTCATATAGCTAGTAAATATAGAAAGCTGCATTTGAATTCAAGTCTTCCTGATAAAAGTTTCCGATAAAAAAAAAAAAAGTACTGATAAATACCTCTGAAGAACTGGCTGCTTTATAACTTTAGTAGACCAATCATGAAACATAACTTTCACTTCTTGTCAGAGTGTTGATGGGCTAGAGGCACAAAATGAGTCATGCATGCCTGTATTGACTCAGCCAATGAATTATTTATTTTATTTCATTGTCCTTACAATTATTACAAAAGAGAGCTTCCCTGGAGGGGAAGGGAGTTAATGGAAGTGACAGTTATGTAGAAAAAAATACCAATAAAACATTTCAAAAAGATAGAAGAAAACAAAAGGGGATTACAAAATGGGAAATTTTGTCACTGTTCTTTGTGTTTGTATGTATGTATATATAGTTACATCTTTAAAAACTATGTAACAGATGTTCACAGTTCCTTAAATAATTCTTCATGTTCTTTATATATTAAAATATTACTGTTTGTTGATGATTGCTATTTGCAATGGAAGAGAATTTTTTTTTAAATAATTAGCTCTTCTTTGAGATACATTTCCTACGCTGTGAAAGGATAACTCCAACTTCATGAAGTGGTTGAAATCAACTCCAAAGCCACTGAATGCACCTGGATTCTCCCAGGCTTCTTTGCCAGGTAGATGGATAACCTGATCAGTGCAATTCATCCATTGACTTCTACAACAAGAGTGATTCTCTGCACCCTAGACAGTGGTGGGCTTCATTTAGGGTGTTTCCCACCTGCTGAGCCACTCCTCAAACTGCAACAAAGTCCTATTTGACAAGGAGACTTCTGATAGTTCTCTGTGAGACTAGAGCATTAGCAACAGATTTTATGTCTCTAGTAAGGGCAAGCAGACATGGTAAAATATACATTACTGCTCAAAATACCCATTCCTGCTTTAATCCAGGATTAGATACAAAATTTTAATTGGGTCAGTTATGGAGACCTTGAATGTTTCTGTAACTCATAAATTACTAATAGTATTACCACTAACCCTACTACAACTTATTCAGAAATGTGTTTAACCAAGTCCCAAGATCAATCAATGCTGAATCTATGGTGAACTTTCATTGTGGCTTCTAGGTATGTCTTGCATGATGGAGGAAAACCAGAACAGTAGCACTGTTTGGCCCATCATTGCTATCTGGACATAGAACTATGCTTAAGTAGTGCTTGAGGCACTCATGAAAAATCCTGCCTGCCACCAAAGACCAGTAGATAGTAAAGCACTATCCCCACAAATGTCACACACGCAGACACACACACACACACACACACACACACACACACAGCCACTTTAATCAACTATTCCTCATACTTTGGCCAATGGCCCATGTATTTTTTGACCTTCGAGACTCACTTATAGGGCCCTCATATATTACAATTCTTAGCCTTAGTGAATTCAGGGCCCTGTGCATATATAATAGAATGAACTTCAGCCCAAAAGGGTAAATACCATAGAAATCCTATATTATCCTTGTAGTAGTCAAAATAATTGATAGGTACCCATTCTGGTACCAGTGACTCAAGAGATAAAGTTCCAGAATTCCTAGTAGAAAATCATTATAAAGCGCTCTACCTAAATTTTGCTCATCAACTAGATAGTCTGTGAAGCTACTTCTAGCTTAATACTTAAAATTCTACGATCCCTCATTTTCACTGCAGTTCTATAAATCAAATGGCCTATACTGTACAGCCCAAGGACTATATGGGATCTGAGGAAGGCAACTTTCTCCTCAAATTCCCACATTGCCTAAAGTTGCATATTCATTCATAAACTCAATCCAGATCCCATATTTAAACTCCTTCCCCAATATCAAGACTATCAGGACATGATTAATATGCTCAAATTAGATAAGGCCTGTATAGTCTTTTCAATTTCGTATTAATTACCCTACTTCTGAGAGCCCTAATCTGAACTTGTTGGATCTACTCATTCTCCAGATAAATAACAGCAGGTATACTGGAGTTCTTGGGAAAAAATACTAAAAGAATGGATTTTTCAGCCCTAACTGCTCCCTCCAATCAGAGATATGAAATTATTTATTAAAAAAGAAGTGAAGATTGCTTTTGTCACTCTTCCTCAAACTTCCTGCCCATGCTTCGTTCTCTAATTCTGGTTAGACACTAATGTGTCCATCCTCAGCCCTAAAGAAGGGAATTATAATATCCCTACTCCATTTCAAATGGTGGTAGGCTGAAACCCTCAAACCTTCCTCCACAAACCCCATGGTATGGATGTACTGCACCTACTGCTTGAATGAGCAAGGTAACAGTCACAACAATCCTACAGGTAAGATAGAGGTCTATTAGGTTTTACTTGGCATGTGGCCTACATCTACATCTTAATATCCTCCACGTTCTATACTCGACCCTACTGTTATTCATTTTAACACATCACACTCTGCCATCTGACCTAGAATGTACCTGTAGAATTTATTGTCATTACCAAATACCAGTACCTGTAGGTGAACCTCCTACATGCATAGTGTTCCCCAATTCAAGTGTGAATTGCTTAAGATCAAGGACTACACTGCTTTTCTATTTTTTGTTTGGCATAATGTTTAGCATAGTGCTTTTTTGTATAGTAAGTGTCTAATAAGTGTTTTCATTCATTCATTGATTCATTCATTACAACTCTTACACAATCATAGAGAAACCCTGAGTGGCATAACCACTCAGAATTAGTGCAAACTACCCTTAATAGAAGATTCCATGGACTTCAGTGGTGATCTCAATGGAATGTGCACTCTATCAATGTATATCACAACCAATCTAAACCTTATCCTCAATATCTTATGCATTTACACCCATAGATCCCCCAAAGGGAAGCTACCCAAGTCTCAGAGGTATTCCACTAGGTTGTATTATACTCCACTAGATTGCACTATATTCCTTTATATTCCTATAGCATTTGAGCAATCCACATGCTATCCCCTTCAGCTTTGTTAATTACCCAGAATATCTCATTTTCTAATCTATATTTCTTGAATAATATTCCTTACATCACTTTTACCAAATTGGTCATAATTGGAAATGTGTCACAAACTACTGGCAACTACCTTGCTTCTGTCTACTGAACTTTGTATTTCTTACACCTTTGATTCAGAGATTGTTTTTTGGTGTCTTTCTTTTTTTAGGATTTACAAGCAGATAGCATGACCAGGAGAACGTTTGTGTTAAAAGGGCAGAACATTTGCATTAAGGGGAATAGGTTGGGATCATTAAAACCACAGCAGATTTTCCAAGTACAATCAATCTAACTTATTATCTTCCAACAGCTCAATTGTAGAACCAACTAAATGTCTGTCTAAATTAAATGTCTCAAATACGCATACCATTGCACTATCTCAACCAATCACCCAACTCATGTAATACTCAAGCGAGACAATAGACTTTATTTTAGTCTTTCAGTTTTTCCTCTGAGTCTTTTGATTAAAAGCCTAAATAGGCCTTTTAATGGTATGTAATGTAATCAGCATGATTGTGCCTACAAAATGAAGGTCTCATCATCTATAAGGAGATTCTGTTCCATTTAAATCTTAAATAAGACATCCTCTTTGACAGTGAACATCTTTCTCAAACTTGAGTCCCAGTTTTATTTGTTTGATTTTATGTTATTAATCAAAGGGTCATTGAACAGCTTGTGGTAGTTATTTAAAAATACAGTATTATATTAACATAGACAAGAGAAACTCAGATTGGAAGAGATCCTTTAAAATTAAATTGCCTTACTTATTCAAAATAATTAGAAAAACATCCACAAACAGTAAACAACGAATCCAGCAGAATCATTTCTTTATCAGTAGCCTTACCATAAAGATATGTTCTGCTATAGAAAACATGTGTGGGCATTTCCTTGTTCCTTTCTCATTCATTCATCAAGGATACCATTGATACATGGATCAGTTAAGGATATCATTTCAAAGTCCTTTTCAGGGAAGAGGAATATCCCTCAAACTTTTGTTGCCTTTCTCTCAGAAATTTCACAAGATATTTTGTTTAATAATAAATTTTGCTTAATGGTCAATATGGTCAAATTTAATATGAATTTCTTCAGTACTAACATGGACTGGTTCAACTACTCTTCAAAACTATGCATTTTAAGAGTTATTTCTCTTTTCTTATAGAGCATATTGAAGGAAAAGATCATAGAATTATAGGATCATAGATCTAGACCCTGAAGGAACCAGAAAGGTTACTTATTTCAATTACCTTATTTTGAAGATGAGAAAACCGGCACACAGGGAGAATAAGTGTTTTGACTAAAGCCACTTATATAGTAAATTTAATGAGTGTGATTTGATCTCTTGACTCCAGAGGCATTATACTCTCCACTATACCACACTGATGGATATTAGGATCTAAATTGATGATTATACTGTCATTGATGATGAACATGGATCATTATAGAAATGCTAAAATGAATATGATCCATTTCTGCCTATTTTGTTAACCTATTATCAGCACAACCAATGAATACTCTTTGAATGATGTAACTTAGATCTAAAGCCAACTTTCTATAGATATTACTTGAACTTCATAATTTCCCTTAGTTTTATCAAGAAATACTCTTCTGTTATCCTTTCTAGTAATTTGAAATTGAGTTCTGATTCTACATTGCTAACTCTTTCTGCCACTATATTTCTCTGCTTGGCAATGAGATTGCTCTATGATGCAGTTTCTGGGCATATTTGGCTTACCTGGTGAGTTGACTACTTTTTATCAATTAAATTTCCTGCAGAAATAGAAATAAGCTTTACCTTTTTTTTTTCCTCTGACCCTTCCTATTTTTTTCACTACCACCAGCTTATTTGAATAGGACAGGTTGAAACTGGTATAGATTCAAATTGTATTACTCCTATATTTGTATCTTTTAATTTAATACTGATTTTGATCATTGTTCAACCTATTCTTGGTCTGATGGTACATAGGCAACTGAATTTAATAAGACTCTAAAATCAGTAATTAGTCATTTCCATTTGTTAAAATGTAGTTGATCTATTTGATGCTCATTTTCAACATTTTACCTATATTCTAAATTAGCATGTATGTTGTGCTACTGGTATTTTATAAATCTTATTTATATAAGTGCCATACTTTGTGTATTAGAGAGAACATCCACACCTAGTATACTAGGGTATATAAATGGTACCCATAAACCATTTTTATTGTTCCAGTTAACAAAAAAGTAAAATTCATTAATCAACCAATATTTATTGGTCATCTCCCTTGAATACCCATGATAATTGGGGACCTAAATAAGTACGGAATCCAGTCCTTGCCCTCAGGTAGCTTGCAATCTCCTTGCATAACTTCATTAAAAATTAGATAATGTGGAACAATAATATGTCAAAACTCAAGGGAATGACACAAAGTATTACATGATTGACTAACAAATGAATGGCAGAGCAGATAAATACTATGCATTCAGACAAGGAAAAGGTAAATCATTATGGACTTCATGGGATGAGAAGGTTTCACAGGAGAGATGATAATGAAGCTGGAACTTTTAGGATGAGTAGGATTTGACTAACCAGAGAGTAAAAGGAATGGGATTTCAATGTGAAAAAGCAAAAAAAAAAAAAAAAGTTGCGTTACCTCATCTTACTCTCAGACTTTAAGTATTTGGCCATGTCTACTAAGACAAGAGCTTAACTTCAGTTCAAATTCAGAAAATTTGCTAGCTATTCAATCAGTTTAAGAGGATCTGGTGAAAGTAAGTTTGCACCTTTGGCTTCAGTCAATTTGAATTCAATGAAGGAGTCTATGTAAGGGAAAGGCTAATTTAAAGCATGCACAAAAACTGGGAACTAGGTTTACACAACCTAGATACATATCTATAAAGGCATACCTCTCCACTATCAAAGAAAAAAGGATCTCTTTAATGGGAAAACTTTAAACCCTTTTTGGAGAGGAAAAATAGGAAGAGTTTTCAGTAAGAAAGGAAAAAATTATGTAGTATAACTTTTGGGAACTGTAATTAGCCTTGCATTTTAATGCATTTATCTGCTTCCTCAGATCTAGAGGAATCTGAAAGACAGACTACATTATTCTCCTGACAGATACACAATTTTCAATTGCCAACACAAACAAAGAGAATCTTTCATTTTAAAATTCTTCATTGCACTTTTGTATGAATATGGACTCTTTCATTCGAAGAACTCAGATTATTCCACTAACTTTGATTTCATAATCTTCACTTTAATCTCGTATTGTAAATGACAGGAGTATTCACTTGTCAGCGGAATTGAAGACCAATAGTATACAGGGTGTCACAAAAGCTTTAGTTACTAAGATTTGGGGGATACCCTCTATGATAAGGAACCCTAATGATCCAAGGGAAAACTGAAATCCTTAAAGAATAATTCAAAGGATTTGATTTACAACTGTTTAGGCTACCTGAATCAGGTCCTTAGGTGCAATGGAATTAGAAAAGCATTCCAACAGACACAACTAAAGACTTCACAGCTTATAATACTAAATAATGCTTGGACATTTCCTGTGCTTATGATAACCACACATTATAAATTTTCTGAAACAGTCCTGGTGTCAGTAAAATTTTAAATGTCTTTAAAATTATATTATTTCACATACAATAATTGACTTAATTAAATTATATATAGATATATGTACATGCAAGTATACAATATGCATACGTTCATGTTATACATACATACATATACATACAATCATGGATTTGGAGTAGAAATAAAATCAAAGACCTTTTAGTCTGCCCATGGTCACACAAGTAATTGGGAGAGCTGGCTTCAAACAAATGCACTGATTTCAAATCCAGTCTTCTTCCCATTGTACCATGATACAAGTACAAAAATATATCTGTGTAACAACACATAGAGAGTCACAAAAGATCACAGGTCAAAGAAACATGTTGATTACTCAAGACATTATACATGGCCTTGTGAGATGATATAAACACTTAAATCACACATGAACAACTTCCTAACAGAGTATGTACATTAGCTTACCCTTACTCATCAGTAGCTAATACCTTATCTTAACTACCGTTGACCAGTTGCTACTGTCACATGAATATCTACCTATAGAAGTAGTTAACCAAAGTACACTTGTTCTTGTCATTATTATCATCACTATTACTTATTGTATGGTGTAACTATAATGCAATCACCATTTTAGGATATTCCCTGCCAAAGTAGAATTTTTTTCCTATTAAACATGATGCCATTTTTTTTTCTTGCATGTTAGGTTAATACTTTCCTTTGAAGCTTAGCCACTACTAATATCCCTATAAATTTATATGTATGTAAATTTGTATGCATGCAAAACTTTCAGCAGATGTTTTTTCTCTTTTAGTAACATCTATATAAAGCTCCCCCGATCCACCAATTTACTTAGCAGGAGTATCTGTCAAGGCTGTTCTAGTAATATTTACTTGTCCGGACTCAACAGATTTATTGTCTCAAGATAACATCTACCTCCCAATGTCTTTAGGCTAATTAGGACAACCATGCCAATATAGTCATCCCCCCACCCCTACATAATAGGCATCTAAAACTAAAGCTGCTAAATGTCCTAAATGGATGCTAAGGCCAAGTTGCATCAAAGGATATTCATTAGTGTAGAAAATACTTGTCCACAAGCTAGGGACAGTAGATAATAGATATAGAGTTGGCAAGAACCTCAGAATCTTTCTGAGCCAACACCTCATTTTATAGATGAAAAAACTGAAACTCTAGAATATTATGTGATTTGCCCAAGATGGCACAGATTGTAAGAATCCGAGTTCAGATTTAAGCCTAGATTCTATGACTTGAAAGTATTAGGTGTTTTTTGTTTTTGTTTTTATTTTTGTTTTCCCACTATAAAATACTGCTTTGGACAGGTTCCTTGGATAATTAGCAACCAGAAAAGATTGTCTGTGATGAGTTCAGGTATATGGCATATGGTTAGTTAGCACTTTTGAATCTTCAAGAATATTTGACGATCAGGGGCTTCGCTGATAAGGAGTGACAACAGAAGGAATGTTATTGTGTTGTGGGTTTTTTTTTCTCCTCTACATAAGCAAAAACAATCCAGCCTAAAGTTCCATTTCTGCTAAAGACTTGTCCTTTTATCTTCACATGGATATTGGTGCTTGACTCAGCATTGAGAAAACTGGTAATGATCTCAGGCTTCCCATTGTTGAGATCTGCTGAGTGGATCCTTGGGATCATTCTTTTGTCTGTACTCATTTTTCATCTAAGATATAGGTAATATTAATTCAAATTCTTTAATGAAGTCCTTTGGATTATATATGAGTTTTGTGCTAGGTTTCGTTTATGTCTTTTAGTGGTGAAGAGGTAAATTTTGTGGGCAAGGGTGAGGAAATTTAATCATCTCTCCACGCCTCTAAATTGGTCAAATGAGTTTAGAAAAATAGGTAAGAGGGAGCAGAGACAAAATAGTGGAGTAAAAGTAGGGACTTGCTTGAGCTCTCCCCTGAACCCCTCCTAATACCTATAAAAACTACTCTAAACAAATTCTAGAACTACAGAACCCACAAAATTACAGAGTGAAACAAATCTCCAGCCCAAGACAAACTGGAAGTTGGACAGGAAAGGCCTATCACAACAGGCTGGGAATAGAGCATAGTCCAGCATGGGTCACACCAGCACAGACAGGGTTGGAGCAGGTCTCAGGGGACTGAATCACCAGCAACTGTGGCAGTTTCCAGACTTCTAAACCCACAAATAGCAAAGACAATGTAGAAGGGTCAGTGGGGAAAACTCTGTCAGACCTGGGTAAGAGAAAAGCACAGTTCAGCACCACCCCCAGAGGGGAGCAGCAGAGGTGGCTGTGGTAGTGGTGGCAGCAGTGGTGGTGGCAGCACCAGCAGCTGCTTCTGGAGCTCCAGACCAACAGATGGTGGGGGGATCAAGTGGCTGATCAGAGGGGGATTGCAGAGATCTTTTTGTTGGCCCAGAGGTAGGATTCTCTTGCTTTGTCCTCTTTGGATCTGCGACATAGTCCTGGGTGGCAGTCCTGGGGTGAGGAGAAGGGCTGGCAAGGCAGAGTTTGTGGCAGCTGTGGAGAGACAATCCTCCTCACAGTTCCAATGCAGAAAAGAGTGCTTGAGGTCACTCACAGACCACAGCACAGGCCAGGAGAGGAGTAAATACCTCTCCTTTGATCATATCACCTTAAAAAAACTGAAAATTTACTTGTGCCTTGAAGTATCTCTAAAAACAGATGTGCAAAACCCCTGAAACATGGAACAGAGCACTCTCTACTCTGGAAGCAGATTCCTACTCTGACAAAGAAATCAAAAGTCATGTAATTGGTGGGGGAAATGAGCAAACAGAGGAAAAAAAGATTCAGACTATAGAATTTTATTTTGGTGACAAAGAAGATCAAAACATACAACCAAAAGAAGACAACAAAGTCAAAGCTCCTATATCAAAAGCCTCCAAGAAAAATATGAATTGGTCACAGGCCATGGAAAAGCTCAAAAAATATTTTGAAAATCAAGCAAAAGAAGTAGAGGAAAAATTAGGAAGAGAAATGAAAGCGATGCAGGAAAATCATGAAAAACAAGTCAACAGCTTACTAAAGGAGACCCCAAAATATCCTGAAGAAAATAATACCCTAAAAATGAACTAACCCAAATGGCAAAAGAAGTCCAAAAAGCCAATGAGGAGAGGAATGCCTTAAAAAGCAAAATTGGCCAAACTGAAAAGGAAGTCCAAATGGTCACTGGAGAAAATAATTCCTTAAAAATTAGAATGGAGCAAATGGAAGCTAATGGCTTTATAAGAAATTAAGAAACAATCAAATGAAACCAAAAGAATGAAAAAATAGAAGACAATATGAATATCTCATTGAAAAACCACTGACCTGTAAAATAGATCCGGGAGAGATAATTTAAAAATTATCAGACTACCTGAAAGTCATGATCAAAATAATGCCTAGGCATCATCTTTCAAGAATTATCCAGGAAAATTGTCCTGATATTCTAGAACCAGAGGGTAAAACAGAAAAATGGAAACTGAAAGAATCCACTGATCACCTCTTCAAAAAAAAATCCCAAAAGGAAAACTCCTAGGAACATTGTAGCCAAATTCCAGAGCTCCCAGGTCAATGAGAAAATATTATAAGCAACCAGAAGGAAACAATTTGAGTATTATGGAAACACAATCAGGATAAGACAAGATCTAGCAGCTTCTATATTAAGGGAATGAAGGGCTTGGAATATAATGTTCCAGAGGTCAAAGAAGCTAGGATTAAAACCAAGAATTACCTACGCAGCAAAACTGAGTATAATACTTCAAAGGAAAAAATAGATATTCAATGAAATAGAGGACTTTCAAGCATTCTTGACGAAAAGGCCAGAGCTGAATAGAAAATCTGACTTTCAAACATAAGAATCAAGACAATCATGAAAAGGTAAACAGGAAAGAGAAATCATAAGAGGTTTATTAAAATTCAAGGAGGAATTTGCATTTCTACATGGAACGATGATATTTGTAATTCATGAGACCTTTCTCAGTATTAGGGTAGTTGAAGGGAACACACACAAGCATACATACAACATACACATACACACGCATATACATATGCATATATAGATATATGTGTGTATATATGTATATATGTGTGTGTTTGCATATATGTATGTGTATTTGTACATGCATATGTATATGTGTATGAGTGTATATGTATGTATCTGTATATTCATACATATATACATTTGTATATGTGCATGTGCATGTTTATATGTATATGTCAATGTATATAGATAGAGAGAGGGCACAGGGTGAGTTGAGTATGAAAGGATGATATCTAAAAAAATAAAATAAGAGGTGAGAGAGGAATATATTGTGAGAAGGAGAAAGGGAGAGAAAGAATACTGTAAAATATCTCACATAAAAGAGGCAAGAAAAAGTTGTTACAAGGGAGGGAAAGAGGGGGAAGTTGAAAGGGAATGAGTGAACTTTACTCTCATCAGATTTGGCTTAAGGAGGGGATAACGTACACACTCAATTGGACATCTTACCCTAAAAGGAAATAGGGAAGAAGGGGATGGGGGGGTGATAGAATGGAGGGCAGATTGGAGGAGGCAGTGGGCAGATTGGAGGAGGTGGTAGTCAGAAGGAAACCTTTATGAAAAAGGACAAGTTCAAAGGAGAAAATAGAATTAATGGGGGTGGAATAGGATGTATGGAAATATAGTTAATCTTTCACAACATGACTTATGGAAATGTTTTGCATAATTACACATGTATAACCTATACTGAATTGCTTGCATCCTCAATAAGGGTGGGTGGGGAGGGAAGAAAGGAGAGAATATGGAACTCAAAGTTTGAAAAACAAATGTTAAAAATTGTTTTTACATGCAACTGAGAAATAACATATACAGGCAATGGGATATAGAAACCTATCTTGCCATACAAGAAAGTAAGGACAAAGGGGATAAGGTCAGGGTCTTGGGTGATAGAAGAGAGAGCAGACAGGGGGAAGGAGTAATCAGAATGCATGCCATCTTGGTGGGCATGGTAGGGGAGGGATAAGGAGAAAATGTGGATCTCAAAATCTTGTGGAAATGATTGTTGAAAACTAAAAATAAAAAGATTAATTTTTTAAAAAGAAAAATAAGTAAGATAGTATTTGTATTTTGGTGATGACTGAATTTGTTTGAAGTTTCTCTTCTTGAGAAAATTAATATTCTCAAAAGAAAGAAAACTTTTGAATTCATTCTCTCATTGTAGAGTATGCATGCTAGGATAAAGAGGTCATTTTCACTGACTAACAACACTAAGGGAATAGAAAAGTCATAGGTGACCATTGAAATTGTTACATCTCTCCTGATAATCCAAATGAATTATTCATTGACCTGCCAACAAATATTTGGAAAAAATAGAATAAGCAATTATTGAATTGGATGAGTTCTTCAAGCAAGTTTGCATGTAATGACATATCATCAAATACAAAAGGAGGATGAAAATGCAGTGTAGTCGTGATTACAATGACTGCAGATATTGTATTTTCTGGGATTTTTTTTAATTGTGGAGTTTTCTAATTCTTTCAATGAAAGTGATTTGAAATATAAGTATTACTTAATTTTTGTGCTTTCACAGGAGTTTTCCTATAAGTAATTTTACAAATAAGAAAAAATAAGATCTTCTGAGATCATGCATGCCAATTTTCAATATAGATAATATAATCATCACGCCCTTCCTGGAAAGTCGTTACCTTATTTCTGGCTTCTTATGATCCATACTTTATGGTTCATCCTTCAAGTCTTTCTTGATCTCTTTGGGTGGGAACTACCATTTGGACTTAACATAGCACTTTCAATTACATTAAATCAACATTTATTATAGCCACTGCCCCTGAAGTCAGTAGGGGGATGCTATATACAGAAAATTAACTATGAAGCAAAATAATAAAGTCAAGATGATTTTAAAGTTGTATAAAACCAAATGCTATGTTTGGTCAGAGGAAGAATATCCCTAAAACATTGATATAAGAAATATATTTTAAGTTGGGCTTTACAATATAAGAAGAGAAGAGTATGAACAAAAATATGGACACTAGAAAATGAAGTGTATATCCAGAATATGTAGTAGTAGCAGTATCAATAGCAATAGTGGTTGTAGTAGTAGTAGTAGTAGTAGTAGTAGTAGTAGTAGTAGTAGTAGTAGTAGTAGTACTAGTCGGAAGACGAGGAGGAGAAGGAAGAGAAAGAAGAGGAGGAGCAGTAGTAGTCATCATCATTATCTTTATTGTTATCAGAAGACAACTCATCCAATATGGAGGAGAGCAATATGATATATCTCAAATATTTCTATATTTCAAAAGAATAGTTACTTCACAGTGGGTATTCCCTCCAGTGATTCACATCTTCTTACTCTCCACATAACTTAAGAGACAGTTTCATGATTTGCTAAGGAAAAAAAGTCATGATATGTGCCCAATATTCATGTGCTAACCTTCTCCAAACTTAGCAAGACTAATCCTTGAATAATTCACAGCATCCATTGCCAACTCATATTAAAAGTCTTTCCAGTTTAGGAAGATCTGCTAGAATTTGTACTCTATTATGTACCTATGTCATTTTACGTTATTAGCATTAGTATTATAATTGTTAATAGCCTGAATATACATGTATACTTATGTGTACATACACATATATGTATAAATAGACACATACATGCACAGACACACACATGTTTGTATTACTTTAAGCAAAGAGCTTTATGTGTGTTGACTCGTTTGATCCTCACAACTACCACATGATGTAGCTATTATTATCTCCACAATACAGAGGAAGAAACTAAGGCACAAAAAGGTTAAATGACTTGCCCAAGATCATACAGCTAGGGAGTATCAGTGGCAGGATTCAAACTCAGGTCATCTTAACTCCAAATTAGAGTTCTATCCATTTTCCCATATTAGATTACTTATAGTTATTTGAATAATGTTGTGCATCTTTATATTAGGTCATAATCTCCTTAAAGAGTATGTCTTAAACTAATTTTTGTTAGCTCTCTGACCTAGCATAGTGTTTTGAGCATGTTAAGATGTTTAAAAGTCTTTGTCGAAATTGAAAAAGAAAGGTCTTTCACTTCAGTATAGCAAGATATAGTAGAAAGGAAAGATATTGGATTTGGAATCAAAGGACCTGGATTCAAATCCTAGCATTGTGAGTTTCAACCGATGTGATGGGTTGTCCTTTGTGCTGTGAGCTCCTCAAGAAACAGGACTATCTTTTGTCTTTCTTTGTATCCTCTGCATTTGATAGGGTGCCTGTCACCCAGTAGATGTGTAATAAATGCTAATTAACTGATTGGACAAATCATTTGATTTCTCTAGGTTTTATTTTCCTCACCTCCAAGATGATGTGGTTTCATTATGTAGCTTATAAAGTTCCTGCCATCTCTAAATGTTGGTCACTTAGAAGGCTCTGGACTAGGATCAAGATGCTTTTTAACTACGTGACTTAGCAAGTCACTTAACCATTGCCGACCTGAGCTTTCTCATCCATAAAATGGGAATAGAAATAATATTTGTAAAATGCTTTGCAAATCTTAAAGTGCTCTGCAAATGTGAGTGAGCTATTATTAAATACAAGATCTTATTGTTTTAAAATAGGGCATTAAACTTGAAACAAACAACCCCAAATAGCAGTATTTATACTAGCTTCTAAAATATCTAGGAGAAAAGTTTTTTCTGTCTCTATGCCTAGCACTCTATCAACGATAAACATTACAAGTGCTTAAAGTTGGAGGTGGAGCCAAGATGGTGGCTGGAAAGCAGGGACTTGCATGAGCTCCCAGCCATGTCCCTCCAAACACCCATAAAAACGTCTCTGAACAAATTCTAGAACTGCAGAACCCACAAAATAGCAGAGGGAAGCAGGGCTCCAGCACAGGAAAACCTGGATGTTAGCTGGGTAAGGTCTATCACACAGAACTGGGAGCAGAAGTGAGCACAGCCCAGCATGGGTGGCAGCAGGACCAACCAGACCAGAAGCCAGGCAGAAAAGGCCCTAGGGCCCTGAATCAGTGAGCTATGGCAATTACCAGACTTCTCAACACAAACACCAAAGACAACAGAGAGGGTTAGTGGGAAAGGCTGCAGAGGACAAAGTGAAAGGAGTTCATGGTTTGGCCACCACTCCAGGGGCAGCGGGGATGGTACAGCTACAGAAATACAGCTGCAGTTGCTTCTGGCCCCAGGCCCACCCAGGGGGAGGAATTAAGTGGCAGATCCGACCAAGAATACAGGGCCTGCTTAAGATTTGAGTCCAGGCCCAGTTGGTGGTTCTTGGGAGAGAAGGAGCGCTGGTGTGGCAGAGCTGGCTGTATAGAAATAGCTCTGAAAACAACAGTGCATCCCCTCAAGCTTGTAACAAAGTACTCTCTATTCTACAAGGAGTCATACCCTGACAAAAAACTCAAGGGTCAAGTAGTTGGCTGGGAACATGGCCAGAAAGCAAAAATGGACTCACATTCAGATTCAGACTTTGGAATCTTTCTTCAGTGACAAAGACGACCAAAACATACAGCCAGAAAAAGTCAAAAAAGTCAAAGAGCCTACATCAAAAGCCTCCAAGAGAAACACGAACTGGTCTCAGGCCATAGAAGAGCTCAAAAAGGATTTGAAAAAGCAGGTTAGAGAAGTAGAGGAAAAATTGGGAAGAAAAATGAGAGCGTTGCAAGAAAACATGAAACACAAGTCAATGACTTGCTAAAGGAGACCCCAAAAAACACTAAAGAAAACAACACCTTAAAAAATAGACTAACTCAAATGGCAAAAGAGCTCCAAAAAGCCAAAGAGGAGAAGAATGCCTTGAAAGGCAGAATTAGCCAAATGGAAAAGGAGGTCCAAAAGACCACTGAAGAAAATACTAGCTTAAAAATGAGATTGGAGCAAGTGAAACCTAGTGACTTTATGACAAATGAAGATATTATAAAACAGAACCAAAGGAATGAAAAAGTGGAAGACAATGTGAAATATCTCATTGGAAAAACCACTGGCCTGGAAAATC
>CM053627.1:124989841-125002887 GCA_028646595.1 Phalanger gymnotis | reverse complement strand
AAAAAAAAGGATCATAATTTCTCAGAAGAGAGATAATAATCACATAGGGCTACATTACATGCGAATATAAGGATTTTAACTAAAAATCCATAATATTTACTTGCCAACGTGATATTGCATAACAAATAACTCATTCATCTGTACTGTTAAAAATAATGCAGCAATTTAGAGAAACATTGATAAGGCAAAAGCTTAATAAAAAGAAATTTCACTTAGTTTGACAAAAAAAAGAGAACTTCCATTATAAATGGAAATTATGTATTTCTTATGGTTTGGCTCCATTTATACTTCCTACAGCATTTTCCAAAGAGGAACAAATGTTTGACTTTGTCATTGTGCAGCTTAAAAAGAGAAGGCAGGTCCATGCCAGTGGATTTATCGGGGGCAAATATTAAAATCTCACTGAGTTCAGGGAAGTAGTAATTCTTTTCTGAGATGTTCAAGCTAAGTCTGAAAGAAGTATACTGAACCACAATGGGCTTCTACATAACTAATTCCTCTCAAACTCCAAATCCTCTTGGATCTTAATGCCATTAGAAAATGAGTACATTGACCTACACTGTCTGAGCTTGTATTTGTGAAACAGTTTAAAGAAGTTCTTAATTGTATGTTTATTAATGAAATGAAGGGATTAAAATGTTTCTTCTAAGCCATGGGGCTTTTTTATTGTGTTTGAGAAAAAAAAAGGTGCTGTATAAGAAAGTAATTCATGTAGTCTCTTCAGTAATGTTGTTGCCACAGCAGGAGCACAAGAATAGCCCTTTTGTACTAAAGGTTACATAACAATGACAAATTTTGTCAGTCACCAGAGTAACTAAAACTGCAATCTAAAAAATAAGTGGTTAAAATTATATGTAGTTAATTATGCATAGATACTTATATATTTTTATTGTAACATAAACTGCACATGGGAATAATATTTGAAAGATGGTTTGAAATTTCACTATTAAAGAATAATAGATCCCTATGAGAGGCAGCATGATATAGTAGCTAGCCTCAGAGCCAGAAAGACTTTTGTTCAAGTTTTGCCTTTGACACAAACTCATTAAATGATCCTGAGTACTTGCCATTGCTCTAAGAAAATTTCCAAGACTATGAGTTGCAAAGTAAATGCTAATGGTTACCTATACTGGTAAAGGAAGTTCTCTCATTTAAGAGTTCCAATAAACTCGTAGGTCCAGGATCTATCCCTATCCCTTAAACTCATAGATTTGAATATGGGATGGTTATTAGAAGTTCTCTAGTTTGACTCTCTTGTTTTGTGGATGAGGAACTGAGGCACAGAGAGTTTAATTGATTTGCCCAAGATCCCACAAGTAGTAAATAGACAGCCAATATTCAAACTTTGTTCCTCTCACCCTGGTTTTATTATTCTTTCCATTGTAACACTGAACCTCTGCTCCCATTGTCTGGAGGCCAGGTTCATTACATTTCAAATTTCCCCAGTGTTTTCTGGTAGTGAAGGGAATTTGAGGAACCTAAGCACTGCCATTGGCTCCAACCTCCTCAAATGTGTTCCCTTAGGGAGATTTTCCACACCCCAGAACCATTTATATATTTAATACATAAGCTTTTTCAAAGCAATATATACCTTAATAAAAATGCCTCACAGCATGTGGGGCACAATATCTTACTCTGTCTCTGATGAGAAGAAGATGAGGTTCATATGTTAGTTCAGTTCCCATATAATGCAGTTTCATTTCCAAGTCCAAAGTCACTCTTGTGCTTGAGTCCCAGACACTTTGGGTTTTCAGAGTTTCCTTGCTGGGCTGGCTGCTCACAACATCAAATGATCTTGGCTCCAATGGCCTGATCAGGATTATTATCCCTACCTAGAAACGGAGAAGGACAAATGGACTAGAAGAAATAAAGGCCCATTTCTCAGAGCCACAGGGTAGAAAGGAGAGCTGGGGAATGAATCTCCCACCTTCTCCTCTCACTGGTTCAGTTCACATGACACAAGGGTCAAGTAAGTTGGCTGGGAACATGGCCAGGCAGCAAAATCACACTCAGATTCAGACTCAGAGTTTGGAATCTTTCTTTGGTGACAAAGAAAACCAAAACATACAACCAGAAGAAGTCAAGAAAGTCAAAGAGCCTACATCAAAAGCCTCCAAGAAAAAAAAGAACTGGTCTCAGGCCATGGAAGAGCTCAAAAAGTATTTGGAAAAGCAAGTTAGAGAAGTAGAGGAAAAATTGGGAAGAAAAATGAGAATGATGGGAGAAAACCATGAAAAACAAGTCAAGGACTGGCTGAAGGAGATCCAAAATAATACTGAAGAAAATAACACCTTAAAAAAATAGACTAACTCAAATGGCAAAAGAGCTCCAAAAAGCCAGTGAGGAGAAGAATGCCTTGAAAGGCAGAATTAGCTAAAAGGAAAGGGAGGTCCAAAAGACCACTGAAGAAAATACTACCTTAAAAATTAGATTGGAGCAAGTGGAAGCTAGTGACTTGATGAGAAATTAAGAGATTATAAAACAGAACCAAAGGAATGAAAGAGTGGAAGACAATGTGAAATATCTCATTGGAAAAACCACTGACCTGGAGAATAGATCCAGGAGAGAGAATTTTAAAATTATTGGACTACCTGAAAGCCATAATCAAAAAAAGAACCTAGATATCATCTTTCAAGACAGAAATAGATTCATAAGGTTTCTGTTGTTTGTTGTATTATGTTGTTTCATTTTGTTTTTTAAACTGAGAAACCACCAGAAACCAGTGGTCAACATTTACCTACAAGGAAAACATAAACTCTTTGGCTTTTACTTTTCTTAGAACCCCTTCCCTACTGAATCATTCAATTGGATTTTCATCTGCATTTTTCCGCTAACTAAAATTTCTGATGCTTATTTAATTCTTGGAACAACATTTTGTCTACATTTTGTCCCCCTTTCTATTTAAATGGAAATAGAAAGACACCACTTTCTGTCTTTCCTTTTATTTTTCTGTCTTTATGCCTTATCACGGGGAATAAGAGGGGAAGTGAGAAGGGAGGGGAAAACTAAATGGCCAGTTGAGTCTTTGTAAGATTCATTTACATCTCAATACAAATGGAAGACTATTGGTCTCTGAGAGCTCTATATTATTTAGGAAACCTCAACTAGAATTTTTATATTCATAAAGGGAAATCATTCCAGGCCAGTGATTGCAAAAATAATGGCATAGAAGCAAAAAGCTGGAATAGAAGCTAACTATGAAGACAAACTGAAACAACTACATAGGTATGAGACAGAAGAAAATATACTAGCTTAGTATCAGAAGTCCTGGGTTCAAATTATGGTTTGGCCCATTGCCTACCAATGAGAATTTGGTTAGATCCCTTCACTTTTCTGTGCCTCATTTTCCTCATCCTTAAAATGAGGGAATTAGAATAGATGTCTTAGAGATTCCTCCCAAGTTGAAAGCTGTAGGTAGAATAGAAGTTGAGAAAGACTGGGAAAAGGGAGACGAATTACAAAAATATTAGGAGTGACAAAGCTTATACAGGCATGAATTATTACTGGAGTCAAGAGAAACAGAAAGAGATTTGAATTGAAGGAAACTTATTAGAGAATTGAAGGAATCTTATTATTTTGTCACTATTGTTAGTTGGATATGAAGGACCGTGGTGTGGGGAGAAACATTTAAACAAACTTTAGAGAAAGATTTTATACTAGCATTGGAATCATAAATAAATGAGACAGTCTAAACTATTGAAAATTATCAGCCCTGGAATTTCCATGATTTTGGTTCAAGACCAATACATAATTTCTGCCAGACACACAAAATAAAATAAGTAGTATAATTGGTCTTTTGCAATGTTTTCTTGGGTGACACAATAACAATTCCTTCAAGTAGATATACTTTTTAAAAATCAAGAAGATAAAATTTGAGAAATTTCAGTAAACGTTAACTGCATCTCATTTTTTAATGACAGAGGCCTTTGTGTTAGTTCCTTCCTTTTAGGTATATGATCACTAAAAGAAAATCTTTTTTCAGCTCAGGAAAAGGAACTGAGAAGGAGTTTCTGACACAGATGATTATTCCACACAGATGTTTCCTAGCATCCAGAGAACACTAAGTTTGGAGTCAGAAAGATGTAGGTTTAAATTCTGCCTCCTCAGATGCTTCCTAGCAATGCAATCTTGAAATTCTTTGCACAGTTTTCTCTTCTCTAAAATGGGAATGAGATAGAGTGAGAGTCAAATGACACAACATGTGCAAAGCCTTTGACAAACCCTTAAAGTAATATTTTCACATCTGGTCTCTATTATTATTATCTTATCTTTTACATGGGGTTGAAATTTAAAAAAAAAATCCGGAGACAAGTTGCTATACTGCTACTGTGCTTTTTGTTCAGTGTTGTACTGACTCTTGCAGAGGCACATTAAAAAAACACAACTCTTTTTTATAGTTCATTCAAAGTGTTAGAATATAGTGCCATCCTTTACAGGCTCACTGAGAGCATTTTTGGTATAACATGGGTAGCAGGCAGGAAAACAGGGATGATTTGCATCTCATGCTATCCCCATGTGAATTTGGTCTCTTCTGCTAAGTCTTTATATATTGGAAATCTTTCATGACATCTAATTTAGAGATTATTCATTTCTGTATAGCTATATCTGTTAAAGCATTGTTAGTGTTTTATGGATCAATATTATGTCTGAGGAATTGAGGGCAATGGCTCAGGTCATGAGAGCTCCAATATAGTTCAATGATTGAATTTTCAAGGATATTTTGTGGTCTATAATTTTATTATAAGGATTTGTTATCTATTAGTCCATGAAAGATAGCAATCTTTTGATGTGTAATTCTAGTCACTAGGTTATGTCTTGCTAGGGATTTTTTATGTACTAAAGTTTTACAGCCTTCAGTGATTCATTGCAGTTTCTAGGGTTTCCTTACTTAGTCTTCAATGATCACTAAATCCTTGTTCCTTAGGGAAAATTCTTGCTCCTTATGGATAACCATCATCATCTTCTTCATTCCCATCTTTGCCATCATTGTCTTGTGGTGTCTGAGAAAAGTCAATATTCTCTTTCTATTCTTTTACGTTTAATATTTGGTGAGCTATTAAAAAGAGATAAACGTATTTGGATATAAGTTCATCTTCTGTAGGCTCACTGAAAGCAACTTTGGTACAACATATGAATGTGTATGTGTGTGTGTTTCCTCTTTTCTCCATGTAGCTTTTATCTCTCTTTCTAGTTTCTATGTGTTGAAAGCACTTAATTCCATATATCTTAGATATAATGATATCTACTAAGAATATTTTAAACATTTTTATGGATTAATGTTCCATTTCAGAGACTGCAGGAAACAATTTGGCCTAAGATAATGCTATGATTCCCATATAGTATTTTGAAAGTGTTCTCTCTGTAAAGAGTTCATGCAGAATCTTCTGTTGTTGTTCATCCTTTGTTCTGGAAGAAGACCAATGATGTCACAAAGGTGATGTATTGACTTGCATGTCAATTGGATTTAAGCGAGGCAGAGCTGTGCAAAATTGTCAGCTTCATTCTCTCCTCCAGAGCTCCACAGTCATCAAAGTCCAGTGGCAAGACAAAAGTTAAGACAACTGGTGATGGCCCAGGATGCAGTAGCTTTTTCTAAATTAAGGCTTTTTAAAATTAAGGTCTTTCTCAAGTCTCAATTTTTCTGAGGCAATGGCAATTCAATGACTAGGGGCTAGGTAAGAATTGAGACAAAAGATGACCCAATTAATCATCACAAAACTATTAATCTGGGAGAGGAAAACTCAGAGCTTCTGGCCAGAACAGAAAATAATTGCTATTTACACTCATTTTAAGCCATTAAAAGCTAAAAAATAAGCCACAAAACATTGAGTTGGAGGCTACTATTGGCCATTCAATGAGAGCCTGGGTGTTTTAGGATTAGAGGCTTAGTCAAGCAGTTCCATTCAAAACATAATGGTGGTTTTTTTAACCTATTTTTTCCAGAGCTATATTTCAACATATCTAACAAAATATAAACTCTATATCTTGACTTCGTGCATTTTCATTGATTGACACCTATGTCTGGAATATTCTCCCTTCTCATTTCTACTTCCTGGCTTCTTTCAAAACTAATTTCAAATCTGACCTTCTGTAAGAGGCAGGCCTTTCCCTTTTCCTATTCCCCACACTCCAGCAACATCCCTCTGAGATTACCTACAGTTTACATTGTATGTATGACATATGTGGATCCATACAACGTATATTTGCATTTTATCTTCATTGGCATGTGCCTTCTTTAAAGGCAGGAATCTGTTTTGTTGTTGTTGTCGTTTGTTTTATTTTTTGTTTTTTTGTTTCTCCAGCATGCAGCACAGTGCCTTTCACAGAGTAAATACTTAATAAATTATTGCTGACTGACTAGAAATGTCTTCCTAGCCATGTTTCAGAGGCTATTTTTCAAACAATTTTTTTCTCCAATTGTGTGCAAAAACAATTTTTAACATTCTTTTTCTTTTAGTTTTGAGTTCTAGATTCTAATCCTCCCTGTCTCTCCTACCCCTTCCCTGAAACAGTAAGCAATCTAATATAGATTATAGATATGTAATCATGTAAAACATTTCCATATTAGTCATTTTGTTGAGGTTTAGGGATGCTGGGATACCAAAATATTGACACACAGATCCTGCCCAAGTGAATATGACTCAAGACTTGTTTCACCCAAGATAAAACAAAGTTTATTGAAAATTTGCCATATTGGCCAGACTCTTAGAGAATCTGGACATTTGTAATGCTAATACAAGTGGGACAGATTGAATCTGAGGACTTTCATGGAACAAGATGGATCTTACATACAGAAAGACTGTGGGAGGGATCTACGGTTGGCCAAGTAGTCTGGGGTGATTGCAGGAGAGGTCTAAGGAGGGCCTTGATAGGAGTGACCAGTAGGCTGGGGTGACTAGAGGTCAGAGGCCAGGAACCAAGAGAATGGGGTTTTGATAGGATCAAGGGTGGGAAGTAGCTGGAGGCAATCCAGAGGTAATAGACAATGGAGGCTTGGGCTAAGTTAAGAGTAACAGAGAACTGGACATAGGAATAATGAAATGCCAGTTGAGGGGAATATAGCTTCACAGGAACATTAGATCAAGTGTGAAGATTTAAGGACAGTTCAAAGGGGTTTCCACAGCGTGTACTCCACCAATTTTATGCAAGAAAACAAACAAAAAAGAAAGAAGAGAGAGAGAGAGAGAGAGAGAGAGAGAGAGAGAGAGAGAGAGGAAAGAAAGAAAAAGAATGAAACTGAAAATAGTATCCTTCACTCTGTATCCAGAGACATCAGATTAAAAATGCTACCCATTTCCAGAGAAAGTAGGTAGCATTTTCATCATGAATCATTTGGATATGTCTTGGATCATTGTATTGCTCAGAATATTCACAATTGTTCATCATACAATATTGCTCTTACTATATACAATGTTCTGGTTCTGCTCACTTCCCTTTGTATCAGTTCATGTAAGGCTTTCCAGGTTTTTCTGAAATCATCCTGTTTATCATTTCTTATAGTACAATAATATCACATTACAATTATATACCACAATTTATTCAGCCATTTCCCAATTGATGGGCATCCTCTCAATTTCCAATTCTTAGCCACTACAAAAAGAGCTATTATAAATATTTTTGTACAAATAGGTTCTTTTCCTTTATTTTTCCTAATTTCTTTCAGATACAGCACTAGTAGTGGTATTGCTGTTTTATAGTCCTTTGAGCATAGTTCCAAATTGCTCTCCATAATGGTTGGATTAGTTCACATTTCCAGCAACAGTGCATTAGTGTCCCAGTTTTCCCACTTCCACTCCAAAATTTGTCATTTTTCTTTTTTTGTCATATTAGAAGCTATTTTTCACAACCTTTTGCATAGTTTACCATTTCCATTAATCTGCCATGTAATCAGAGACAAGTCAATGAGCTCACTCCCTACAAGTATGCGGAGTGCTATTGATACAACTCTCTATCTGGAAGGGTCTGGGAAGTCAGCTTGTGGAAACACTGTGATGCCATGTAATAAAAATTTCTTTGTGTGCCTTTGGAGCATCTCCAGTTATTCAATAACTGGTTCTGGTTCACTAAGCACATGGTAGAAGAGAGCCTGTTTAATTGACTGGGGGAGAGAGGGATTTGAACTTGGTTGTATTCAATAGGCCTTAGTAAACCTTTGCCTTAGTCTCTTGGTTTAACTTTTCTTTGGCTGACTTTTTCCTCCTAGATGACAACCAGTGTTGTAAAGGGAGAGCTCTTGTGCCTTTTTCCCATCCAAGATCAAATAAGCCTTGGTCCTTTGCCTTACTGCTTTTATTTCCTCCTTTTTAGATGATCTGGAGACTGTGATCATGTGAGTTTTGAAAAAAAAGTAAGCCATCTGGGAGACTAGGACTTCAGTTCAGATCATGTTTTGCAGCTAGCCTAGTATTAATGTCTCAAGAAGTGAGAAGCCACCTTCAGAAACTAACCTACCAGTACCTCAGCAAGGCTTTATTCAGCAATAATGTCACATTTGTATATGAACTTGGTGAAACCAATCTTGTGTAGAAACTGAGTCTTAGTCCATTATCCCCAGATACTGAGATGACATCGGGGAATACATTCCTCTGAGGTGTTGCGGGAGAAATGTTTGTACTTATTTTCTTGCTGTTTCTTCTAAATACCCCTTTGTAAAAGCTAATCGATGTGACTAGGTTACAGTGGTGTGGAACACATGAGGAATGAGCTCTTCAGCCAATGATATTAGAAAAGAATTCCCCTAAACCTGGAGGAAGTGAAACATAGCCAACCTTGTTCTGGAAGCATACTTGCTTAATTATTTTATGAACATGATTATTATTTGGAGGAAAAATTGAGAGGTGTGTTTCCAGACTATTGCTGTGTGGTACTTCTTGGCTAGTCTAAGAGAAAACTAATGCCAAGACACATTGAAACAATCCAAGAACAAATTCTACTGCTTTCTATTGTTGAGAGTTTGGGGGTTCGTATCCTTCCTCCGAAACTGACAACTAGCTATATAATTAGCTTTCATACCACTTCCCAGTAACCTAAAAAGCTGAATCTCAATTAAAGGTTAGCAATCCCAGATCTCATTTAAAGTTCTTGGATTTATATCTATTTAATTTTCTGGGTGCCAAAAAAAAGCAATTTTCCTTCCCATACCCTCTGCCCATGTTTCCTCCAACTCCTCCCCTTTGCTTAGATTCACATTCCCCTGTAACTCACAGAATGGAAAGCATCAGAGATAAGACAGCCAGACTGCATGTGTGTGTGTGTGTGTGTGTGTGTGTGTGTTTTCATTTATCTTTCAATCACTGAATTCAGTAAAGGCAGATGGCCAAGAACAGCCAGTGTAACTCATGCTACAAATAGCCTAGCAAATAAAGAGAAATTGAGGAAATAAAGGTTAAGGTAAGAGAGAGGAGGAGTAGGAGAAAGGGATATAAGCTAAATGGATTTGGTGAGGGAAGGAACATGTTAAAGTAGAATGAATACAATTAAACTGACTGCTCTTGGTTAATACCATATAACACAAATTTCTAGCATAATTGAAATAAAATGACCACATCAAAATATTTTGAGCTTTTTTTTCCCTTTTAAAGTATTAAGACAGGAAATAAAATGTCCAGATGGTAAGAAATCATGAAATAACCACGCATATTTTTATGGAGAGAAAACGTCAATTGGAAATGAAATATAATCTTTATGAGGGAAAGTGCCATATTACATACTTTATGACTACAATTTATCAACGAACTTGAGTGTAGTATCTAAAAGGATATATTTTGTTTTAAATGATGCATCAGGAATGGTAGAAAAAACTGAGACAGGAAATGTGGCATCTAGTCCTCACTTGTAAAGTAACCATAACTTAGCAATAACATGTCAGCATTAGTTTCCTGGTTTGTAAATGATATGATTAGATGTAGATATTGTGAGGAAAATAATCAACAGTTACATAATAATTTCAGGTCTTTTAAGGATTTTTATCCTTGTATCCCTTGCACCTAGCACTGTGCCTTGCAATTAGAAGATAATAAATGTTCTGTGATTGATGTATTTGTCACTTTAAGTTTCCCAAAGTGCTTTCTTATAAAAATTCTGTAAGGCAGGTAATATTTTATTATACCCAGTTAACAAATGGGTATGATATCAATTGCTCTGAGACACTAAATGTTTCTCCAATGATTACAGAATTCCTAAGCATCTGGAAAAGGCTTTGAAACCAGATCTGCTGAATTCGGATTCAACACATTATACATTATAACATGTCACTTCTTGAAAATAGGCTTCTCTCAACATTCCATAATCTTTTATTATAGTTTTGAGGTAGGTCTGACATCTTGGAAGAAGGTCTTCAAGTTAATGCCCTAGGACTCTACACTTGGCCCTCTCCTAACATTGTTATCAATGACTTGGAAAATCTAGATATAAATTGTGTGCTTATTAAATCCCTTAATAATACAAGGCTAGGAGGCATAGCTAACATACCAGCTGATAAAGCATTCAAACATATATTGAAAGAATAGAACTTTTGGCAAAATCAAATAGGATGACATTCAATAAAGATAAATATAAATGCACTTGTTTTTAAAAAAATCAATATTACATTTAAGAAAGGGGGGAAGTTTAGCTAGACAGAAGTTTGTCTAAGAAACAAACACTTTGGGGTATTAGTGTCTCGTGAGGTCAATAAATGAGTCAACAGTATGATGTGGAAACCAAACAAGCTAGCATGATTTTGGATTGCATTAAGAGAGGAATAGATATCAAGAATAAGAAGATGATGGACCCTGAGGCAAACCCTGTTTGTTTCAGTTATTGTTCATCTGTAAAATCAGCTGGAGAAGGAAATGGCGAACCATTCCAGTATCTTTGTCAAGAAAACCCCAAAACGGAGTCACAAAGAGTCAGACACAACTGAAACAACTCAACAACAACCAAAAAGTACTCTGCCTTGGTTAGAAGATGTCTGAAATATCACGTTCAATTTCGCATGCTACATTTTTGGAAGAACATTAGTAATGTGAAGCACATCAAGATGAGGACAATCAAGGCTCTGAAGATCTCAAGCTAATGATGCAAGGTGATCAACCAGCAAATGAATAAGCCTTAGAAGGAACATATTTGGCCATGATAGCTATCCTCAAATATTTGAAGGCTTGTCTCACAGAAGAGAGAATGGACTTGTTAAGAATTTCCTTTTCTCGAAGTCTAAATTTTTGCTTTTGTGTTGTCTAATCATTGCTCTAAGGGCTTCCCTCTGAGGGAAAAACACTCTCTAGTCTTTTTAGTCTTCTTAGATGTGGACTTATAAGAAGTAAAGTGCTAAATATTCCATTCTTCAATTAAAGAGCTTATCAGGTCCAAAGGACATTTCCAAATGGATTCATTAGTCCACTGCTAATAAGGCCATAGTTTCTAACATAATCCAGATTAGAAAAAAGAGGAGCCTTTGAAATCCTATTCACACTACACTCCTGACTCTCCACGAGGCTTTGTCTACTATTCAGAAGAAACCTCTTCACCCCAGAGGCCCAATTCACTCCTGGACTACTTCTCTCATTTTTGCTCATTGGAAATATCCTCTATCCCTGTGATCTTTTCCTCCAATTGGCTGGTTCCTTCCAGAACCTCCATTTTAAGGAGGATGTTTATTGACAGACCCAATGAAATCAGTTCCATATTACCGTTACATTGCATGTTCAAAATCTCTTATCTAATACGTAAAATGAGATCTTGAAACTAAATAATCTCTAAGATCCCTTCCATCTCCAACTTCCAATTAGTTTAGGATTTTATATCAGAATTGTATTTGAATTGCAGAAGTATGGGACAATGTAGCTTGAAGAAACTTTTGGGATCATATAGTCTAATCTTTTAATTTTTCAGATGAGGAAAGTGAGACCAAGTGAAGTTACAGAGCTAAGCCCCATAAAATGGTGGTCATGTAATGGTCACTCATTAAAGACATAGAGTATACCTATAGGCACCCCCCTTCCCTAAGGCATTCACTTCATCAAACTGAAAAATTAACAAAATTCTTGATTCAAAGAAGTAATAGGAGATCAAATCTGATTAATAGACTCTTATGGCTGCTCTCCTGTGTACATGTGTGTGTGTGTGAGTGTGTGTGTGTATGAGTGTTTTTATGAGAGAAGGGCCACACTTGTCTTAACACCAGTCAATCCATTCTTGTACATAGTCACTAAATTTGGTAACATAGCTACTCTGGTCTTATTGTCTTAGGGCCAGGTCCGTTATATTTTATACCACATAAGGTTTTCTAGTATTCTGAAGCAGCTGAAGAATCTCTTTCCTATGCCATTTGCTTAAGCCCTGACTGTGTTTTTGACATTATAAAAGCCCAGTAACTAACATCATAGTCCCATTGTCTGGATGGGGGAAAGTTGTCAGCTCCCCTCTCTCCATCCCCACTTATTAGTCTAAAACAATTGTCCTTCTTGTTTTTTTTTTTTGGGGGGGGTAGGCAAGACAATTTGGGTTGACTGATTTGCCCAAGGTCACACAGCCAGTGTGTGTTAAGTGTCTGAGGTCGAATTTGAACTCAGGACCTCCTGACTCCAGGGTTGTCTCTCTACCACTGTGCCACCCAGCTGCCCCCAGCAATCATCCTTCTTGAAAAGCAGCTGGGGAAGAGCTTGAAAGATCATCTTCTCGAAACCTTTGTATACACATTCACTTCCAGCTGTATAGTCAGCAGACCTTTTGATTCAACAACATTGTACTAGTTCCTCAGTCACTCATATCTGGGAACTGAATCCTAAACATTCCATGTTTTAGACTGGAAAAAAGGAAAGGAATAAAATACTGGTGTAGTCTCTAGGGCATTCTCTGATTTGACCTTCCCAAAAGCAAGGTCAAATCTGAGCATGCTTTAAGGACTAGACTCTTTGACCCGTGTTAGGGCCCTCTTGGAAGAACAAACTTCTAAAGGGTTAACAGTGCTGTTCATTCCTCTGGTATGATTGGACCCCCATAGCCCTGGGAGGAATGTCAAGGGTAAGGGAAAGGAACATCATGGCCGTGAGAGAAAGGAAGCGCTG
>CM053627.1:124967469-124989741 GCA_028646595.1 Phalanger gymnotis | reverse complement strand
CTACATTCTTAGATCAAAGCTGTATTCACTTGTAGATTGTAGACAATGTTTAGGGGCTCGAGGGTATATAAGTCTCAGCCAGGCTAAAAATAAACGAAGTTAATCTGCTTATTGACTTCCACCCCGTTTTTCCCTTTTAGCTGGTCTAATTGGGGTCAGGGGGTCCCCGAGGGTTTTGGGGGGACTCCTACAGACCTGTCATATAATTACAACTGAATAAATGAAAGAAAAATAATTTATTAAGAATTCACTGTGTAACATTCACTATGCTAAATATTAGAGTTACAAACAAAAGCAAAAAAAAATATCCCTGCTGTCATGAGCTAGACCTGACTCAGGGCAGTCCCCTGGTACTTGAAGTCTGAGACTAGAGTAACATGGAGTGCTTTTACATGTTCCAGAAGGAGATATTATTAACTATAGCATAGAAAAGATACCCACCAAGGATGAAGTCCTTATTTCAGGTAGATATGACCCTTTCATCTCTGTACAGGAAAGCATCTTGTCATAAGGGAAGGGTACAGTGATTCATGGAGGCCTTGGGACACCTACTAAGTCTAAAAGGCCATGATTCTATATGGATGGCCCTTTTCTGCCCTTAACTTAGGAAGATGCCACATCAGTAGGGTTTGAGGACAGCAAAAATCAATACCAAAAGGTAAATTACATTCTGGGAACAGCTTGCTTGTCTATTAGGGAAATAAATAGCCTAACCTAAGTGAGCCAAGATGGTGGAAAAGATGAATGAACAACCCAAACTCTCTCAACACTTCCCCACAAATAACTTTAAAATAACATAGCAAATCAAGTTCTGGAGCAGTAGAGACAACAAAATGTTGGGGTGAAACAATTTCCGAGCCCAAGACAACTAGGAGTTCAGCAGGAGAAGTCTGTCACAATAGGATGGTAGCACTGCAGCAAAGCCAGTAGCAAGCTCTCAAGGCAGCTGCAAGAGAAGCAATAACAGATTTGGGAACTCTCAGCCCACAAACGGTAAGGGGGTTGGATAACCGGTGAGAAAGTGATTATAGGGGACTTTTTACTGGCACTGGGTTGAAGATGCTGCTGCTTTGCTTATATGTGATTCCAGGTCACAATTCCAGAGCACAGAGGAGTACTAGTTCTTGCTTCCATAAAGTAACAAGGGCCCTGGTCACAGTTTCAGGGCAGATAAGAGTATTTGTGGTTCCTCACAAGGGAGCAAAGGCTGTAGTCTCATTTCCAAGGCAAAAAGCAACATGAGTGCTTGCTACTACGAGAGAACAAAGGACATGGTCATAGTTTAAATGTAGAGAAGACTGCTTGTACTTGCTAACAAGGGAGTAGGAGCCCTGTTCTCATTTCCAAAGCAGAAAGGAATGCTAGGTCATGAGGCTGTAGCAGAGAAGAGGACCTGGGAACAGTTCCAAGATCAAGAGGAGCACAGGCACTTATGGAAACGAGATCACTTTCAGAGCACAGACCAAGAGAGCAGTGACCACATCTCTCCTTAGATCATACCACCTAGGAAGCACCAAAAACTTATAGGTCCCTAGAACTAGCTCTGAAGCAAGAAGGCCAAAAAAAAAAACACTCTGAAGCTTAGAGGAGTGTCCCCTCCACCCCAGAAAGAGAGCTGAACTTTACCATAAAGTTAAAAGTCAAGAAACAGGCTGAAATGAGTAAATGATAATAACAAAAAAAAAAAACCAATATGACCATAACAAGTTACTATTGTGACCGGAAAGATCAAGACATAAACTGAGAAGAGAAAAATGTTAAAATACCTACTAGCAAAGCATCAAAGTAAAATGCGAATTGGACACAAATCCAACAAGAATTCCTGGAAGGTCTCAAAGAGTATTTTAAAAATCAAGTAACAGAAGTAAAGGGAAAACTTGGTAAAGAAATAAGACTCATGTAAGAAAATTACAAAAAGAGAGTCAAAAGCTTAGTAAAAGGCCCTCAAAACTGAAGAAAATAACACTTTAAAAACAGAATTGACCAAACAGTAAAAGATGCACAAAGATTCACTGAAGGCAAGAATTTCTTAAAATGAAGAACTGGAAAAATGGGGTGGGAGGAGTACAAAAGTTCACTGAAGAAAATAATTTAATAAAAATTAGAATTGGGCATCAAGAAACTAATGACTCAATGGGACATCAAGAAATAATAACACAAAATGAAAAAAATTGAAGAAAATGTAAAATGACTGGAAAAACACATGACCTGGAAAATAGATCCAGGAAAGATAATTTAAGAGTTATTAAAACTACCTGAAAGCCATGATAAAAGAAAAAAAGAGCCTAGACAGCATCTTTCAAGAAATTATCCAGGATAACTGCACTGATTTCCTAGAAGAAGAGGTTAAAATTGAAATTGAAAAAACAAACAACCATCAACCATTTCCTCAAAGCAAATCCAAAATGAAAACTCCTAGGAATATTATAGCCAAATTTCAGAGTTCCCAGATCAAGGAGAAAATACTGCAAGTAGCCAGAAAGAAAAAAAAAATATGAATATCATAGGATCACAGTCAGAAGGAAACAAGATTTAGCAACTTCCACTATAAAAGATTGGGGGCTTGGAATATGATATTCCTGAAAGCAAAAGAGCTAGGTTCCCAACTAAGAATAACCTACCCACAAAACTTGTTGTTGGTCTTACACCTCTACAACAGCTGCTAGTAACATTGTTGTTACAAAATGGCATAGTTGGCAGGATCTGCAAAGTAAAAGGAGAGTATGGGGCTTGGGGAAACTGGTATAGTGGTTATACTTGTGGTGACTATAGTTATGTAGAGGCCAGAAGCAGCAATGGCCTAAGGGTAAAAAAGCAAGTAGCAGTGATTAGAGTGGTTTCCTGGGTGCCCAGAGCAGGGCCCCTGGGAGATAACCTTTCCTTCTCCCTCACTACCCCAGTAGCACTCCAGAAGAGAGAGATTGAAGCAACAGCTATGGGAGTAAAACAAGCCTATGAGAGATGAGATGGCCAAAGCCAGGGCTCAAGTGGATTAACCCAGCTCTGGCTGTGCCCCAGACCAGAGCTGATGGAGCCATGGAGTAGGAACAGAGAACTGCCTGTGTACCAACCCAGCAGGAGCAGTTGGTGAGGTGAGAGAAAAATGGAGAGCTGCCTATGTGATCTATCAAGAGAGGAGAACTGACTGAGAACTTCAGAAAGGTGAGATTGGGAACTGAGAGCTGCCTCCACTGGGACTCACGCAGAAGCCAGGAGCCAGATGGCTCCTACTGGAGGACAAGGAATCCTGGAGTTTGGAATTCAGCCCCAGGGCAAGATAAAAACTTTTGTAGCAAGGTGCTGTGTGTGCTTTTTTCCTGTGTTCCCCTGGGATGGTTTGGGACCAAGGTGGTGGGTGGAGTTGTCTATGGTGAGTGGGAGGAAGTGCCATGGACCCCCAAGGACCCAACCCTGTTGGCTTTGTTGCCCTGCTACCCCTCAGGACTTGGAAGCAGGGGCTGGAGCAGTGTGGGGAGAAGACCACATCCCCAAGAGAACTTTATTTACACTTTTGTTTTTGTTTTGTTTGTGTTGGGAATTTGCTCAGTAAAGCATGCCTGAACCTGAGAGTGCCAGGAGGAAGCCTGCAATGGCAGTGTGGGAAGAAAGACATAGCCCCAAGAAGGATTTTACTTGGACACTGTATTGACTGAGGAAATTGTAACTTGCTGTGACCTAGGAGTGGATGATGTTTGTATTTTCTGCCACTCCTTAAGGATGATAGGTGGTGCTATAGAAGACCCTGTCCTAGGACCACCTGCTTGTGGAAACAAGTATTTTGGGGAATGCTACTGAATGATATATTTTGCATAAGGATGTTGCTGTGAATGTTATGTTTAGTTTATTGAACAATGTGAGATCGCAAAGTATAATGCCTCCATTTGTCCTGGTATTCATGGCCATTTAGATTGTGAAGGCCAAGGATCCTGGAGGGGTGAAATGTACTGGCAAGCAAGGTGGGACTTTTTGCCCTTTTTTCTTTTGGAGTGCTTCTCAGCACTGAGGCAATCAAGTGTCTTTGAGTCTTGCCTTTGTTTCAATCAAGAGTCTTTGATTCAATCAAGAGTCTTTGATGACCTGCTTAAGTCACAAGAAACCCTAAGTAACATGAGTTTGAGTCACATGCTTGTGATGCCCTTTGACCTTGAAGAAATGTTTATATACTCTGAGGTTAGCATTTTGCTTTTGGAAATGTTCCTGTGACTTGCCCGGATGAGACTCTGGGTAGCCCCCAGGCTTTGAAAACTGAGATGTTAGTGCTTCTCTCTCTGGTAACTATGTATATATTATGTATATATTGCTATGGACAGACAGAAGCCTTTCTGCTGATTTCTGTTATTTGCTCCGTTTATATAATTTCTGCTTGTAATTTCTGTTTATGTTTTCTCTGAAGTTCAGGGTGCTGACTTTCCCCTCTGAACTAAGTGAATGACATATGTATGTTTAATTGAAGTGAGATTGTAAACCCCTTAAAGTTACTTTCCTTAGAAAAGTAGATCAAAGAAGCTGTGCTAGCAGCCCTCCTGTGAGCTGGTGTTGTTGGTCTTGTTGTTGTTCTTACATCTCCACAGCAGCTACAAACTCAATTGGGTATGAAAATCTATCTTACCCTATAGGAAAGTAGGGGGGAAGGAGTTGGGGGGGGCGGTGTTGCAACAATTCGTCTAGCAGCTACTGTGGCTGTGTAAAATCAACAACAACCAGCACACAGAACACTGCAAGCCCAGGTTCTTTTGATCTGCTTTACTAAGGAAAGCAATGTTAAGGGGTTAACAATCTTACTGTAAACCAACATCCAAATATCATTCACCAAGCTCAGGGGGAAAAGCCAGCACCTTGAACTTCAGAGCAAATACAAACAAATTACAAACATACATTGATAAACAGACCAAATACAATTCCTAGTTACCAAGGAACCATCAACATGAGTTCAGCTGGGAGCTCTACAACACCTGGCTCAGAGCCACGTGCCACTCCTGCTGTGGCTCAGAGCTCCAAAAGAGAAAGCCAACTTCTGCATTTATACATCTTGTCCAGGGTCAAAGGTGAGTCACACATGCGACTCACCCACGTGACCTAAAATCGTCACAAAAATGCAACTTAAACCATGTGGTCTAAAAGCCTCTGATGTCACAAACATGCCACTCAAACCCATGTAAACTAAGCTTTCCCTTGAGGCAAGGATGTCATCAAGGACTCTCAATTTAATTAAGAAAACAAAGGCCAAACTCTTCAAGGGTACTTGGTTGAATAAGTGCTAAGGGCCCATCTGATTCCCAATAGAGGTGGGGGGGGGATAGTAGAAGGGATGGCAGATTGGGCGAAGGGGTAAAAAGAAGCAAACACTTTTGTGGAGGGACAGGTCAAAGGAGAAAATAGAATAAATGGAGGGTGGAAGAGGATAGAGGGAAATGTAGTTAGTCTTTCACAACATGACTGTTGTGGAAGTGTTTTGTATAACCTATATTGAATTGCTTACTTTGAAGGTAGTTGGGGAGGGAGGAAGGGAGAGAATGTGGAACTTAAACCTTTAAAAATGAATGTTAAAAATTGTTTTTACATGCAACTGGGAAATAAGATATATAGGCAACGGGGTATCAAAATTTGTCTTTCCCTACAGGAAAGCAGAAGGGAAGGGGATAGGAGAAGGGAAGGGAGTGATAGAAGGGAAGACAAGTTGGACAAAGAGGTAATCAGAAAGCATCCTGTCCTGGAGTGGGAGGGGAGAAATGGGGAGAAAATTGGGAATCCCAAATCTTGTGGAAGTAAATGTTGAAAACTGAAAATAAATAAATTGAATAATAAAAATGAAATAAAATAAAAAATAAAACTAAGAAGTGAGAAAGAGGGATGCATTGGGAGAATGGAAAGGAGAGGAAGAATGAAGAAAATCATCTCACATAAAAGAAACAGAAAAAAAGAGCTTTTACAGTTCAAGGGAAAAAGGTGGGGAGCTGTGCTTGAACCTTACTTTCATCACAATTGGCTCAAAGAAGGAAAAATATATGCACTTAGTTGGGCATAGAAACCTATATTACCTCATAGGGAAGTAGAAGGAGGAGAGAATAAGAGAAGGGGGCAGAACTAATGGGAGAAAGAACAGATTAAGGGAGGCAGAGGTCTGAAGCGAATCAGACATTTCGAAGGGGCAGGTTAAAAAGAGTGAGAAGCAAAAGATAAACAGGAAGAAATAGGATAGAGGGAAATACACAGTAATTATAACTAAAAGTGAATAAAATGAATTCACTTATAAAATGGAAGTGGATAGGTGAATGGGTTAAAATCTAGAATCCAAAAATATGTTGTTTACAAGAAATTCACTTGAAACATAAAGACACACAGAGTAAAAATAAAGGACTGGAGAAGAATCTATTATGTCTGAGCTGAAATTAAAAAAAAAAACCAACAACAAGGGTAACAATCATTATCTCAGACAAAGCAAAACCGAAAATAGATCTAATTTAAAAGGATAAGCTGAGAGACTACATTATGCAAAAAGGAACAATAAAAATGAAATAATAGCAATACTAGACATATATGCACCAAATGGTATAGCATCCAGTTTCTTAAAGGAAATGTATAGACAGTAAACTGATACTAGTGAATGACCCCAACTTTTGCCTCTGAGAACTAGATAAATTTAACTATAAAATAAACAAAAAAGAAGTTAAGGAGATCAATAGAATTTTAGAAAAAGTTGTATATGATAGACCTTAACAGAACATGGCACCTTCACAAAAATTGACCATGGCATAAAAACCTCACAACCAAATACATGAAAGCAGAAATATTAAATATACCCTTTTTAGATCATCATGGAATAAAAATTATATTCAATAAAAGGTTGTGGAAACATAGATTAAAATTTAATTCAAAACTGAATAATCTAATCCAAAAGAATGAGTGGGTTAAATAACAAATCATAGAAATAATAAAAAAAATATCACTAGAGACAATGGCAACAATGAGACAACACACTAAAATTTATGAGATACAGCCAGAACATCTTTGGGGGGAAAATTTTTCTCTCTCAACACTTACATCAATAAAAGAGAGAAAGAGCAGATAAACAAATTGAATATGGAGCTAAATTATAAAAATTGAGAAAAATAGCAATTTAAAAAAATAAAACTAGGATATAGAACTGAGTCAAACTTACAAGAATTTAAGTCATTCCTCAGTTGATAAATGGTAAACAGTTTCAAAAGAAGAAATTAAAGCTACTTATTAGTCATATTAAAAAACTGCTCTATATCACTATAGATTAGACGATGTCAATTAAAACAACTCTGAGGTACCATATCATAACAACCAGATTGTCTTATATGACAGAAAATGAAAATGACAAGTGGTGAAAGTAATATGGAAAAATTATGATACTAATGTACTATTGGTGGGGTACTGAATGGATCCAATCATTTTGGAGATTTTGGAACTATGCCAAAAGAGTTACAAAATTGTGCATACCCTTTGACTCAGCAATTAGGTCTACAGGTCAAAGATATCCAAGAAAAAGGAAAAAGACCTATATGTTCAAAAATGTTTATAGCAGTTCTTTTGGTAGTGGCAAAGAATTGGAAATTGAGAGGATGACTATCAATTAAGGAATGGCTGAACTAGTTGTGGTATATGATATAGTGATGGAATATTTTTGTGCTATAAGAAATGATAAACAGGATGTTTTCAGGAAAACCTAGAAAGACTTAAATGAACTGAGGTAAAGTGAAGTGAGCAGAAATAGAAGAGCATTGTTTGTAATAACAGCAACATTGTAAAGATGAACAGATGGGAAAGACCTAAGCATTCTGATCAATAGAACAATCTAAGACACTCCCAAAAGACTTGTGATGAAAAATGCTATCTACCTACAGATAAAAAACTGATAGAGTCTGAATGCAGATCAAAGCATACTTTTTAAAACTTCTTTTTTTCATTTTTATTTGGTCTTTGTTTTCTTCTGCAACATGGTTAATGTTGAAATATGTTTTATACAACTTCATATGCTTAATTTATTACAAAGTTCTTGCCTTTTCAAGGAGGGATGTGGGGAAGAGAAATAGAGAGAGAATTTGGAACCCAATTTGTTTAAAAGAATGTTAACTTTTTTACATGAAATTGAGAAATATTTAATGAAATATATAAAAATATATGAAGAAAAAATGAACTACAAAATTAAAGCACTGGACTTAATTTTTTAAAAAAATGTCCATATTTGGCTTAACACAAACACAATTTTAAATTTGATTCTGCATTGATTTTGTTTCTGTATTTTTATTTAAACCAAGAATAAAGCGAATATGCTTACTCACATAAACATAATGAAAAATGAAAGAATTTTACAACCTTTCTGAGAAATGGAAACTTATTTTTTTAAGAAACTAATGCAGAAAAATGCAGTGGTAGGTATGATATAAAATATTTACTTTTCTACTGGCTAATGAAAAGTGTTATATTAAATGAAAACTGTATTTCAAACTCTATGGCATATGTTGCTTTGTTTTCTTTTAACAATATTTATATATAAACTAGCCATGGTAAGATTTAAAAATAAAAGCCTAACCTACATGTCAAAGGAAGAGTAAAGGAGATATTGATCCTATCACAGCTGTCCTCAAAGAGCTTAATTTCCTATATGTGGAGAGAACATTCTGGAAGGAAAACTACAAGATGAATATAGGGTTCAGTGTTGAAACCTGATGGTGAGGCCTGTTGCTCTGGAGGTCACTGTATCAACGTAGATGGCTAAACTTCACAATTATTATGGAAGAATCAGTGGCAGTGTAGATGGGAAAACCTGGGGTGAAAAAGTAGCATAATGTTATGGTGGATGTCAAGGCCTGGGTTCCTTTCTGCAGGACATAGTAGCAAGATAAGTAGCAAAGGAAAGTAGTCTAGAACGTCCATGGCAGTATACATGATAAGGCCCAAAGTTCATCAACATGAACCACTCATTGTACTTGGTGACTCTTCTCAATGAAGAAGTACACTATAGCTCTTATACCAAAAAGTTCCTGAAATAGCTATATATACATACATATATAATACATAAATACATACATATATAAATACATATATACATGCATATACGTGTGTATAATTGCATTTCAGCATAATTGATTTCCTTTTCAATACTATATATTTTATGTATTTAAAATTATTATTTTGAAAGGAGCTAACAGTTTTCACCAACCTGCCAAAGGAATCCATCACTCCAAAAAGTTTAAGGATCCAGGAATTTATTCCATTGGTCTTTAAATGGCCATGACCATTTAGCCTCCAGATCTATGTTCTCTCTCAAAGAAGGGCAAGTAGGATTCTTCTCCAGGGAAATGACTTTAGGAAGTGAAAAGTGCAATGCATGTATACATTTTCCGTTAAATATTTTTATCGAGGTATTTTAAAAATAATTTACTTTGCTACCCAAAAATAATGCCACAGTATCATCACTTATAAAGTCAAAAAACAATATAAGCAAAGCAGTGGTTACTGTTACCCCATCTGTAGATTAAGAATAATACTATTTATTCTAATATTTATTCCCCAAGAATCTTTGTCAGGAAGATATTTTGCAAATGGGAGTGCTACCGCTTAAAGTGCTATATAAATATAATATAAATATAAATGTAATTAAATATTATTAAGGTTCAGACAAGGAGCTAACAATTCTCAACACAGAAGGAAGTGTACTATTATTGTACATAAGCTCTTTCAGCAGTTAGAAACAACTGAACTTAACATTTAACAAGAATAATTAGTTAAGCTATTAATTGGCCCTTAGCTGATAAGATACTTTCTTTTATCAACCACTAAAATAACTAATTCCCCTTCTTAGTGAGCTGATAAAAACATGTGAGAATTTTTGAATTTTTTTTTTTTAGTATATGGAAGCTTGTTCTGTGATCTCATGTTTTACATGTATTAGAGATTCAGTGAAAATTTAGCACTACAGTATGACTTTCAAGAAGTCACCTCACCCATTCATGAACCTTGACAACTTGACATCATCCTTTTGGATGCCTGCTGTCTTCTCATCTGGAACAGCACCCTCCAGAGACTGTGCCTTGCCTCTTTTGTGGGAGCTGGTCTACTCTATTTTGGAACTCCATCTTGTGTACTGAACTGTCCTGATTGATGATTCAATGCAAAATCACCTAACCACTATACCGGTTGTCTGCCATACCATACTTCTCACCACACCCACCATATGTCTTATCAACAAAAGCAATACTAGGATTACACCATAACTGTTACTCCAAACTCATTTCTCTGGCTATCATTCCCCTTTATTCCCACCTTTTAGAAAGTAAGCTCCTTACAATTTATTCCCGACCTTTAGAAAGAAAGCAAGATACTGTTTCACTACTATATTTTTATATTAGGTGCCTATCATAATACTTGGTGCTTAATAAATGCTTTTTCATTCAAATAACTTAAGCTGAATAAAAAAGATGTAAAATTGAAGGTCAAAAGTAAATTCAGCATAAATAGCTGAATAATTTCCCACAGAAAATAGAAACCAAAAACAATCTTCAAGCATCATGACTCCAATATTACAAATGAGATTGAATTAGAAAATTGCACTCTCAGTATTGCTGAGATCCAGTAACCGAACCATTCTGGACAGTTAGTCAAAAAGGAAAAACTTAATCTTCTGTATTAACAAAATCCATAACTGTCATATATACAGAGTCTAAAAAATAAGGATCTTAAATGCAAAGTTACTCTGTTAGACAACACACGGACAATCATTTCAAATTTTTTTCTTACTTATAATAGTTATCCCTCATAACCTGAAATGACATAAAAACCCCAAGATTTATAGCTATCACTCACAAACCTAACTAAAGAAGGCAAAGATTTAAAGTTTATGGAATCCACATAGCAAGATGGAGACATTTTTTTTTTCTAGTTTGCTTTGTTTGCTTGTTTGTTTTTGTTTGTTTCTTTCAAAAGACTGGGTGTCCTTATTTCACATAGGTTGGAACAACAGAGACTACTCATAAACCCAAATACAACTACTGATCATCATGGGAACTTTGAACTGCTATGTTTCCATCTTGGGCTGATTTACCCCTCCTTAGACAACCTGACGACCCTTTTTGCTTTTAAAGGTATTTATAATGTTGGGTGGTACAGAAATAGTTCACAAAATGAAATAAAGTAGGGTAATTAATTGATAACTTGAAACAAGAGATTTTCTGTCTGAAAAACAAAAAGACATGTTTTGAAGGGTAGCTCATTGTAATTCTCTTTTGTACATAAATAATCTGCTGCTCCCCCTTAGAGGGATTAAAGAAGCTATCAATAGCCCTTAAACTAAGCATTTACTAAATGTGCTTTAATTAATAATTTGCTATGATAGTCATATAAAAACATATGCTAAGCAAAAAAGTTATAAAAGAGGTGGTATAGTGGTAGAGCTTTGACACAGAAAGCTGGAATCAGAAAGACTTGAGTTCAAATACTGCTTCAGACAGTTTTGTGAACATGAGAAAGTGACTTAACCTCTCAATTTCAGTTTTCTTATTTGTAGAATGGGAATAATGATAGTACCTACCTTACTGGGCTGTTATGGGGATCTAATGAGATAATATTTGTAAATTTCTTTGCAAACCATAAGACTATGGAAATGCTACCTATTTATTATCATTATCATCATCACCATCATCATTATTACTCAAAACACGAAGAGAATTTCTCCATTTATTTGGAAGATAATCCACATTATTAAGAACAATAAACATTTTTGCTTAAATCTCAACATTTTGCACTTGGTCACAGTAGTAACAACTCATTGTACTTGTTGAGCCAGAATTATTTCGATTGAGGAAAGTTTTAATGACTACATTGAAAAAAATGAGTAAACCAGCCAAGACATAGCAAATAAAATAATGAGTGAACTAAAACTTGATATAAAAATGCCCAAAGTCAAGGCTATGATAATTCAGCCTGTAAGTTTGGCATTTATTAACAGAGCTCAGGCAGTTATAAGAGAAAAAAATAAATTAGTAGAATTCTTCCTCCATTTCAGACACCATGTGGATTTAGTGTGTGTGCATTCTCTCTGTGTGACATCTCTGAGTCTACATGTGATAACTTTTTGAGGGCAGATTCAAAGGATCTACAATTTCTTGCTCAATTAGGAATTTGACTATGGGGATGGATGGTCTCTAAGCAAGGCTGGCTGAGTATTTGTCGAGTGTTTTGTAAAAGAGATTCTTTTGCAAGTATGTACTAGACAAGACGTTTAGTGGAAGTCTGTTTTTCTGTTGTATTCTATGACTATATGGATGTCTTGAAAACAATCTGTAATCAAAAAATTAACAAGTATCTCTTAAGCAGATATACTATTTCCTGGGCATTGTGCTAGATGTTGTGGATATAAGAAATACATGTAAAACATAGAATAAATGCAAAGTAAATACATAATGCATAGACACACAAAGTAATTAAATAGAAAGTTGATCTTTAGGAAGAGGAAGCACTAGCAATTGCATCTTATAGCAAATATAGATTATCATGAGCTGATACAATTCATGGCACAGCTAGGTGGTGCAGTAGATAGAGCACTGCCTCTGGAGTCAGGAAAACCTGAATTCAAATCTGGCCTCAGACACTTACTAAGCGTGACCCTGAGCAAGTCACTTAACCCTATTTGATTCAGTTTCCTCATCTGTAAAATGATCCAGAGAGGAAAATGGCAAACAGTCCATCGTCTCAGCCAATAAAACCTCAAATAGTGTCATGAAGAGTCAGACATGACCAAAACATAACTAAACAACAAAAATGCAATTCATAAGATCATAGATTTAGATCTCAAAAGGACCTTGAGTGTTGTCTAGTTCAACACCCTCCCTCCATTTTACAGATTAGGAAACTGAGGCTGAGTTAAATGACTTGCCACATAGATAAATTGAAGAAGTCCATCAAGTCCTGCATGGTAGAATATGAACTAACCCCATGACACAACCTAGGAACCATTGTTTCTCCAATAAATATCACATGACTTGACTATATATGATTAATGTTCATTACCTAGGAGGAATGATAGTCTTAACGATACTAACAAAATAGACAATGCCATATGAAACTCCTTTGAAACGTCTATGGACTTAAAAAAAAAAAAACCTTTAAATAGCTATGAAAAAAATGTAAAGACCAAAGGATTATAGTTTTAGAAATGAAAAAGATCTTGGTGATCATCTACTTCATAGGTTCTCGGAACATGGTCCAGAGACCCCAGGAGTCGTAGAGACCCTTTAGGGGTCCTTGAGGTCAAAACTATCCTTATAATAAGGCAAAGATACTATTTGCCTATTAATATACTCCTCTTTTTTCTGCTTATGTATACACGTGTTGCCAAATTTTCCATATACACTTTAACAAAAACAACATAATAGACTGAATGCAAAAGGAAATATGAGAATACAGCTCTTTTATTAAGCCAGACGTAAAGAGATTTGCATAAATATATGAAATGTCACTTCTATTTTTGTTGGGGAAAATAGTTGTTTTGTATGTTGTTTATATTAACACTTAATGGGTCTATTATTCCTATTTAAATGAATTAGTAAATAAATATTAAAATATTTCAGTCTATTTCTAGTAAGGTAAATATTGGGCAGCAAAGTGATTCAGTGGATAGAGTGCTAGGTCTGGAATCAGGAAGAGATGGAATCAAATCTGGCCTCAGACACTTACTAGTTCTGTGACTCTGGGCAAGTCACTTAACCTTGTTTCCATCAGTTTCCTCATCTATAAATTGAGCTGGAGAAGAAAAGGACAAACCATTCCAGTATCTTTGCCGAGGAAATACCAGATAGTGTCATGAAGAGCTGGACATGACTGAAAGGATTAAACAACAAAAAATTGACAGAATCCACATCATCGAAAACTTCGTGGTCTTTAGTATTTTTGTAGAAGTGTAAAGAGGCCCTGAAATCAAAATTTTGAGCTTCGCTGGTCTAGTTCAACTTCCTTTTGTTTTTAATAGCCCAGAGAATTTAAGTGGCTTGCCAAAAGTCACATGTATCAATAATTAGATAAGAAAAATGGAATTATGACTGATGATGGCCCAGAATCTGGACTAATTAGTAGGCCTGATAAAAATAGAGGAAATGGAAGACACTATCTGCAACATACTTCAGGACCTAGTTCTGAAGCATAGAATGATTCTTAGACAGAATCTGACAACTCATGAACTTAGTGATTGAGATATAGATATATACACACATATATACATACATATATACATATATACACACACACACATATATATATACATATATACATACATATATGTGTGTCCGTGTATGTTTATAATTAGCTCTTGTAGAAGAAGAAAGAGACAGCTACTTACACAGGAGTTAAACAAAGGCATGGAGGCAGATGCAGGAGTAAAAGATGGAAGGAGTTGTGGAGGTTTCAAAGGAAATAATGGTCTGTCTGACCTTGATAGAGCAACACAAGATAATACATGGAAATCAGCTACTGGGTCACTTTTGAACATCTCTAATAAAGATAATCAGCAGTGCAGAAGTAAAGGACATAAACCACAAAGAAGGAAAAAAAAACAGACCATGAGTACATCAGACTGGTGAATGGAGTTCCCAAGTCATATTTTTATATTGCTTGAGTCGATCTTATTCCACCTTAGAAAAACTGCATTAGGTCCAAGACAAATAGGTTGATGTAAGACATGAAATGAAGACAAAAGCCTTATCCACACATTTACTTGACATCATGGACTTCTAAGACATGCTTTTGAGTATTCAAATGAAAATTATTATAGTTCAAAAATTGCTTGCCTGTGCATTTGTATATTTTTGTTCACTTGTATTATTTTATTGCATGAGGTCAATTGCTTTTAGATTTATTATTTTCACAATAAATATCATCAATCAAATCATCAAAAAAGGTTTGGAGTATATTCAGAGTTCCCTGAAAATGAGGAAAAGAAAGCCAAACAATTGCATTTTTATGAATCACATTAGGAAGGTTGCAGTTTTTTGTTAAGAGAGCTCTGCAGGGATAAAAGTAAAAAGGTACTAGATAAAATTTTATTTCTACAAATTAAATGAGTCTCAACCGATTTTGAATTTCTTTCTGGAAGCAATTTTTTTTTTCAATGAATGCAACAGATTTACAAACCAAGGCAGTGTAATGAGCATGAAAAAAAAATGCAAAATGGATTTAAATTCTGCAGCTTTTTAGAAAGATTTTGTCAGAAAGAGAAACCTTTCAACAGTGTCCACTAACAGTCCTCTCAGATCCAGAGTCAACAGTCCTTTTTGACTTTCTGAAAATAGTACATTGCCATGAACTCACTGAATCTTATCCAAACCAAGAAAAATTAATCAGGATATTTTCAAACTTAATGGTAACTATAGCATCATGTGAGGACTCTTTTAGGAAGCTAAAACTAATTTTTAAAATCTTACGTTATCTTGCTCAAGAAAATTAATCTAATTGGCCATACTCTCAAATTCAAATTACTGTTTATTTAAATAAATTTTAGCAGTAGACAGTTTTGCTCTAAGTAATGTTCAGAGCTAATTATTAACATCTTTCATTTCATTTTCCTAATTGCTTGTTTTGTGTAATGTGATATATGCCATTTTATTGTAAATAAAAAGCAGGTACGTGATACTGGAGAATGGAGAAACATGGATTGAAAACAAGGCATGGAAATGGGGAGGCTACAGAATTCCATTTCTATTTCATCACTTTTTTCTTAAAGAATTTATTCATGCCTATTTCTTTGATTATTATTTGCCTGGGCCTACCATTTCATTGGTGTAAGGAGATTTTGGTGAAGAAACTCCCTTCACCAGCACAGATTGGAGATCAGCATTTCATTTGCAAATTCTATTTTTAGAGAGCTAAAATCTAGGGTACTAAAAGGTTAGATAATTTGTCCAGTGTTACACAGTCAATATGCCAGATGTAAGACTTGAATACAGTCTCTTGATATCTCTCATTGTGAGAGATATGCAACACTACTTCTCAAGCTCTTTTTTTCACAGAATAAAGCTGTAGTTTGATTGGTTTCAACACCTTCAATTATTAGGTGCTTTTTCGGGATGGGGGAAAGGGTTGGGGGTTTTTGTTTATTTGTTTTTAAATTTTGCTTTTTTCATTCATTTCGTGAGTTACATTTAGTGTGTGCATACAAATGGAAATTAATCATGTAATTGATCAGGCTTTTTCTTAAATACTTATGTTATTTTTTATGTCACATACTATAAAGGCAAGTTGCAGGCACATTTTGTGCTGTTTGCCACAAGCATTAAAATCGCTATTTGGGGCTCTAGGAACTATAATTAATTGTTTATTCCTAGACAAATTTTCCCCATCCCCAGTCTTACAAGTCATGTCATGTCATAAATTTTCCCTCTCCTTTGATGTCACAGTCTATCTGCCTTGTTGTACAAGCATTTCCATCAGACCTGTAAGATTAACAGGGGTTCGATACCTGACTACGTAGTCTTGACACTTCTCACTCTCCTCAGTCTTTAGCATCTCAGAAGGCTTCTTCTAGCCCAAAGTTGCTCTCAGGTGCTTGGACTCATCTTGATATTCCAACAGAAAGTCTCTAGCAAATGATGTGCCTTCTTAATCAAAGGATCTATCAAATTAAGAAGAAGCTCACACACTTTACCAGACTGGCCCACTACATTCTACAGGGTGTTCCTAAAGTCTGCACACATAGACAAAAATGCATATTTTCAAGAAATGAAATAAATGAAATTATCGACAACATTTTATTTAATTGGAATATTAACAAATAACATCTGCAATATGATTTCCATCATTTTTGATGCAAAGGTTGTTGAGCTTTGCAAGATTCACGTGAACTCCATGCAATAACTCCACATTGCTGTCAATTTTAGCACATTCATTCTTCATGCATTCAATCAAGTGCATCACATCTGTGATTTTCATTGAGTACACCTTCTCATTTAGCATACCCCAGAAAAAGAAGTCAAGGGGGTTAAGGTCTGTTAATATTCCAAATATTCCAAAATATGCATTTTTCTTATGTGTCCAGACTTTAAGGACACCCTGTAGCTCCCGCAACACTTCCTTCAAAAATATCTAGAAAATGCACCAGACTGAATTTTGATCTGTGAGACAAAAAAGTTAGGAGTCATTTTCTTACATTATCTTAGGGCAACAGACAGAGACATCTGAAGATCATGGGGAAGGGTTTCATCAGGAGCACAGTGCATTCCAACACTGAGAGACTAAAAGAGGATGGAAACTGGTCACCTCAGTAGGGAGCAGAGCCTACTGGAGGAGAAAGTGAGGCTGGTGACCTTGCACAGCCCTCCCTCACTCAAATCAAAGTCAACTACAAGTCATGTCATCATTTCCCAGTTGTCATGGTCCTCTTCAAGAACGAAGGACAAGCACACAACAAGGTGATGGCGATAGCTATATAAAGTTATTCCACTCAATTTTAATAATAGGAGGGTTTTCTGCATCTTGGGGTAGTAAAGAGAAATTGTCTTAATAGGACCTAGCTGTATACAGAAGCAGACAGTTGGCATGTGGCTCAGATCCCAGAAACAAAGTAGAAACACTTCTGGCCTCCAGCTCAGCCCGAAACCTTCAACGGAATAACCAGGTAAGGGATCTCAGGGCAAAGGGGAGCCTGTACATCAGTCTGTCTGAATCTGCAGAGCTTCCCAGTTTAGCTTTAATTATGATAAAAGTTGAATGAATCTTCCGCTATAACCTCGAGCAAGTCAAACCACCCTCTCCGAGGCCTTTGTTTCTTCCTCTACAAGATCAAGTAGTTGACCATGATGGTATCTTCTAAGTCTAACATAGTACCCTGAGGATTTAGAGTGGATTAGCTTGGAAACATCGAGCAGAATCCTTCCCTTAAGCAACCAGTTCTTTGGTGTGAAGTTTAACAGGTGACTCCTACCCCTATGTAATCAGGCTCCTTTGTTGCCAGGTATGAAAAATAATCAACTATTTCTCTAAATTAAATAAACTAATTCTCTAAATCAACTATTTCCCTAAAGCCAGTCTAAATAGGAAGCCACCTAATCTTCCACTTCCTCTGGGATGTTGAGAGATGCAGTATCTTCAGCTGTGGCCTAGGCCTCTCAGGGGGTGATGTCCATGCTCCCACTCTGAGAGAAAGTGCCACTTTTGTCCCACTTATGAGGGGAAGGGGGGAAGAGGGGGAAAAGCTCACAACTGTGCTCCTAAGAACTCAACACAAACGTTCAATATTAAATTTTCCCCAACCACTTCCTTTACCAAATCCAGGATACTTTGAAATGTCAAAATCACCAACATCAGCCTGAAATTTACTTTCTTTTACCGTTAAATAATCCAGGGAAATCTTAAGTGGCTGTGTGGCCCACAGGCTCAGCCATCCAGATGTTTCTCCTTTCCTGTGGATTAAATGACATATCATTTGTAAAGCACTTAGCACAGTACCTGGCACATAGTAGGCACTACAAATAGTTATTCTCTTTCTTTATCCTGAAGCCCCACAATACCCTCAGTGTCTGACACCATGGAATTTTTGGTAAAGTTTTAGACTCAAATTCTTAGGTATAGTGAGTGTGTTGCAGTGGACTAGGATCTGAAAAACCTACAACATAATCCTGGAGCTACTGTTAACTAGCTGCCTGACCTTTGGCAAGGGCCCAAGCCTCAGCTTCTTTGTGTGTATGCTTGTGTGTGTGTGTGTGTGTGTGTGTGTGTGTGTGTGTGTGTGTGTACACATACCTACATATATACATGTATAAAGATATATATATATATATATATATATAAAGTCTTTATTACCAGGTTTTCCTCCCAGTATGTTACATAGAAACACATTGCATCTGTTGCAATAAAAAAACCCTCTTCTTTATATAGTATTAATCTTTTGGTATCTAAAAATGTAGAAGTCTGACTTTTAGGTATCTTCAAATTTACCATTTCCTTGTTCTTATAGATGAAGATGATGACTATAAAGTAATTCCATGCAATTTTAATAATAATCATAATCATGAAGAGACAGTTTGATTTAGTAGAGAGAAAGTTGACCTTGAAACCAATAATAGTCTTGGGTTTCATATCTTCTTCTGACACAAACTGGCTGTATGATCCTGAATAAGTCACTTGACCTTTATGAGCTCTAGGACAGTGGTATCAATTTCAAATAGAAATGGGAATCACTAAACCACACATATCCCTGCTCTGATGTATCTTGACTTAGAAAAACACATATTAGCATTATCTATGTTCTATGGTATTCTTTAAAATTTATTTTGTTAGATATTTCCTAATTACATTTTAATCTAATTTTGGCAATCCTTCAAATTGAGATGAGCTGCAAGGCGTTTGGCACCTCTGGTCATATTGGCAACAGTCTAAGAAAAGGTTCTGACCTTCCTGGGTAGAGAGATTTTCCTGATCTGGAAGTTCTATATACTAATGAAAGTACAAGTCCAGTGCCTGTCCCCAACATTCATAGCTATATAAAGCTACCTTTTTAAAAGTGCTTTAGATAAATTATCTCATTTAATCCTCACCACAACTTTGTGAAGGAGGCATTTTTATTTCCATTTTACACATGATGAAACTGAAGTTAACAGATTAAGTGACATACAATTAGCAAGTATTTGAGACAGGATTTGAACTCTTATCTTCCCAAATCCATGTCTAGCACTCTATTCATTATGCCACCAACCTGATTTATTTTAACGTTTTTTTTTATTGTTATTTCAGACCACCAATACAAGTAGACCATTTCTTCATGTTTTTCCACTTTTATTTTTTGGGGAAAAATAATGCCCAATTATGGAAATAGAATAATATTTATAAAGCATATGTAACAATGCAAAATACATTTTCAAATACAGAAGAAATATCATAATACCAAAAAAAGACTTCGTAATGAGGAGAAATGAAAAGTTTGGGAAATATGTACAAGAAGAGGAGTAACTGATAAAAATTTATACATTATTGATTTGAATTTTTTTAGCTAAATATCTGCCTGCTTGCCTAGAAAGTACAAGAGCTAGCTATACAATGTACTCTTTACAGGTGGCAAAGAGGTTGGATAACTCTGGGACCATTTTTGTTCACTTACACTGCAAGAATGGACTAGATGGCCTCTAAGGTCCCTTCCAACTCTAAAATTCTGTGATACTGTGAATCAGTTCTGTTGTGGGTCGATAAAGTCTTATACCTCCAATGTGATTAATGAGTACTTTCTACCTCACTGAGAATGACAGTTGAAAAGTGTCACCATGCCATGGTTTGTGGTTGAGCATGGTCATTAGGTAATTATTTGCAGATAGTCTTTTTCCTGGTTGTCAGCATTTTTCTATTATGTTATTTCTTGCTGTCCAAGTACAAATTGTTCTCTTGATATGCCTAGGAAAACTATCCATTATGGGTCATGAACTCATGGGAGGAAGAGGGCAGTCAAGGAGTTTAGTTGCCTCCATACACCCTTTCCAGCTTCCCTGAAAGGAGTGGAGTGAATCTCCAGTCCTCTTTGGACTATCCCGGATAGTCCTATCTCAGGTATATCTAGAACTAATCTATGTCCATTAGATGGGAATAAGAAGGAGCAAGGGACAATAAGACAGAAAGTTTACAGATGTTATTGGCAACTCAAAAATTCATGTCTAATTTTTATATACTCCCTCAATTGTATCCAGGTGTGGATGTTGAAGAGTGAAGGGTACATGGAGAAAGAAAGGAAGCTATTATGGCTCCCACCTGTTTTAATTTTCTCTGTCAGGCCTCCATGATTATGCTTTTTATAACAAATAAAATGGAAACAGCTGTTTCAGAACCATTTAAAAACTTCATCCATACTTGACAAACAAAATATATTTCCAATTCAAATTTTTGGGTTCCAAGTAAAGGATTCTGTTGATGATGAAAAGAACAAGTTAGTTATATTCAGTTCTTTTCTAGTATTCATACATTTCTCCCCACTCACACTTCTTTTATAAAGCATTCCAAAGGAATTTCATTTTTGTGGAGAGTAAGACTAATAGCATTTGCAAGAAGCCACTGTGAATGCTTTTCCAACTCAGCATGTTCAGTTCTCTCTGGTTCTAACTTACAAAGCAATTCCATGACATTTTATAATAAAATAAACATATATTCTACAGAACCAGAGGTGGCGAGCCATCATAGGCAATGAGTCAATATCCACACTGTTATCTCTTCCATTTATTGCCTGTTGAAATAGAACTCCCCCAATCTTACAACTGAAAAGTGGATGTGGTAGATATGTAAGTGCAGGCTACTGCATTACTCCCCTAACAAGGACCTTAGCTCACCCTATCCTCAAGGAATTGTTCTAAAACAAAACTACCTGTTAAGAAGATGGGTAGAAGAGTGTTATCACTTAGAATTACATAAAATTAGATATTCCATCATCACTTTTAAAAGAGCCTCATAATACCTAGAGTTTATAATACTTTTTTATTTCTCCTACCCTATTGCTGATGAATCAATTATTGTTGCCTGTTATATAAAAGCTCTGAAGAAAACTCTATGTTTTCTCTAAGATGTGCATCTTAGTGTTATTAGGGAAAATGGTTCCAATGTGGTTAGCCTAGGTTGGCTTTGATTTCAAATAGACTGACTCCCTTAAAAAAGCAGATTGCTGACTCACTCTGAGTCATATACCCAAAAGTATCCTGGAAGACATTTAACTGAAGCTAGCTGAGACAGAATGACTCTCTCTCTCTCTCTCTCTCTCTCTCTCTCTCTCTCTCTCTCTCTCTCTCTTTCTCTCTCTCTCTCTGTCTTTCTGTGTCTGTCTCTGTCTTTCTCTCTCCCTTTCTCTCCCTCTCCCTTTTCCTCATCCCTCTCCCTCTGTAGTAGGAAGGCTGAATTTATAATCTCAAATATAATCATGTATATGTTTGAATGGTTCAAAATCGCAAGGTATGAGACATTTTCTAAGTAGAACGCAACAAAACATTTATTTAGGCCCCACAGCAGCAGATCTGCGAACCAGCCTCCCCATTCCGACATCTTGACAAAAAAGACTCCAGGCCCAGAAAGCCTGCCTCACAAGAGTAACCAGGAGGCCACAGAAAAACAAGCTAGTATTTAGCCAAATCATATTTACTGGCCTCAAGTCTTTGCTCGCACTCCTGGGTCTACACACGGGTCAGCTCTGCTTCCGCAGCTTCCTGCCTCCACAGCTTCCTGCCTCCACAGCTTCCTGCTTTGGCTTCCGCTTTTGCTGTAGCTGTCTCTTGGCTCGCTTTTTCGTCCCAGCGA
>CM053627.1:124952911-124967369 GCA_028646595.1 Phalanger gymnotis | reverse complement strand
AGATTATATATAAGAAGCTAGTTCATGAAATTAATAAAAAAATAATTTATATTTTGAGAGTCTTTTCCCCCATTTAAAATATTTATTTAGGTTTCTTCTATTTTTTTTTTAATTTTGATTTCCAGTTTCTCTTTTTTTCCTCCTACTCCCCCCCCCCACTGAAAAGGCAAGCAATGTGATAGCAAATATCCATGCGAAATCATGCAAAATATATTTCCATACTAGCCAAACTGGTTTTTTGGGGTTTTTTAAGCAAGAAAAATAAAGTAAGAAAATTATATTTCAATTTTCAATTTAAGTTCATCAGTTCTCTCTCTGGATGTGGACAGCATTTTTTTCGTGAGTCGTTTTTATTTGTTTATGCTCATTGTATTGATCAGAGTAGCCAAGTTTTTCGCAGTTGATCATCATTACAATATTGCTGTTACTTTGCACAGTGCTAGTCTTGGTTCATCTCACTTCACATTGCTTCAATTCCTGTAGGTCTCGCCTTTTTTTTTCCTGAAACCACCCTCTTCATAATCTCTTATACCTTAATAATACCTCATCACAATCCTATGCCATAAAATTTTTCAGCTATTTCCCAATGTATAACCATCCCCTCAATTTCTAGTTTCTTTGCCACCACAGAAAAAGAGCTGTTATAAATAGTTTTTGACTTTTTCCTTTTTCTTTAATTTCTTTGGGATACAGATTTAGTAGTGGTATTACTGGGTCAAAGGGTATGTGCAGTTTTATAGCCCTTTGGGCATAGTTCCAAATTATTCTCCCAGAAGGCTGGACTACTATGGAATAGTGCTTTAGTGTGAGTATTAGTGCCTATTTCCCCCCATTCCTTCTAGATTTTGGAATTTCTGATAGGTGTGAAGTGGTACTCAGGGTTGTTTTAATTTGCATTTCTCTAAGCAATAATGATTTGAAGAATTTTATGTGACTATGGATTGCTTTGATTTCTTCTTCTGAAAATTGCCTAGTCATATCCTTTGACCAATTGTCAATAGTGGAATGGCTTAGATTTTTATTAACTTGACTCAATTCTCTATATATTCAAGAAATGAGGCCTTTATTAAAGACACTTGCTGTATTTTTTACATTACTTCATTATCTATGGTATCTTTTAGCTAAATGTAGTTTCCTTCATTATCTCTTTTAATTGGGTCTATTTTCACTTTTGCTTTGTCTGAGATAATGATTACTATCCCTGCCTTTTTTGTGGTTGTTTACTTTAGCTGAAGTGTGTTCCATTCTGCTCCAGCCCTTTATTTTAACTCTGTGTGTATCTTTCTGTATCAAGTTCAACATATTATTAGATTCTGGTTTCTAATCCATTCTATGTGCTTTTATCTTATGGGCAAACTTATTTCATTCACAATCACAGTTTTGACTGTGTATATTTCTCTTGACCCTGTTTTCTTCCTTTATCCTTTGGTTTCTCTTTTTATTTTGTCCTTCCTCGAAAGTTTGTTTTGCATCTGCCCATTGCCAACCTTGATCTACTCTCCCTTTTATCAATCCCTTATTTTCTCTTATCCCTTTCTCCTCTTAATCACCTAATGGGTAAGATATATCTCTACACCCAATTGAATTTGTATATGATGAGAATAAGATTCAAGCATTGCCCACCATTCTCTCTCCATTTTCCCCTCCTCTGTAAAAGCTTTTTGTTGCATGCTTCATTTATGTGAGATTTCCCCTATTCTGCCTATCCCTTCATCCTTCTTTGTCATTCCATATTTTGGAGATCATCCCAATATAATAAGCTTATCCCCATGTCCTCTGTCTATGTAGACTCTTTTTAAACACCCTAAAAATTATAATGTTCATAGGACTTATATGTATCATCTTTCCATATAGGAATATAAATAGTTTAACTTTATTGTGTCCCTTATGTTTACTCTTTCATTTTTACCTTTTTAAGTTTCTCTTTAGTTTTATGTTTTAATGTCAGCTTTTCTATTCAGTTTTGGACTTTTCTTCAGTGAAAAAATATTTATTAACCACTTGGGATGTGGCAAGTACTATGATAAGCCTTAAGGATGCAAATTTTAAAAACAGATAGCCTCTGCCCTTAAAGGAGCTTACACTCTAGTGCAAGGGGGGAAGGATAGTCATCTGGATAGTGACAAAGACGGTAAATCAATTTATAGGAAAGTCAGCTAATGTGGCCTTTCTAGAAATAGTCACAATTCTTATAATTACACTTAGGTGACTCCATGGATAAGACACTGGACATGGAATTAGGCAGATCTGAATTTAAGTCCTAATTCAGATATTTACTAGATGTGTGACTCCAAGTAAATCACTTAGCCTCTGTTTGCCTCAGTTTTCTTATTTTTCAATCATAAAGTGGCTACCTCGCAAGGTTGTTGAGAGGATAAAATGAGGTATTTGTAAAGAACTTTGAAAACCTTAAAGAGCTATGTAAAGTAAGGGAGGATGTCTCAAAAAGATGTAACATTAAAGGTCACATATGTTACTAGGATTGTGGGATAGGTGTATATGAGTTTCCTTTAGGCTTCTATAACTAAAATGAACTAATATATCTGATGAGAAAATAATCTCCTTGGACAGTTTTAGAGGGGCTTTTCCTAAGGGATAAAGGAATAGAAGCAGATATGTTTGAACACAAGTGAATAATCTGAGCTATTTCTCAATTGAGATCAGAAGCAGAATGAAGTTCTTGGTGGAGCAGAGGTCAAACCGATAAGTTTTCAAGGTACTGTGATAGGAGGAAGAGCAAAGATATAGCTGATATTTCACTTTGCCAATTATGACAAATGGGAGGGGGAGGAAGGAACCAAAATGACAGTAGCGGGTGAGATAGAGCCTTTAAGATCATGCTTCTTGTTCCTTTCCTCTAATCTACTTTTGGCACTTCGGAGTATTATATGTGTTCATTCTCAAATGGCCTGTCCTATCTCATTCTCATATTTGGTCTAGTATTCTATATGCATATAGAAATATCACAAAGAACCATTTGCCATAGTTTAAATATGTTCTCCCATAAGAGCTTACTGGAGCTAAATCACTATAATTGTACCAGCTTTAAAAGCTTATAATGGTATGTGAGAAATGAGCAGTGATCCTGCCACCAATAATTCAGAAGACAAAGTTCCATGTGGTTTGTGATTTGAGCATTATGAGTCCATTATTTCTCATTTTCTTATTGGACGTTCAGCTTAATTTTATTTAGTGGATAATGAGCATGCAATTCATAGACTAAGTGATATGGGTGATGGAAGGTTTTTCTAGTCAGTTCCATTTATATTGCCTGCTCTTGTTCAATCTTTATTCAGTTAGATGGTAGCTAGGATTTTTTTATTGGCTTCTCATTATACTAGAATACATTGTTGGATACTAATCTAGAAAGAACAGCAGCTTTGCCTCTTGTATAAAATAGTGTGGAGATCTATAGCTTAACTGAGATAAATGCTTTCCTTTCTTATCCAAGCGTTTGTTCAGTTATAGTGTCCGTACATTTCCTCTGTTGATAAAAAAATTCATCTTTTTATTTTGGAAATGCTATTTTTGCTTTTATTCTTTCAGTTGATTATAATTTGGTATTTCAGTGAATTGGGACTAAAATTCATTAAACTGTATTGTTCTGCTGTAAAGGGTAGTTACTGTGGGGGCTTAAGCAGGCATTCCATATCCAACTGGAATGTGGTAAAGCTGAGATTATCTGAATGATGTAATCGCACTACTTCTATACAGCTCCTGGGAAAAAAAGCATATTACGCTATTCAGGAAAAGACCAGATATCAATGAAAGCAATTTTCTGAGTTCTGATGCAAATGTCTCTATTGCTGACTCAGCATTTACTTTGACATCACAGTTTAAAACATGAGCAGCATAAATTCAAATGCCAAAAATTGCTAACTCACTTTAAGCAAAAACTGGAGACCAAGTTGTTAAAGAGCCCTTTCTATCTATTTTCTATGTGTTATGAATAGCCCCCCCCAATTCTATTTGAATTGTGTGAATTCCATTTTTCAATAGACAAGAGAATCTTATACATGTCAAATGCAAAAGTGGATACTTGTTAATACTGGTTGGAGGTCTGGATAGAAATGGGATGAGACAGAAAAGAAAACAAAAGGAGAGTGAGCAAACAAACAAGTCCTGATAGATCAGTAAGGTAGGGGAAGTATCAAAGAAAAGTAGATTGGTGAAAGTGAGAAAAGAGTGAGAAGAGAGCTATGAGTTAACAGGAGAGAAGATTGAGATACTCAAGGAAATAACTGGGCCCTGATGGAACAAATTCAAATGTTGAGTGATGCTGGTCCAATTCCAGGGAAAAAATAATGTAAGCAGTAGGAAGGATAAAGTTTCCAGCTTAAATACAATTCTGACCTGTGTCTAGGAGGATAAAGAATCCCTTGTTTCCCCAGACCATAAATTCAGAATATGAGGGAACTTAGAAGACATCTAGTTTAATCACCTTCATTTTACAAATGAGAGCCTGAGGACCAAGAGGGTTTCAATTTACCTAGGATTACACACCTAATAAGTGAAGGGGAGATTTGAACCCATTGGTTCCATAGTCACTCCACTCCACTGCTTCTTTGTACAGTATATTCTACTTTAGTTTGTTGCAGAAGTTTATTTTTTTTTTTTGGTTTTCACTTTGATTTTGATTCCTTGGAAGTCTATGAGATAATCATGTTAATAGTGATGAGGAGGGTGCCAGCAAATGGGATAGATAATGATGTCATTCACAATTATGTTGGGGGGTATTCTAAATGGAAGTGTATATAGTAATATTAAGTAATAGATTGTAGAAGGGAGTGGAGTTTAATCATCGTGATTTTCTGTACTGTCTTTGTCTACTGATCTCCAAGCCTAGATATCATCTTTCAAGAAATTATCAAGGAAAACTGACCTGATATTCTAGAACCACAGGGTAAAATAAAAATTGAAAGAATCCACTGATTACCTCCATAAAGAGACCCCAAATGAAAATTCCTAGGAACATTATAGCTAAATTCCAGAGGTGCCAGGTCAAGGAGAAAATACTGCAAGCAGCCAGAAAGAAACAATTCAACTATCGTGGAGTCACAATCAGGATAACACGAGACTTAGCAACTTCTACATTAAGGGATTGGAGGGCTCGGAATATAATATTCCAGAGGTCAAAGGAGCTAGGATGAAAACCAAGAACTACCTACCCAACAAAACTGAGTTTAATCCTTCAGGGGAAAAATGGAAATTCAATGAGAGGATTCATTCAAAATTCAAAGAGAGAACTCTTTTTATTCCTACATGGGAAGATGATACTTGTAACTCATAAGAACTTTTTAGAAGTAGCATATCTAGACAGAGGGCACAGGTGTGAAATGAATATGAAGGGATGATATCTAAAAATAAAATAAAGAGGTGAGAGAGGATTATACTATAGAAAGGGAAGGAAAGAGGTATAATGGAGTAAATTATCTCTCATAAAAGAGGCAAGAAAAAGCTTTTAAAGTGGAAAGGAAGAGGAGGAAGGTAAGGGAGAGTGAGAGAACCTTACTCTCATCAGAATTGTCTCCAAGAGGGAATGACATACAAACACAATGTGATATAGAAATCGATCTCATCCTATAAGAAAGTATGAAATGAAAGGATAAGTGGAAGAGGGGGCTTAAGAAGGGAGGGCAAATTGTGGAAGTGGATAGTCAGAAGCAAAATACTTTTGAGAAGGGACAGGGTAAAAGGAGAGAAAAACAGAATAAAAAGGAGGGGGGATAAGATAGAGGGAAATACAATTAGTAACTGTGAAAAAAATTTTCAGGCAAGTTTCTCTGATACAGGCCTAATTTATTAAACATTTAGAAAACTGTGTCAAATTTATGGAAATAAGAGCCATTCCCCAATTGACAAATGATCAAAAGATATGAATAGCTTTCACATGAAGTAATCAAAACTATCTATAGCCATATGAAAAAATGCTGTAGCTCACTGTTGATTGGAGAAATGCAAATCTAAACAATTCCAGGGTATTTCCTCATACTTCTTAGATTGGCTAATAGGACAGAAAAAGAAAATGATCAGTGTTGGAGGGGATGTGGGAAAAAATGATGCATTAATGCATTGTTGGTGGAGTTGTGAGTTTAATCAACCATTCTGTAGAACAATTAGGAACTATGCCTAAAAGGCTATAAAACCATGCATACACTTTGCCCTAGCAATACCACTACTAGGTATGTATCCCAAAAGAAATTTTAAAAAAACCTAAAAGGAAAAGGGGACCATGACAAAAAAATATTTATAGCAGCTCTTTTCTAGTGGCAAAGAATTGGAAATTTAGATGATGCCCATCAGTTGGGAATGGCTGAAGTAACTGTGCTATGTGATTATGATGGAATACTTTTTTGCTGTAAGAAATGATGAGTAGGATGCTCTCAGTAAAACATGGAAAGACTTGCATGAGCTGATGCAAAATGAAATGTACTATGTTCAAAGTAACAGCAGCATTGTAAGATGATCAGCTGTGAATGACCTAGCTATCCTTAACAATACAACAATCTGAGGCACCTCTGAAAGACTTGTGATGAAAAATGCTATCCATCCCCAGATAAAGAACTGATGGTGTCTGAATATGGATTGAAACATACTTTTTTACTTTATTTTTCTGGGGTTTTTTAGTCTATGTTTTCTTTTATGACTTGACTAATATGATCCCCCAAAACAAAATGACTCGCAAAGCTCACACAAGTCATCTGTTTCCAGATACCTCAAAAGTGTAGCTTGCAAGCAATCAATAAGCATTTCTTATGGTCCTACTATTTGTTGTGCACTATGCTGTAAATACGAAAAAGAATAAATAAAATAAAAGAGTAAATAAAAGGGAAACTGTTCCCACCCTTAAAAGTCTACATTTTAATGGGATAGACCACTTGTACACATGAATATATAAAGGAAATAGACAAAATTAATTCAAGCTAATTTTGGGAGGGAGGACAGTAGGAGGAATGAGTATAATGGAAGAGGGTACTTGACCTATTTTGAAGGAAATCAGGTATTTGAAGAGAGGAAAAGCATTTTCTAGCTCTATTTTTCCAATTCAGAAGGGATAAGTTTCTAAAAGTAGCTCCATGGAATCATTTAGAAATACACACACACACACACACACACACACACACACACACACACACACACACACACACCAATTCTGGAAAAAGCCTGGTCTTAATGGTGCATTATCAGTGTCAGCTTCTACAATAAAGAAGACTATGGGCATATGTAATTCAAGATCAGATGGTAATAAATTAAGTTATGCTTAGAGTATCAGTTTGGACATGATATTGAGTCTAGAGTTTGAACATTACTCCAAATATCAGCCAAGTAGAAAGCTGTACAATATTCTGATACATTTGAGTAAATATCTTTCCTGAGATCCTAAAACAAGGATGGTCCATTCAGGGATAACTTGTAACATCTCCCATTCAAAATACCCATGTTATTTCCAAGACATGGCTTTCGACTCATCTATTTGCCCAATCCATGCTAGGTTAAATGCCTCCCTCACATAGCTCGAAATCATTTATTTATGTACAAAAAAGATCAACTGGCTGGAGCAAAGGTCAAACTCAAGAAGAAGAAAGGATAAAAATGAGATTAAGATAGCATGCAAAGTATGCACTTCAGCTGGGGAATCAATTTTTAAATATAAGGAACAATATTATCTTGGTTTATATAATATTAGGAACATGGGGCAGAGGTTGGCAGCTGTACTTTTTCATGATCATGGTTGATAAATTCCTTCTTGAGTAAGGTTGGATTTTCCTAGTGGAGTAAACTAGAGTATGTCTGGAATTAAAAGGAATTTCCTTACTCCAAACTACATATTAAGTAATCATAGGGAATCGCTCTTGTGTGTGAAAGCTAGAAGGGAAAGGCATGTTAACAAACAAGTAGAGCATAAGGATAGGAAAAAAAATCCTCATCTGAGATGACTTTTTCTGAGGTAGCTAGGTGTGGAAACTACATTCTTAAAAACGTTTTCCTCAGTCTCAGTAAAAAAAAAGAACAGTCTACAACTTAAAGACACCTCTTGGAAAATGAAAACAGCTCTGTGGAGAAGCCGAAAAGCAGATAAAGCATCAGCTCAGTGGAAAAGCATGAAGAGATAGCTTCAGAATAACACACTAAGTTCAAAGCATATACATAATCTGATTATTTTAAAAAATAAGAGAAAATGAAATAAGCTACCTTTTACAACCTTGGCTATGGGGACAATTCCTTCTACATAGGGAAAGGATAAAATCATTTAAAATGGACAATTTGGACTTTATAAAATTGAAAAGTTTTCACATAAAATTTATGAAGAAAAAATGAGAAAAATGTGTGGAAACTAGGTACTGTGGTAGATACACCAGGTATAGAAAAGTGTGTCCCTACCACCAGAAACTCATTTACTTGATAAGCCAATAATGACATGCATGAAACAGAGTATAATAGAAGAAAGCATATAATTATGTGCTAAATTTTGTGGCACAATCTCCTGCAGGGACCTCAAGGGGAAGGAGACTAAGGAAGAATAGTCAGAGAAGATTTTATGAAAGAGCTGAGACTTGAAAGATAATGAGTATTTAATAAGACAGAAAGGAATAAGTGAGGTCATTCTAACGGCAAGAACAACACGAGTGATATTAAAGTGTCACATATGAACACAATGTTTTTGTGGGAGAATGAAGAGCCAATCTCATTTGAGTGGAAATTGAATATTGTGGGATCAATGAAAAATAAGTCTGGATCAAGGATCATTTTCCACCTGGCTGCTCTCCTGAGTTTTGCTGTTGTCTCCAGAAACTAGATCAAATCAACCCTGAAACTTACATTTGCCTCATGACCTCTGATTGGAGATAGTAGGGAGTTCATACTCAAGAGTTTCTCCCAGTTCCTCTAAGGGGTTCCAGAAAAGAAATCTCAACATTTCCCATCTGGCTGCAATGCTTCATCATGCACCCTCAAAGTTACAAGGTTCTTTCCCTCCCTCACCCCTTTTATCCTTTTTCCCCCTCCCTGACACTGTTCAGCTGCTTTTCCATGTGTTATCTTCCTTCATTATGCTTTGTGCGCCCTAAGGACAAGAACTTCATTTTGCCTTTTTTGGACCCCAAGCACTTAGCACACTGTGGCATTTTGAATGAACTTAATAAATGTTTACCTGCTGACTGACAAGAGCCATCCACAGAAACTCATGTTTCCTATATCCTTTGGCAACCATGCAGACAGTGGTCTAGAAAATCTGACCATCTTTATGATAAAAGTTTATAGCTCTTCTTTCACTCCTATTAATAATTAAGAATGAAAGACCAAAAGAGCAAATTTGTTTAGTGAGTAAGCTGTAATCTAATTATTAAGGGATCTTAGTAGTCAAATTGCAGATAGGCTGCTTACTGTATTACCCTAGAGAAGTTGCTCAGAACTTGTATGTCTGGATTCTTCTTTTAAATAACATAAGTGTTGTATTGCCTTGTACACAGGAAGGCACAAGTTAAATGATTTTGTATCACATAGCTAACGTGAAAAGGTAACAAAAAAAAATCACTTAGAGTATGAGAAAAATCTCAAACCCTAGTTATTTACCAAAACTGATAAAGTTTTAAGAGGAATGGAACTCTGTTTTGAATCAGTATGCAAGTCATATGTGTATCCCTTAAATTAATCATATACTGTGTCAGAAAAGAACACTGGAATGGTGGTCAAGCCACTGGGCATCTCCTTTCTGATCTAGACTGTATGTTATCTAGACTGTATACAGAATATTTTCTCCTTGAGTGACAGCTGTGACTACTAATGTCATTTTCCAACTTATGTCTCCTTTGAATGCTGTAGCTGTGTAAGAACTATAGCATTTAGATTGCCACCAGAAAATGGCAGAGTTTCTAAATGAGAAAAAGGAAAAAAAGTAGCCTTAATTAAAAGATGTATGAATTTCATCTCCTTACAAGATTTTTGTCAAGGATCATAAACATTTTAGATAAAATGAAAATATTTTATTTGGCATTTTGTCTATGAAATGTACAAGTTATTTTGACAGTTCATTTTATCAATATGACAAATGATAATGGCACTTTCCATTAACTGATTTGTTTTTTTAATCTACTGACCTTACTCAGGCTAAAGCCTCATCTCTGAAAACCTGAGTATTTATATTCTTTTTTTGAGTTTAATGAAAAAATGGAGAAAGACAGTATAGCATGGTGGATAGGAGGCTGGCCCTGGAATCAGAAAGACCTGGACAGATACATAGCTCTTAACTCATGCTTTCTATGTAACCAGGCACAAGTCATTCATCCTCTCAGTGCCTCCAAGCAATTGTCAAAGACCATAAAATACGAAAAGGATTCCAAATCTGAAACAATGGAAGGAAGTTTCCACACTAGCAATTTAGTTCACAGATCTATATTGCCTCATCCCATCCCACCCTCCCCCAACCAAGTCAAAAAAATTGATAGGGTACATAAAATATTATTAAGCATTTCAGGTGCATTAATTACCTGAATATCCTACTGTAAACAAATATTTGATGTTCCACTACTAAAATATAATTTGCTTCACAAGAGTCTATTCTTTTAAAAGTTGGAGGAAGAGCTACAACATTCAAAGGAGACATGATTTAGAAAATGACATTAGTAGTCACAGCTGTCACCTAAGGAGAAAATATTCTGATTAAGTTGAATAATCCTTCATAACATATGCCCATCGAGTTTTGAGGAAAAACAAAAACACATTTTCTGGGAAATACTAGAGATTATTTTTCAGTGGTAAAATTATTAGGAAAATGTTATGTCATTTCTTAGTATAATAGCATACAAAATTACAAATATTTCCCAAACTCTGACAGGTTTAAATCTAGTTCTTTATATTTTATTAAATCTTAAATTCCAATTTTCCTTAAATAAGACATACAGATGCTAGAATGCATTTGTCTATGTTAATGTGGAAGCATAAGGAAGCTACAGTTTTTCCTTTCTTCCTTTTCTTATGGAATGCAATATCCTTGTAGAGTACCAAGAGGATCACAGGGCACATGGAAAAATCTTGACTATACAAAATAAGGAAGCCACTGGTGCCAGGTGTGGCTTTGAATAGGATTCAAAATTATTTTAAGGTCCCTCTCTTACTAACATATTTTTGTATCCTTTCAGTCTTTATTCCAATGACCTGTATCTTTCTGAAATCATTTATTAACAAACAAGATTTTTATGATAAATGTGTGCATCTATATTGAATATATAATGCATATATGTATGTATTATGTATGTGTGTGTGTGTGTGTGTGTATCATTTTGGGTTGATTGTGTGACATAGAAGACACTGGCTCAGGACTGTCCAGAATGGCTTGCACTCATCAGTGAAGGTACTGTGCTCTATGAACAAAGAATTGAAGTAGCTCAAAAGAAATGTGAGATGTGCTAGTTTAGACAATATACCACAAATGTTCACATGGACTATTTGTGCCCAACCTATGGTAGAGCATTCCAAGCTTGCATTGGTCATAGTCAGGACATACTATAATTAGATTCTAGCATAGTGATATCATTTTGGTCCTCTTCAAGGAAAAAGGACAACAACCAACTAAAACTAAGACCAAGATATGTAGATAGGTAGGTAGGTAGGTAGATATAGATAGATAGATAGATAGATAGATAGATAGATAGATAGATAGATAGATAGATAGACGAAAGAAAGAAAGAAAGAAAGAAAGAAAGAAAGAAAGAAAGAAAGAAAGAAAGAAAGAAAGAAAGAAAGAAAGAAAGAAATATAGTTGGATAGATAGATGTGTGTGTGTATTCTGTAATAAATATAGGTATATTTGCTATGGAATTCACTTTGGAAATTACAAAGTACCTGACAAACCAGAGAATAAAAGGACCTTCAAGACAGAGGCAGACTTAGAGGTCATTTACTCAGATCTTATATGAATCATAGATTAGGTGGTCATCCAGAGTCTGCTGAAAGTCTTCTACTTTGTAATGGACTCCCCTGGGCCATAAAACACCAAGCTCTCTTTCTCCTCCCCCTTTCCCCAAAAATAATAAAACAAGGATTGAAATGGAGCATCTAGTCTTAAAGAAAAGGGTAGTTACCATACCATGGGAGAAACAGGATAGTGTAGTGTTTAAAAAGAAGAAAAGGGGAAAAAAATGGGGCAGGTAACAACAGAGAAATGGAGAATTTTATCGACTTCCTAAGTATAATCCTATCCAAAGAGCAGCAGATTATTACGAAGCATTTTCTAGGAAGAAAATCCAGAGATAATAAGACTTAGGATGTCTGGAAAAGGTTGGAAACATGAAAACAGAGAGAGGATCTGGGAACAATAAAAGAAAGGAATTGGTTAAACTGGATTTTGCATAGGAGTGAGAGAGCATTGTAAGCTTTGTTTCTCTTTTGTAATGTATAATTTGGAAATTTGAATCCATCATGAACAATTTGGTAGAGTAGTGTTCATACCTTGTTACCAGAGATGGATGATAATTAATAAAATAATTGAATAAGCAAATCTAGTTAATTTGGAAACAATACCTTTTATAACTGGTGGCAATTTTCAGGATGTAGACCACCTCTCTCTTTTTAAACACCCTGTTTTCCAGACCTAAGGCCCAGCAAGCAAGCTGTATGCTGAGTTTGGCATAACAATAATCATTTGTACTCTGAATGGACTTTGCCGCAACTGAATCATAGAGCTGATGACCCTGAGCTCAATCAAGAACCAACAAGCCTAGACATGAAGTTTTGCTATGTATGGACTTTTTGTCATTAGACATCTTTGCCTCACTGTTGCTGCTGTGCCTCACCACTGTTGCTACACTACGCTGTTTGATTCTTTATCTAGCCACAAATATACAAATCAAGGTTTAGCTCCACTGCTTTGGAGTCTCCTACTAGAGGAGGACTTGACACATGTGTCTGCTTTCTCTCCCCCAATACAATAAAAGAAGGTTTTTGCTTTAAACCTATATGAACTCTTTCATATTTTTGTAGTTAACAGTGGCTGAAAACCTCTGTGACTCTTTGGTCATTTGTTACGAGAGTTAACACAATCAATAAATCAATAAGCATTTATTAAGGCCTATTATGACTGCCACCTACTAAGTATGTGCACCTGGGGTAAAACACAATCCTTTCTCTCAAGGAGCTTACTCTCTCAAGGAGCATTAATAGCAGTAATCATGGCAGAAACTCACTACCTACTAAGCTAGAATAATCCATTTTTGTAGAACTTCTTAATTTCAGAAATTCTTCCTCATATCACACAGATCTATTTCCTTATAGCTTTTCCTAATACCAGCATGGGCTAAGTAGAATAAGTATAATGTTCATTCTAAATGGTGTAAGTTTAAATATCTGAAGGCCATAATCATATCTCCATTACATATTGTCCTTTCCAAGCTAAATATTTTCATTTCCTTCCATTAATCCTTGTGTAGCATGGTTTCCAAGTCCCTTATCATTCTCATTGTCCTCAATAATGCTCTAGTTCACAGTTAGTCTTCCTAAAATGTGGGGTCTGGAATTAAACATCATTTTCCAGATGTGAACTGACCAAGGGAATGTATGAGGAATATCGCATCTCTCCCTCTGGGTAATATGTTTCTATTAACAAAACCTAAGAATGTATTCCCTTTTTTACAGCTGCCATGTAATACTATTGCCTTATATTGAACTTTTGGCCCACTAAAAAACTAAGGTCTTTTTCACATGAATGGTTCAGTATCATGTATTTGAGCAGCTGAATTTTTCTAACCCAAGTAGAGACTTTTATATTCATTCCCACTAAATTGCAATTTATTATATATGATCTGTTATCCTAACCTCTGTGAGATTATTATCTGTAACAATAATAGTTGATATTTTTCTAGTGTTTACTATGTGCCTAGCACCGTGCTAAGCACTTTATACTTATTGTCTTATTTGAACTTCACAACTGCCTTGGAAGGGAGGTACTATTATTGTCCCCATTTTCTAGATGAGGAAACTGAGTCAAACAAAAGTCAAGTGACTTGCCCAGGGTCACACCACTATCAAGTAACTGAGTCCGGATTTGAACTCAGGTCCTCCTAATTGCAGACACAGTGCTCTAGCCAATATGCCACTCAGCTGCCTCTGTCTAGTGTATTACTAAAACACTCCTAAATTCATATTATATGGATTTTATGATAGATATGATGTAGATGATGTCTTCTTAAATAAAAAATGTTGAACAACAGAATAAAGCCAAGCATGGACAATTCAGCATACCAACATAAACTTCCGTTAATTTGACATAAATCCATGGACATACACATTTTTTGTTCCACCAGTTTTGCTTCTACTTAACTATACTCTCATTCAGTCTGTATTTCTATTGTGTCAACAGGGATATTATGATAAACTTCATCAAATGTTTTGTGAAATCTGGGAATTTTATTTTTTTAATATTCCTTAAACTATTATGCAGCTAGATGGTGTAGTAGGAAGGCCA
>CM053627.1:124931094-124952411 GCA_028646595.1 Phalanger gymnotis | reverse complement strand
TCTGTAATTCAAACGCATGTGAAAATTAATGCTGAAAACTAAAGATGTTAATAAAAAAAAATTTAAAAAAAATCAATGCTGAAAACTAAACATATTAAAAAATATTGTTATTACTGTATTTCAAAAAAAATTCCTTCATAACATTAAATAATGGCTAATGGTCATTGCCGATATTAATATAATGATGTGAGGTTTGCAGAAAATTTTACATTATTTTCTTATTCAACCCACCCAAGATCCCCATGGCAGATGATATTATCCTATTTTTCAGGTGAGGAAACTGAAGCTCAGTGAGGTTACATGACTTGCCCAGGGTCATACAGCTAATATCAGGTGTAGAATTTTACCTTGAGCCTTCCTTTATCTCTTTATCTCAGCTCCATATGATATCTGTCCTGCATGGTTTTCATTTTTGATTTATTAAAACACAGCTCTGATAAGACAGGCTTTTAAAAAGTCAATCGTGTTTTATTTTTATTTTTAAATTTATTTTTATTTTTCACCATTCATTTCCCCAAGATTTTGAGTTACAAATTTTCTCCCCATCTCTAGCCTCTCCCCCACCCCAAGATGGCACGTATTCTGAGTACCCTCCCTTCTATCACCCCATTGTCCCCTGAATCCACTTTGCACTTACTTTCTTGTAGTGCAAGAGAGATTTCCATACCCCATTGCCTGTATATCTTATTTTGCAGTTGCCTGTAAAAATAATTTTTTAACATTTGTTTTTAGAACATTGAGTTCGATCCAGCCATTTTGGAAAGCAATTTGGAACTATGCCCAAAGGGCTATAAAAATGTTCATACCTGTTGACCCTGCAATACCACTTCTAGGATTGTATCCCAAAGAAATCACACAAATGGGAAAAGGGCCATTATATACAAAAATATTTATAGTGGCTTTTTTTGTAGTGGCAAAGAATTGGGAATCAAGGGGATGCCCATCAATTGGGAAATGGCTGAACAAGTTGTGGTATATGAATATAATGGAATACTATTGTGCTATAAGAAATGGGGAGGATATAGACTTCATAATAACCTGGAAAAACCTGCATGATACTAGGCTGAGTGAGCAGAGCAGAACTAGGAGAACATTATACACAACCACAGATATATGGATTCTACGATGACTAACCTTGATAGATCTCGCTCTTCTCAGCAATACAAGGTTCAAAGACAACTCCAAAGGACTCATGAGGGAGAGAGATATCTATATCCAGAGAAAGAACTATGGAGAGTGAACGCAGATTGAGGCAAATTGTTTGCTCTCCTTTTTTCCCTTTGTTCTTTTTTTTCTCTTTTTTTTTGTTTCGTTTCTTCTTTCTCATGATTCATTCCATTGGTCATAATTCTTTACAATTTGACTATTATGTAAATAAATTCAATGTGAAGTTATATGTAGAGGATGTATCAGATTCCATGCCATCTTGGGGAAGGAGGGGGGGAAGGGGAGGGAAGAGAATCTGGAACTCAAAATCATGCAGAACTGAGTGTTATAAACTAAAAATAAAAAAAATCTTAATAAAAATGAAAGATGATGCTACAGAAAAAAAGAACGTTGAGTTCCAAATTATTTTCCTTCTTCCCTCCCCACCCACCCTCCTAGAGAAAGGAAGAAATTTAATATAGGTTATACATGTGTCATTGCACAAAACATGTTCATGATAGTCATGTTGTGAAGGACTAACTATATTTCCCTTGATCCTATCCTGTCCTCCTTTATTCAGTTTTCTCTTTTGACCCTGTCACTTTTCAAAAGGGTTTGCTCCTGATTGCCCCCTCCACCAATCTGCACTCCTTTCTATCATTCCACTCCCATCCTCTTCCTCCCTACTTTTCAGTAGAGTAAGATACCCAGTTGAGTGTGTGTTATTCCCTCCTTAAGCCAAATCCAATGAGAGTAAGGTTCACTCATTCTCTTTCAACTACCCCCTCTTCCTTCCCATTATAACAGCTTTTCTTGCCTCTTTTATGTGAGTTTATTTACACCATTCTATCTCTCCCTTTGTCCTTCTCCCAATATATTCCTCTCTTACCCCTTAATTTAATTTTTTAGATATCATCCCTTCATATTCAACTCACCCTGTACCCTTTGTCTATAGATAGATAGATAGATAGATAGATAGATAGATAGATAGATAGATATGTATATTCCTTTCAACTACCCTAATACTGAGAAAAGTCTCATGAATTACAAACATCATCTTTCCATATAGGAATATATAGAGTTCAACTTTGGTAAGTCCCTTGTGATTTCTCTTTCCTGTTTTCCTTTTCATGCTTCTCTTAATTCTTGTATTTGAAAGTCAAATTTTCTATTCAGCTCTCGTCTTTTTCATCAAGAATACTTGAAAGTTCTCCATTTCATTGAAAATCCAGATTTTGTGCTGAAGTATTATACTCAGTTTTGCTCGATAGGTGATTCTTGGTTTTAAACTTAACTCCTTTGACCTCTAGAATATTCCAAGACTTTTAGTCCCTTAATGTAGAAGTTGCTAGGTTTTGTGTTCACCTAATTGTGTTTCCACAATACCCAAATTGTTTCCTTCTTGCTGCTTGCAATGTTTTCTCCTTTACCTGGAAACTCTGGAATTTGGCTACAATATTCCTAGCAGTTTTCTTTTGTGGATCTTTTTCAAGAGGCAATCAGTGGATTCTTTCCATTTCTACTTTACCCTCTGGTTCTAGAATATCAGGGCAGTTTTCCTCGATAATTTCTGGAAAGATGGTGTCTAGGCTCTTTTTTTGATCATGACTTTCAAGTAGTCCAACAGTTTTTAAATTATCTCTCCTGGATCTATTCTCCAGGTCAGTGGTTTTCCCAATAAGATGTTTCACATTGTCTTCCATTTTTTTCATCCTTTTGGTTCTGCTTTATAATTTCTTGATTTCTCATAAAGTAGCTAGCTTCCAGTTGCTCCATTCTAATTTTTAAGGCATTATTTTCTTTAGTGATTTTTGGGCTAACTTTTTCATTTGGCTAATTCTGTCTTATAACACATTCTTCTCCTCATTGGATTTTTGGAGCTCTTTTGCCATTTGGATTAGTCTATTTTTAAGGTGTTATTTTCTTCAGTACTTTTTGGGGTCTAATTTAGCAAAATTGTTTTTCATGATTTTCTTGCATCACTCTCATTTCTCTTCCTAATTTTTCCTCTACTTCTCTTACTTGATTTTCCAAGTCCTTTTTGAGCTCTTCCATGGCCTGAGACCAATTAATATTTTTCTCCGAGGCTTTTGATGTAGGCTCTTTGATTTTGTTGACTTCTTCTGGCTGTATGTTTTGGTCTTCTTTGTTAACAAAGTAAGGTTCTATAGTCTGAGTCCTTTTATGCTGTCTGCTCATTTTCCCAGCCAATTACTTGACTTTTGAACTCTTTGTGACAGTTTGACTCTGCTTCCATTGTGGAGGATATACTGTTCCACACTTCAGAGGTTTAGAGCTGCTGTTTTCAGAGCTACTTCTATTCTGAGGTGGTATGATACTCCTCTACTGGCCTGTGCTCTGGTCTGTGAGTACAAGCACTCCTTTCTGCCATGTAACTACCAGGAGGAATCCCTCTCTACAGCCACCACAAGTTCTGCCACACCAGCACTCCTCCCCCAAGGACTGCCAAAGAGGACTAAGCCCCAGAACCAAGCAGGGCAAAGTAAGATAATCCTGCCTTAGTGTCAGCAAAGAGATACCTGCACTCCTGGTATGATCAGCTGCTTGATTCCTCTTACTGTCTGTAGGCCTGGAGCTCCAGAAGCAGCTGCCATTGCTACTACTGCTGCTGCTGCCATGGCCCCTGCAGCCACCTCCACCACCCCGGGGCTGTGGCTGAAATTCACCCTTCTCTCATCCAGGTCCAACACTTTTCCCACTAACCTACTATGTTGTCTTTGGTGTTTGTGTGTTGAGAACTCTGGAAATTACCACAGCTCAGTGATTCAGGGCCTGAGGCCTGCTGTACTTAGTCTCCTCCACCCTGGTGGGTCTTGCCATGTGTAAAGACAATCAGTAAATGAGAAGATCTTTCCTGCCCATTTGAATAGGCTTCAGGGAGGGTTCTCAGGGTCCTAGGGGGAGTGGCTAAGATCGGAACCAATGTTAGGTGCCTGAGTTCTGATGGCTCAGATGACATTCTAGTCCACAGGATGATGTCTGGTGACCATATAAAAGGAGAGAACACAGCTTGGAGATTGAGACTTAGTGGAGGCAGGAGAAAGTGGAAGTGGTGGTGGAAGTGGCAACAGTGGCAGCAGTGGAAGCTGTGGTGGCAGCAGTGGCAGCAGGTGCTACTGAAACAGGACTGACCTTCATGCAGACGGGAGAATGCTGAGAAAGTGCTGGAGACCAGTGGGTAATCTTCTTACTGGAGGGCCCTAGCATTGGGGGAAGCACCATTATGGCTTGGTTCGCTGCCATAATATTTTTCTGTAACCTCCTGCTCACTATTGTGACATGGGCATATTGGTTTTGGAAGGTTCTTGCCAGGATATTGAACTGGGGACACTGGTCAGTGGGTCTGCTACTGTGGGGCTTGAATAAATGCTTTAACTCCTCTGCCTTCTACTTAGAGAATTCCTTATATCCTGTGATTCTGGACCATTCATGCATATTCATGATTTTCTTTGAAATCATGAATTCTGCCTTAATGATCTATCTGGTGACAAAGATGGGATCGCTAGGTATAGGATCTCTATTTAGAAGCAGAAGAACTTCAGAGGAAGAGATGAATGTCCCAGGGTGGGAGGATCTGTTTTATTCCTCCCTAGCAAAGGATTGGGCCAAAAGAGCTGGACTTTGTGAAAACTGGGAACCAAAGCTACAGAGAGGAGATCTCAGGGATTTGGAAAGATGTTTACAAGAGTTTAGAATTCAGTCAGGGGCATCACTATATAGGCAAAACTGGATAATGTTATCAGCCTACTGGCTAGTATATGAAAGATTGAGATTAAGTGAAAGAAATGGGGGCACTCCTACACCATGGCAAGATGGGGAATCTCAGCCAGCAGGAGAACAAATTGTTCCTCAAGAGTCTATTGACTTAAATGAGAATTTTTCCGTTAATGTGGCTAGGAGCAACAGGAGGCCAAATAGGCCAAGAGGGAATTTCAACTCAGCCCTGGTTGAGCCTGACTGCCTGCTTTGTCATTGCCATGGTGGCAGGGGAAGGGAGTGGAGAGAAAATGAGAATGTCAGGGGCTGAGGTATAAAATGCTACTAGAGTTTAGGATGTCCCTTGCATAGAGAATGAGAGATGGTCAAATACTCAAACAGACGTCTGTCCCATACAAAGGAGAAGGACAGAAACCCAAGGTGACAATTCAGTTATGAGGGAAATTCAGGAATATTTTTCACAGCAAGAGATCACAGACGTTTTGAGTAGATTCACCCAAAGAATAGGAGAATTGTTAATATCTTGGATGGTGAGACTCAGAGATCAAGGGGCCGGTGGAATATCAGTAGATAGGGCGGATTGTATGAGATTCATAGGTATCAGCCAGGATCCTCTAGTTAAGTAAGTATTTAGGGAATATCATCAGCAAGAAGATGGTGATAGCAGGACTAATTTGTTGGCATTAGCCACTGAGGGATGTAATAAGAGATATGCTACTGATTCTACGTGGCCCACTGGGAATAAACCTTGGTATTCACTTAGAGACTGTATCATAAAATTAAAGGAGGAGGTAATGAAGACTGCTATCATGACAGGAACTGCAGACAGATATTATGATGATCTCTTGGGAGTCCCTCATAGGAATTTAATAGTCAGGGCAGCTCCTCCTGCTTATAAATACCTAATTTTGACTGTTACTTGGGGAAATAGGGAGCCATCATTCAGTGGTGATAGATAAGATGTTACAGTTAAGTGACTTAGGAGACTGGGGAAGGGATAGATCTCCCTGAGAGAGGAGAGTGAATAGCCAGCAAATTTGGCACCAAAATAGAGTGACAAGAAAAGAAATGTTCACTGCTTCTTTAGAGAAGGAACCAGTATTGTATATAGTACAATGCCACAATAAGGAGTTCAACAAATATTCATTAGCATAAGGATAGGACTGTCCTGTGATTTCATTGGCATAGAAGACTTACCTATATCAATGCAGGTCACACCTTCCCTACAACTTGTCATATAGAACGTTGAAAAGTTATTGCCTAAGGTCATGCATGCAGCCTGTGTGTATCAGACATGGGACTTGAACTCAATTGTTCTCCACTTGAAGATCAGCTTTATGTTCACTGTGCCACAATTCTATCTAAAAATTCATTCTTTAAGTGATATTAATTAAATTATTGACAGCTGATCTCAATTGTCTGGGTAGGATAATAGATTTGGAGGGATCTTAGATTTCAACATGTTGAATCTTCTTATTTTACAAATGAGAAAACCAAGGCTTAAAGAGGTGTTTTGATTTGCTCAGGGTCTTACAGCCTGTAAAGATATGAAGAAAGATTCTGACCTACATTTTTTTGACTTCATGCCCTGAACCCCATGTATAATGCCTCTCAGAGAACCAGACAGATTTATCATTCATGGCATCCAACTCATTTAGAATTTCATTTATTAAAATAATGAATAAATAAATCATTTGTTTTAGGACTAGACATGTGTGTATACATAATACATATATATGTGTATATACGTATACACATACACATATACATATACATATTCATGTATATATATACATTCATACATACATATATACATACTTTTTTTTTTTACTATTTCTGTGTTTGCCTTTCCTTATATTCTGGGAAGCCTCTCTGGGTGGTGCCAAAGTCTGCAAGCACATTTTAGAAATTGAGTTAAAGGTCATGATGACAGTGGCAATAATGCAAGGTGTGCATAGATTGGTATACATATGCATTCAAGGTATGCATAAATTGTGGACTCCACAGAAAATAGATTTACAAAAGTATCTTCTAGTTAAAGGCTCAACAAAATATGAAGTTTTAGTTATTCACAAGAATTCAAAAGAAATAGATTTCACCCATTTTCTAGAAAAAATAAATGAAAAAAATAAACTAACATCTGAGGGTATATGATTTTCTAAACTAAAGTAGTATTGTATAAGTGTACTCATTCAATGAGTACTTTTATTCACTTGCTATGTGAATGACTTGTTTGATACTAGGGTGAGAGAAGAGATACAGTGGTGTATAGAAGGGCTAATAATTGAGAAGAGGAGGTATGTCAAGAATACACATAACTATCACACAAAGTAGAATGTGAGAAGTGACATAGGAATAAGACAGTATGTTAAAAGTAAAAAAGCATAAAAGATTATGTATTTTCTGTGATGACTTCACATAAAAAGTGCCATTTGAGCACACAACAGGTGACATAGTATAGTGATATTGAATAGACTTGGAATCAATATAAACCTGGTTGGCAATCCAATGCTTGCAACAACTGATGTTTTGCCACTGGGAAAGTCATTTTCTCTCTCTGGGCCTTCTTTTCCAAGAAATTATGATAGCTTCACTTCCTGCTTCATGGGATTGATGCTAGCACAATGCATCATAAACCTCAAAATATATGATTATTATAGATGTTAGCATCATCTACATAACTGATTTGACTCTTTTGACTGAATCAAATTGTTAATCCTAGCTACAGAACAAAAAATTATTGCCCAAAATTGTGTCTGCATGTTTAATTTATGGGTTATTTTTCTTTTAAGTTAAAACCATTCCAAGTAGAAGTAATCTTCACTTGTGCACAGTAGCAAAACAAAACAGATATGCTAGTGTCATCTCAGCAGCAACCTTAAACCCAAATATGCTTTTCTTTTCTTCTCCAACATCTTTGTTCTCTCAACCTATCATTTTTAGATCCAGAATTTTTAAGTTTGCATTTACTTGATACATTGTTAGTGCTCTGTTAATGTTAAACAAGAAAAGAAACCAGAAGGTAGGCTTAACAGCAACATGCTTGGCCAATTTTTGCTCCAGCAATTAAGTTTAAGAAGAAAAAAAAAGAAATTATTTTTCAAATTAAATGCTGTCAGGTCAACACATCTTCAATAGTTAAAGGCTAGGGAAATTGATCAAATAAGTTCACTTAAGAAGACATTGTTTTATATATTGACAGAGAATTCACACAGAAAATATTTGAGGGGGCATACTATTATTTAATGGGAGAGCATATTTGTGATAAAAAAGACTATTCTATCTTAGAGATCTGATTTTATCTATATTTACATACATATAAGGATGTGCTGGAATAAGCCTTGGCCAACTTTGGAGAGCTAATTGTAAAATTTTGTGTGAATATTTGCACCTCAGAAATCACCAAATGCTACAAATCCAAGCTTCATGTGTTATTTTGTGGATTGACTAGAGATAAGAAAGATATAGGGGAAATATTAATAATTCAGGTTGAATTTAAAAGTCTGCCATATGTATATATGGGTGTATGCACACACATGTACATACATATACCTACACATATGCATGCATGCATACATATATATGTACATATATACAATTCCCCCCAGAGATCTGGTTGCTATACATTTACTAGCACACTCCTCGATACATATATAAATACTCCCTATAACCAATTCAATTCACAGGATCAGAGGATGCTAGATTTAAAACTGAAAAAAATACTAGCAGTTCTCTAGTCTACCCAATGATTTTACAGATGAGAACATTGAAGTCCTGTTAGGATAACTGACTTGCCCAAAATCACACAGTTTGTAAATGGCAGAGTCAGGCAGGACCCAAAACCAGATCCTCTGACATCAATTCAAGTGCCCTTTTACCAAACCAATCCCAAACACTTTTAACAGCATGTGCAAAGGGCTGTGATAAATTCTGGGAATAAAAAGATGAAGAACAATATTATCCTTGCCTTTAAGCAACTTAAAATAATGCAAACTTTATTTGCTAAATACAATGCCAGGGAAAACCCATCAAATTTCTATGTCTGGTGATGCAGGGTATATATCTATATCTATATCTACATCTACATCTATGTCTATATCTATATCTATATCATCTATATGTATGTCCATGTCCATGTCCATGTCCATGTCTATGTCTATGTCTATATCTTATTTCAATCCAGCATACAAATATCTTTCACTTAGTTCAGGGGAAAAAGCCAGCACCCTGAACTTCAGAGCAAACACAAACAATTACAAACATATATTATAAGCAGACCAAATACAATTCATCATTACCAAGAAATGATCAACAGCTGGGTGAGCTGGGAGGCTCTTAGAGCAGCTGCTCAGAGTCCCACATCAACACTCCTCCAGGAGTGAGAGCCTCAGCAAATAGCTCTGTTCTCTCTTTTTATATACTCTTTAGCAGTCATCGAATGTCATCTGAGCAACCAGAACTTAGGCTGCTACTATTGGCTCTGGTCTTAGCAAATCCCCTTAGAACCTTGAGGGCTTCATGCCCACATAGGCTTAGTAGATAGGGGTTTGGGCCTGGGGCTTTGCCCCTAGTAAGGCTCAATCAAAGACACTTAATTTATCATTCTAAAACAGTAAAAAGGTCCCGGCTTAATTGATATTACAGACTGTGTCTGCAGAAAATAATTTTCATTGGGTTTTCCTAAGGTAAAAAGAACCCCAAGTAAGACCAAATGATGGTCTCTGCCTGAGGACAAGTCTTTGGAGTTCCCTATGCCAAAGACTAAGGACAGTATGTTCAGAAGGGAAGAAAAAATGTAGGGGGTAAATAGTGTAATATATGAAATGATCATCAGAATGGTAGACCATCAAAGACAAGAGTTCACTAAGGCTAACAAATCTAGAAGACTAAGCAGAGCACAGAAGTAGGGGGCAGCTGAGGCCTGAGGAATTTCAACATGCAATAGTTCAAGAAGACATTATAATAGTAAAGACATAAGGTACCAGTGAATGAAGTTTCCTTGAAGCAAAGTGTCCAATGAGACATTGTCTTTTTATAGTAGCAGTAGAACCACTATTCCCCCTTGTTCAGCTGACTCAGTACTTTTGTATGACTGGCCAATGCCCTGTCCCTTATAACACCTTCCCAGAATTTGAGTCTCTTGCTTAATGATGTGTGATTGGTAGAAGGCTACTGCCAATTCTTGGGCATGCATTTTCATTCTGATTTAAATATTCTTCACTCAAGCCTATAGCCATAATCTAATAAAGACTGGAGAAGGTTACACTACCAAATTGTCTATTCCTTTTTTACCTAAAGGAGTGTCATAATGGACTAGATAAAGGACTATATTCATGTTCATGAAGACCTGTGTTTAAATCCTGCCTCAAAATTTTGTTAGCTATGTGGTCCTGGGAAATCTACTTAACTTCCCTGAGAATCAGTTTCCTCACCTGTAAAATAGGGATAATAATCACACCTACTTTATGTGAATACTGTGAAGATTAAATGAAATATTGTGTACATATATACCATGCTTAGAACATTATATATGTAAACTACAATCAATCAAGTGGTATTTACTAAGGGCCTACTATGTTCCTACTATGCACACTGTGAGGATGCAAGGCCAAAAAGGAAGTAGTTCCTGTCCTCAAAGAGTTTAAATTGCATTTAAATACCAGGTAGTTTCTGGAAGGATACTAATGGGTTGTAAGATTGGGAAGACATTCTATAGAAGATGATGCTTTAGCTGAGTCTTGAGAGAAGTAAAAGATATTAAGAGTCAAAAATCAGGAGTGAGTACATCTAGGCATGGAAGATGGCCAATGCAAAGGAATAGAAATGGGAATGGAATGTCTTGTGAGAGGAATAAAAAGAAACCCAATTTGACTGGACTGTAGTGTGTAGGAGGTAGATAATGTGTAATGAGACTGAAAAGGTAGACTGGAATTAGATTATAAAGTTCCTTAAATGCTAAACAGTAGAGTTTATATTTTATCCCAGGTGGAATAGGAAACCAATTTGGTTTCTTGAGTCAGGTAGTCACATGGTTAGTTGTGCATTTGAAAGAAAATTATTTTGGTAGCTCTGTGGAGGGTGATGTATGGTTTGAGGGAAAAGAAATGAATCAGAGAAAACAATTATATCAGTAAGACAGAATTCATGACTTCAAAGATAACCATGAATATGCCTGAATGGTCCAGAATCACAGGATGTAAGGAATTCTCTAAGTAGAAGGCAGAGGAGTTAAAGCATTTATTGAAACTCAAAAGTAGCAGACCCATGGACCAGTGTCCCCAGTTCAATATCCTGGCAAGAATCTTCCAAAACCAGTATACCCATCTCACAATAGTGACCAGGAGGCCACAGAAAAACATTATGGCAGCAAGCCAAGCCATACTGGTGCTTCCCCCCACCAATGCCAGGGCCCTCCAGCAAGACCACCCACTGGCCTCAAGCCCCTGCTCAGCACTCTCCAGTCAGTCCTGCCTTTTTGTAGCACCTGCTGCCATTGCTGCTGCTTCCACCACAATCTCCAAGCTGTGTTCGAACTAGCTGACTGCTTCCTCTCTCCTTCAGCTCTCAACTGCTCTCACCAACTGCCTCATCAACTGCCTCTGCTCCAACCATTCAGCAAGCTCCTCCCATCACAGGCTTCCATTGGCTCTAGTCCTAGCCACTCCCCCCAGGATCCTGAGACCCCCACCCCCGAAGTCCAAACGAATGGCCAGGGAAGATGTTCCCATTCACAGATTGCCTTTATACCAATTAGGAATTGTAATGGTGTAGGTTAAAGTTGATAAAGGTCTAAACAAAAATTATGTTATTTTGAGTAGCAAGAAAAGGTCAGAGGTGAGAGATGTAGAGATAGCAATGAGAAGATGTGTCAATTGATTGGATAGATGGGGAAAAGTAGAGTGTAATATTTTATAATACTGGCTATAATGCTCAAGTGTAATACTGAGTTTGTGAACCTGGGAGACCTGAAGGATGGTGTTCCTCAAAAAGAAAGAGGGAAGTTTGGAAGAGTGTTGTATTTTGGAAATAAAAGATGCTGAGGTATTTATTCCACATGTTGAATTTGAGATGTCTATGAGATAACCAATTTTAACAGACCAATGGATAATTGATGGTGTAGTGCTAGAACCCTTGAGAGAAACCAGGGATCACAATGCAGGTCTGGGAGGCATATACGTAGGGATTATTAATAAATAAATTGGTGTTAGTGAGTCTCCCAAGGGAAAGGCTGTAGCTATATAGAAGATGTCCTAGGACAGAGCACTGAGATAGAAGTAAAGTTAAGGGGCATGGTAGGGATGATTATCCAGAAAGGGAAAGTGAAAAACAGAAAGAGAGGTAAAAAAGGGAATCATGTGGAGAAATCTCACAAAAACCCAGGAAAACAACGCATCTCAGAGGAGAGAGGTATTTGAGTAAAGGACACAATAAAGTCTAGAGATTCAGAAAGGTGAGAATATGGCTGGTTGTTAGTGTTTTTCTTAAAATGGAAGTTCTGGGACAACCTAGTCAATCAGGAGCATCAGTGCTATCATGACCCCTTAAACACAGCAGCACAGAGGTGACCTCTGCTATCTAAGATAACAAGGTTGAGCTCGACCTTAGGATATGGAAGAACTTGATGTCAACTGCGATGCTACTGAGAAAAGAACCAAGTGAATACTGGAAGGACAACGACAGCTACAGTTATGACAAAAAGAAGGACTTTATATAGATGCATTACCAATCTATTAGAGAATGTGGGAAGTAATGGAGGACAATCTTATTATCAGAGATTGTTCACCATTAGTGAAGTTCGATATGGGTTCAGGGCATCTAATCCAGATTTGAAGCTGACCTATCAATGTACGAATCAGTAGAATACAGGGTAGCTATATGATGAAAAGGGCAATCGTAACCATTAGGTCAGGATAGCCAAAGGAGTAATGGTAGGTCATTGGCTCACTCAAGTTGGCCAATTAATCATAAATAGGTTGCTGTTAAAGCTTCTAAAAATTAATCAAGTGAAGCAGGCAAATTCCACAATAAATCTTGGCTTTGCTTCCTGAAGAAGATGACATCACAATATGATCCTTTGCCCCTGTTGGAGTTGGCAAATATTATAGATAGAAATTTCATATCAAAGAGAATGTTAAATCTCTTTGTACACCTGGAAGAACTCTTAAACATTATCAGATAGAGAGCTATTCTCTGTATGATATCCAAAGATACAATGAACAACCTATCCCACTAAGTCAGGATACTACCTTGACCTATACTGAAGGGAATATCTAACAGGTTGTGATATTAATTAGTGGTGGGACTTTTTTTACTGTTTTCTCTTTCAGCACTTATTTAATCAAGTGCCCTTGATGAGTCCAGCCTTTTTGTTTCTTTGATTAAATTAGGAGTCTTTGATGACCTCCTTGCCTCAAGGGAAAGTCTGGTTTGCATGGGTTTGAGTGACATGTCTGCAATACCAGAGGCTTTTAGGATACATGGGTTTGAGTCACACATTGTGATGTCCTTTGACCCTGAACAATATATATAAACCCAGAGGTTGGCATTCTCCCTTGGGGTTCTCAGTCACTGGAAGAGTGGTGTGTGGCTCTAGGCAGCCATTTTAAGGGCCCCTGCCTTTAAACCCAGATGTTGATGCTTTCCTGGTAACTATGAATTGTGATTTGGTCTATTTATATTGTATACATTTGTAATTTGTTTGTATTTGCTCTGAAGTTCCGGTTGCTGGCTTTTTCTCCTGAACTAAATGAGTCATATTTGTATGTTGGATTAAAGTAGGAATGTTAACCCCTTGATGTTGCTTTCCTTAGTAAAACAGATCAAAGAAACTGTGTTAGTGGCCTTCTTTCTGCTGGTTGTTGTTGGTTTTACATAGTCACAGTACCTGCTAGCAGATGTAATATAACAGCAAAGGAAAAGAAAAATATATTTCTCATTCATTAATACAGAAAGAATAGTTATAGAAAACACAATTTTAAATATTAAAATTACTGAATATCATACTTAAAGATAAGTCTACTCTGATGATATGAACAAAAATATCATTATTTATGCTGAAAACCTTAAGCAGTGTAGACTGAAATGTCCTCTCATTCTTTAAATCTTTCTACATTTGCTGGCAGATGTAGAAAGCTTTATCCATATCTTAGCAAATTTGAATACTCATATTCTTATAAAAGACATCCTCTTCCAGAAAAAAACCTGTTTCAAACACATTAAATTATGTTAATCAGCATATCTACTTTCTTCAATTATTTTCTTCAATATGAGACATTTAGTGGTGCATCCTCTTCTGCACCGGCCACCTCTCTACTAATTTTAACATTATGCAATTGAACTCAATTTTTAAAGCAAAAGAACCAACCAACCCTTCCAATAAATTCCTTTACTGTGTACTGCATTTTATTTTGCTGCCTCCAAAAGATGGGAAGGTTTTCTGAAAATCTGCCCTGACAAAAGGAATGAGTTTTAATGACAATTGTCATTCCACACAGCTAAAAGATATTCCACTTCTAGTATTGTAACACTCTCATTCCTTCAAATTGTTTGCAAAGTACTGAAAGCAGATGTATCTTTTCCTCTTTTATTTCAGCTGTTTTATAATATTCTGTACTATAGATTTAGACATTTTAAATAACCACAATCGTGTTGTCCAATTACATTATTTTTTTTATTATAAAAGCAGGTAGCTGATTCAACTGACATCTGGTCCCAATTACTTGCTTCATATAAGACCTCAAAGGCTCTTGCATAACCAATTCTGAACTCATCTGGTCCACACTTTGCTATAGTGTAGAAGCCTGGATCAATAGATCCAGAACTTAATCTAGAACTGTAGGGTGGCTCTACCATTATCTGCGCATTCTAGGCCAGTTTGGTCTTTGTACCTCCTAGTATAAGCTTGGGGTTAGAATGAAATAAAATATTCTTGGACTATATAGTATTTGTTTATTTAACAATAGCATGTAAAGGCTATTCAGCAAACATACAGCATTGATTTAGTCAAATATAACGTCCCTCCCCTTGTGTTGGCCATAGTGGTAAACTTAATCACAAAAGTATTTTAAATCACTCGAGAGTTGGATATTCATTGAACCTAAAGAGCTCTAATTACTCTTGAACCAGGATTTTATCATGCCTTAGACAACAGGGAATCTATCAATAGTTTGAACCTTAGTCCCTCAGACTAATTAAGTCTCAAGGCCAGGCACCTTCCAGATTTGCTACCATGGGGCAAGGAATGCTGTTCGGTCTGGAACCAAATTTCATAGATCCCCAATACCTATGTGAATGGGACAAATAATGATAATGGCCAAGCACAATTAAGGAGTATATGTAGAAAGAACTCACTTCAGGAGGAGAAAAGTCAAAGTCCAAGGCATTATTTTAAAGGGTAAAGAGAATACTGTGACTGGGTCTATACCAATGCTCCAAAGAGCATTCACCTAAGTGCACTATTCACTTCAGTAAACTAACCCAGAAAGCTAGGCAGGGGTTGTGAAACAGGGAATAATAATGTTTCAAAACCTAGCTATGATAGTGTTTCAAAACCTAAGAGATCATAACAGAATAAGTATGGAATATTCTATATTTTAGAGCAACATGAATGGTAGCTTATTTCATGTAGTTACTATTTGAGACAGCAATCTCACAGAATGGGCATGTTGTTCATATTCCTATCTTCTAATCACCCTGCGTTGCTTTTCTCAGTTGGGTCCCCACCATGGTCAACATAGACACACATAGTTATGTTTGGATTGTCTCATTATGAAGAAGTCGGCCCCTAGATAATTAATTTTTTTTTCAGTGAAATAGCAGTGAAGTCATCTACTAAGCTAGAGAGGAATTACCTCTGAAGGAAAAGAGAAATTACAGATTTTTAAAAATACTGAATGAAGTTCAGAACATGATAGCATCATGATACAAAATCTCTGGGACAGTCTTCTGACAACTGTTATGCTAGGTCAGTGGACACAGTAAAATGTTAGAACGTAAGTTAAATGCTTATATTTCTTCATCCTTTAAGTTCTTTGAGGAAAGAGATTATCTATTGTTCATCTTTGTACCTCCTACACCATCTTGAATATATTAAGCTATTCCAAATTCTTGTTAAATGAAATTAACTCTACATTATTAAACCACATAGCTACAAAGGTGGAGGAGAGGACAATGTTGCACACACTTTAAATGCCAAATAAATGAGTGGTAATATGGGTAGAATTTATTTAAAATATCATTTTTACCAGCTCTTTTAATACATTCTTATTAAAGCAATTATATAAACAATTTAAATATTAGGATTGTCTTTAATTTACTGAGTTTTTTTTCTTTAATTCATCAATGCATAGTGAACCAAAGAGTCATCTAATAGCTATGTGACTTTGAATAAGTTACTTACTATATTTGGGCCTCAGTTTTCTGATTTAAAAAATCGTGGGAACTCTTCCAGATCTAAATTCTATGATTCTATGATCAGCTAAATTTACAACACTTTCTAGCTTCTGCAGAGAGAAGAAGCAATTTTCATGTATCACAATTGACTTAATGTACACATTGAACACAAGGCAAGACAAGGGAATAAGAACTATACCTACTATTTCATTCATATAAAGGATTTCCAGGTCCAGTAACTACCTCTACCAATGTGAGTTGGCACCTACTATTCAGCTAATAAGTAGTTTAAGGGGTGATAAGAGGTTAAATGACTTGCCAAGGGTCACATAGTCATACTACAATGTGCAAAAGACAAAACTGGCTTTCTTATTTTTAGTTTTCAACATTCACTTCCACAGTATTTTGATTTCCAAATTTTCTCCCCATTTCTCCCCTCTGCCCACCCCAAGATGGCATGCATTCTGATTACCCCTTCCCCCAATCTGCCTTCTTTTCAATCACCCCCCTTCTCTTATTCCCCTCTTCTATTTTTTTCTGCAGGGGAAGATAGATTTCTATATCCCGTATATTACCTGTATATTTTATTTCCCAGTTGCATGTAAAAACAATTTTTAACATTTGGTTTTAAAACTTTGAGTTCCAAATTCTCTCCTTTCCTCTCTCCTCACCTACTCTCATTGAGAAGGCAAACAATTTAATATAGGTTATACATGCAAAACATTTCCATAATAGTCATGTTGTGAAAGGCACTCTATATTTCCCTCCATCCTATTTCACCCCCCTCATTTATTCACTTCTCTTCTTTGACCCTGTCCCTCCTCAAAAGTGTTTGCTTCTGATTATCCCCTCCCCAATCTGCCCTCCTTCTGTCTTCCTCCCTTCTCTTATCTGCTGCCTCCCTACTTTCCTGTAGGGTAAGATAGATTTCCATACCCAATGGAGTATGTGTGTTATTCCCTCCATAAGCCAAATATAATAAGAGTTAGGTTCACACATTTCCTCTTACCTCCCACCTCTTCCTCTCCACTATAAAAGCTTCTTCTTGCCTCTTTTATGTGAAATAATTTATTCCATTCTACCTTTCCCTTTCTCTTTCTCCCAGTACATTCCTCTCTCACCACTTAATTTTATTTTTTTAGATATCAACCCTTCATATTCAACTTACTCTGTGCCTTCTGTGTATGTATGTCTCATGAGTTACAAATATCATCTTTCCAAGTAGGAATGTAAACAATTCACCTCATGATTTGTCTTTCCTGTTCACCTTTTCATGCTTTTCTTGATTCGTGTATTTGAAAGCCAAATTTTCTATTCAGTTCTGGTCTTTTCATCAAGAATGCTTGAAAGTCCTCTATTTCATTGAAAATTCATTTCCTGAAGTATTATACTCAGTTTTGCTGGGTAGGTGATTCCTGCTTTTAATCCTAGCTCCTTTGACTCCAGAATATCATATTTAAAGTCTTTCAATTCCTTAATGTAGAAGCTGCTAAATCTTGTGTTATTCTGATCGTATTTCTGCAATACTTGAATTGTTTCTTTCTGGCTGCTTGCAATATTTTCTCCTTGACCTGAGAACTCTGGAATTTGGCTACAATATTCCTAGGATTTTTCCTTTTGGGATCTTTTTCAGAAAATGATCTTTCAAATTCTATTTTACCCTCTGGTTGTAGAATATCAGTGCAGTCTTCCTTGATAATTTCTTGAAAGATTATGTCTAGGCTCTTTTTTTTCATCATGGCTTTAACTTAGTCCAATAAGTTTTAAATGGTTTCTCCTGGATCTGTTTTCCAGGTCAGTGGTTTTCCAAGATATTTTTCACATTGTCTTCTACTTTTTTCATTCTTTTGGTCATGTTTTATAATTTCTTGATTTCTCATAAAGTCCTTAGCTTCCATTTGTCATTTCTAATTTTTTTTTAAATATGTATTTTCTTCAGTGAGCTTTTGGGTCTCCTTTTCCTTTTGGCCAATTCTGCTCTTAAGACATTCTTCTCCTCATTGCCTTTTTGGACCTCTTTTGCCATTTGAGTTATTCTATTTTTTTAAGATGTTATTTTCTTCAGCATTTTTTTGGTGTCTCTCATAGCAAGCTATTGAGTCGTTTTTCATGATTTTCTTGTATCACTCTCATTTCTCTTCCCAATTTTTCCTCTACTTCTCTTAGTTGATTTACAAAATCCTTTTTGAGCTCTTCCATGGCCTGAGACCAATTCATGTTTTTCTTGGAGGCTTTGGATGTAGGAGCTTTGACTCAGTTTTCTTCTTCTTTGTTTATGTTTTGGTCTTCTTTGTCACCAAGATAAGATTCTGCAGTCTGAATTTTTTTCTATTGTTTGCTCATTTCCCCAGCCAATTACTTGACTTTTTAAACTCTTTGTTAAGGGAGGGCTCTCCATCCTGTGTGTAAGATATGCTTTCCCAAGCTTCAGGGCTTTTTGTGCAGTTATTTTCAGAGATACTTCTAGGGATCTGTAAATTTTCAGCTCTTTCAAGGTGGTATGATCAAAGGAGAGGTTTTTATTCCTCTCCTGGCCTGTGCTTTGGTCTGTGAGTAACCACAAGCACTCTTTTCTGCCTTGGAAGTGTGAGAAGGATTCCCTCTTTACCACCATCACAAGCTCTGCCACACAAGTGCTTCTCCTTGCCCCAGGACCACCACCCGGGACTGAGATTCAGACCCGAGCATAGGAAATGCAAGGGAATCTTTCCTTAGCACTAGCAAAGAGATACCTGCAATCCACCCCTCCCCCATCAGCCACTGGATCTAGTCTGTGGGCCAAGAACTCTGGAAGAAGCCATTGCTGCCCAGTGCCACCCCAGGGCTGCAGCCAGAACTTGCTCATCTCTCACCCAGATCCAACAGACCTTTCCTACTGACCTTCTAAATTGTCTTTCATGTTTGTGGATTGAGAAGTCTAGAAACCACCACAGCTGCCAGTAATTTAGTCCCCTGAGGCCTGCTTCAGGTTTTCCAGGGCTGGGTCTGTGTTAGTGCATTTTGCGCTGGACTATGTTCCTTTCTCAGCCTGGTGCAACAGACCTTACCTGTTGACCTTCCACGTTGTCTTGGGCTGGAAATTTGTTTCACTCTGTCATTTTATGGGTTCTGCTGCTGTAGAATTTGCTTAGAGTCATTTTTACAGGTATTTGGAGGGGTTTGGGGGAGAACTCAAGCAAGTCCCTGCTTTTAATCCACCATCTTGGCTCCAGCCCCCAGGACTAGCTTTCTTTCTGGATTAAAGGTGGATGCTCTGGTCACTGTGATCAAGTGCCTCAAGGCAAAGCACAATTTCTTAGTGAGAAAATATTGATGACAAGATTATTAGAACTCTAAAAAAAAATATATCCTGAGAAAAATTTGCAGTTAAAACAAAGGAACTATCTTCAGTGTTTCTCTAAGATATATGTACTGAGAATGAACATAGAGCAACAGGAAACTTCATGCCCCTTTTCTTTCTTTTAGATTATTAGACCAAACCCTTTTGATTATTCATGAATCTCATTTACAAGGCTACATAATGTTCTAGAGTTTGATGTACTGAATTGGTACCAAAATTAAATAAATGGGAAAAAAGCAGAATAGGTTGTATTTGGGAAATTGTGAATTGTCTTGAATAACCTCACACCTCTCACTGAGAAAATAGCCATCTTTTTTAAGGCCATTTTTTCATGCTGTAAACCACGGAATACCGAAACATCCAAGGAATTGGAATTACACATCACCAAAAGGACAATGAAGAGACATTTAGTAAAGTATAAATAGATGGCAGCATATTGCTAATCATTTGCATGCAAGAAATAGCATAAAAATTTTATCAGATAGATGTATCTTCAGAAAAGGAGCTAGTCCAGTCATAAAAGTATAACAAATAGTTAGACAATCCATGTATTGTTCTGGTGCTCGTACGAAAGTCTTCTGTGGAGGCTTCATATGAGAATATTAAAAATGGTGGCACAGGAGAGGAAGGCAGAGATGGGTCTCAATCTGCACCATGGAGGAAAAAACTTGTATCATTGTTGTAGGGGACAGACCTCCTATAAATTGACCATAACATGATCACAATCAGGAAAGGCTTTTAAAAGAAAGGGCATAGTAATTTAAAGACATTCTTTCAGTCTATGCCTACATAGGCCACCTGAAGGTAGTGATAATTTCCCTGAGTTCAGCCCACAAAATTATCATGTGGCAGAGTGGTCGCATCTGTAAGACACTATGAGTAGATGCAAGTAACCATGAGGGTGAATTTCCAAGAAGCAAGATCATGCATTTGCTCTCACTAGACAATTATGAGTTATGTTTGGAATTTGTCTACATTATACCCCCTAGATATTAAATCATAGAGAAAGGCATAAAAGGAGACAAGAAATCATCAGGTACTTTCTGAATATATGCAGTTATTAATGAGCTGGCAACTCAAACCTAGGGTGACACCTATTGGTAATGTATATAGCACCCCAGGCTGCTGTTTGAAGTCTCCTAACTGTTAGTACAAGCTAGGTCTTGATTAATAAGAATAATTAATCCCATAAAGTGGTGGCAGTATTCAAATTCATACTATTTGACATCCTAATTGCATGTAAAATATGATAATTGGTTCCTGTCCAATACAAAGTTTTAGATGTCTTGTTTATTAATGTAATATAACAGCAAAGGAAAGTGAAAATATATTTTAATTCATTTATTAGAATAAGAATAGTTATAGAAAGCACAATTTTAAATACTAAAATTACTGAATATCACACCTAGAGATAAGTCTACTCTGAAGATATGAACAAAAATATCATTATTTTTGTTGAAAACATTAAGTAGTATAGACTGAAATGTCTTCTCATTCTTTAAATCTTTCTACATTTGCTGGAAGAGGTAGAAAACTTTATCCACATCTTAGCAAATTTGAATACTCATATTCTTATAAAAGACATCCTCTTCCAAAAAAAAAATTCAAACACATTAAATTATGTTAATCAGAATATCTACTTTCTTCAATTATTTTCTTCAAAATGAGATATTTACTGTGGCATCCTCATCTGCACCAGCCA
>CM053627.1:124917551-124930594 GCA_028646595.1 Phalanger gymnotis | reverse complement strand
CGTTCTCAAGCCCCGCCTCAACGACCAGAGACCATTGGTTCCCGAGCTGGCCCCTCCTAAGTCACCAATCCACACCCACACAGGTTTCACACCTGACAGGGCCCTGGGCCTGGGGCTTAGCACTTAACAGCTGAAAGTACTTCTACTCAAAAGAAACAAAAGCCATGCTAATGAGACAATTTTGCTTAACAACACACAGTATAGATGCAAATTACTAGTGACTTTCTCATGAGGGAATGATCCTAGACTACTGTTCAGATTGTATAATATAGGAATAGTATAAAATGTCCAATTTGATGTGTTAGATACTTTAATGGCTTCATAACTTGTACATTTAAGGGGAGGAAATGTATTTTCCAGCTTTGACTGTATAGCAAACTGTTTTAATCCATGGTTGTGCCTTACTGTTCCATCAAAATTCTATTCTTCAATCCATCAATAAATACTTGTGGTTAAAACAAAAAATATTGACACAAGCATTGGTAATATGGTACACGATAACACAGCACATCTATATTTGATTATGGGCAAGTAAAGACTGATGATGTACAACATTTAGAACCCTTGATTGGCTCACAAGAGACTCAATAATTGAATTTTGGTTTGCGTTAAATGTGACCTTGTATCTGTTTATTATTCGCACTAAATCAAACATTATTCAAATTTACATTAATTGAGACCTAGCTATATAAACACTGGCCCCATGGAAACCAAGTTATCTTCTGTATGTCTTTATGTTATGGGATCGTGATGAAGAGAGAAATTTCATGGAAAATTTGAGAACTAAAATGATGTTTTTCAAAAATTCTGACACCAGTTTATTCCATTAAAGGCAAGACAACTACCACACTGCTTTTTTTGGAGGGTACTCTTTTTTGGATGGGGGGAAGGCAGGGCAATTGGGATTAAGTGATTTGCTTAAGGTCACACAGCTAGTAAGTGTGTCCAGGGCTGGTGCTCTACTCACTGTGTCACCTAGCTGCCCCGGGCCAGTACTCTTGTAGTCCCTGAGGTCCTTGTAGAAAAAGTAGAAGTGTCATTGAAGAGAACAAAGAAGGGAAATTAGCTCAATTGGATCAAGTACATATCAAGGAAACATATATAGGAGATGATACAATTTTGAGGACATTAAACGACCTATTTAAAGGGTATCCAAAGGGATGTTCAAAAGGGAATCTGTGTGAGAAATCTCAGACTTTATAGATTCAAAAAAGTGACCTAGAAAAAAAAAATTACCACACACATATGTATGTATGCATGCATGTATATATAATGTGTATATATTTATATACATATATACATATGTGTTTATATATGTATGTATATATGTGTATGTGTATACATATATACTTTCCTATCTGTACAAAATGTTTGTGATTCTCAATAAGGCTATTAGCCAAGAACAAGCATGCTTTCACAAAATGTCAGTCAATAATAGACCATTTCATAATTGACTGGAAGATGTAGAAGTTTTAAGACATGATTTTGCCTATTGTTTCTTGATCTTTGCCTTGTTAGAACAAAATACTGCCTTAAGGGAGGTTTACAACAAAATGTCTCCCCAACAGTATATCAAAATCAATCAAATTTCTTTAGAAGATATAACAATTGAACAAGGCCCTGTGCAATGATCCCTCAATGATAAATATCAGGTGAGACATAAAACAGGATGAGATCTACACTCTCCAAAAATATTTGTCTCTGTGATGGCTGAGTTCCAGTGAAATATTCAGGTTAAGGAAGAATTCACTTTTGATGGTGGAGTACTTCAAATGTTCCTGTTTATAGTCAATGTTGTGTTAATTCCAACAAACCCCACTACATTTCAAAGCCTATTTATTAACACCAGACTCAATGAACAAAGAATTTCTGTTTCTCAAAATTTCAAATGTATCTGAATGAATACCCAAGAGAACTTGTCCAGTAGTATGTGTATGTGGGGGAGTTAATAAAAATGGATAATGATCTGGGTCCAGAGACTAAAAGAAGGAGTAGAGTAGCTTGGACTGCTTTTGGGCAATTACAAATAACTTTTCCTGACTCAAAAATTTTATAAGATCAAAGGCCCCCATTTTAAATCTAAACATTTTACTGTTATTGTTGTATGGATGCAAAACCTGAAATATCATTATCTCTAAAGGACTAAAGATGAATGTCAACAAAAGAGCAGTGGAAAGGCGTATAGGGTGTATGAACAGGCTATATGCTAAAACCAGAAAATAAACATGAGGAAGAACATGAGTAAAGGATTTCCTCAAAATATTTTGTGACAGTAAAAGAAGATGAGTTAGTCACATGGAGAGAGTGAGGTATGACAGGATGATGGGCAGAGTTCTTCATTTAGTATCCTCACGATACTGGAAGAAAGAGAAAAAAGGCCCTGCAACATATTGGGTGGATACTCTATAGTGAACTTTAGGAATGACTTAGATGAGAATTGCATGGGATGGACAAGTAGAAATAAGTCACAGCTGCACTATTGGTGGGAACTCCTGAATCAGTGAGATCACAAGCCATGTGAATATTTGAAAATAACAGGAAATCACTCAGAATCTCTGCCTTAAGGCTTTCAAGATGCAATGCTCTAAATTCAGTCACTCTAATCCTATTGTCTCTTGTGTGAGGTTAGGGAGCATTTTAGTGTCACTTTGTCTTCCAATTTTTTTTTAATATTTGACCTGTCCACACATTTTGTTCCTTCATCATACCCCTTTCATGGTTTTATATTATTTGGCTCCATACACTGTTAAAATTACCACTTCTACAGACCAACAAGTAAGCTGTTAATTATTTTGGAATTATGTACAAACCACTTGTTAATGTGGACCCAACATTCTTCATATAGTTTGAGTTCTGAAAGATATGCCACATCCACATAGCTCTCTAAATCTGTTCTACAAAAAAATAACCCCAGTGAATAGGTATAGTGAAACAGCCTTAGGGGACCATTAAAATATTGACTAGAAGTACATGATTCTCTCTAAGTATACTTTCTCCACATCTTAAGCATATCACCTACAAAATCTAGGTAGGAATTATTCTTTCATTTGTGTCAAGAATTCCATTCAACACATCCAACCAACAGTTTTGGTCTTGGGATCTTTTCCAATATCTTTTTGTCAAGGCTGTTTTAAACTAGGGGATTAGAGCTTAAGTCCAAATATTATTTTTCATTATAAGCTTGCTGTTGGTTTACAGGTACACTGCTATGGGATAATTTTTATGAGGATGGATTGGGATCCATATGGAGTCTTATAATCTTATACATTTTCTTTATGGAGCAACTTCAATTGGGAGTATCCCATGAAATGGGGGAAAAGTTGCAGATAAACTTACATATGGTTTTCCCTCCCTGATGCCATGGGCTGTGAAGACTGACTTTTATTTTGGAGTTTTTTTTTATAAGGTCACTCTTTACCCCCTTGACAATTTTATTTTACCTTTTATATTTTAGGGGAAATGACTAAAAACAAAGAGGAAGAGATTCAATGAGATGTTTATCTCAGTATAAGTAAGATATGAGAGAGTTACTTTGTTATCAGCCTTCTTCATTATTATTCACTCTCCTCCTTCCTCCCTGGAGTATCTGGATTGGGCTGAGTGTGCCCTGAAGAATTACAAGTCAACATATTCGTTGCTATCTCACACGATTTTCTGTGGGTCCAAATCTAACCAAGTAAAATTTGTTTTTTCCTTACCTATCTGATATTTATTATCAGATATATCATTGTATGTTATACCTGTGATTGGATTTGTTACTGTTTTATGCTTTTCTTCAGATTATTCTGCTCATCTGAAATGCCCTCATCTCCCCTTTGCTTAACTCAGGAGTTGCCAACCTGAGACTGACCTCTTGGTCAAGTTTGGCAAGGGAGTTCAAGCAATATTTGACAAACAACCAACCCTATTGTAATATTCCAAAAGTAGCATTTAATGAAAAGAAAAAAAAAACATGGATTTAAAAGAGAACTGTGAGGACATCAGGACAGGATGGGAAAGTGAAGGAGTTTTAAAATGCATCTGAAAATTAGAGATAGTTGAAGGAATAATCCCTGCCAATCAATACCAAATAAATAAAATATGGATATTAACCTTTTTCCATATTGAGCTAGGAAAAAAATAGCATCAACAACTCAGCAAAAATGAGCTAATTGATCTTTGAAATAACCAGATTGATTTCTAATCAATGAAGTTCCACATTTTCTGCCATATGCTTGGAGAAATGTAAACTGTTCTTCATGAAGATGCTCACAAGGCTTTAATTCTATTTATAACAACTTATCTCTGTGAATTAGGATATCCAGTCCTGTTCACTCATCAAGTACAAAAGAAATAACAAGTTGGAAGCTGAATATGATGTCTGAGCACATCTTTCAAAAACTATATAGAAAATAAAACTGAAAGTTCACAAGAAAGAGAAGCGAGGGTCTGAGTAATTTGACTGTATTCTAATAAATATTTGAAAAATGTATGATACTAAAATGCTATGTACTGAATAATATAAAATTGAATGTATTTCATTTTTATCCCATATACAGTAAAATTTCTAATTTATTTCTTTTCATATTAAATAGGGAATGTGTGAAGGGTTACAGAAAGCTAAGAGAACAAAAGAGGTTGGGAACCACTTGCTTAACCAAGTCTTACCTTTTCTTCAATGTCAAATTCAAATGTCAACTGTTTCTGGAAACCTCTTCTGACCACGCCAACTCTCATTCTTCTTCTCTTTCCTCTGTATTTCTTAAAGTATTTATTTTGTACCACAACATTTTTTTTTACCTGATTTTAAACGTTCTTATTATGGTTACTATTTTGTCATTTATGTTATTTGTTTCATGGACTATATTTTAAACTTCTTGGGTGTAGGGGCTATATTTTAAGGTTTCCTTATTTTCTCCATAGCACTTCTCCCAATGCTGAACATATAATAGGTGTTCAATAAATTCACGTTGATTGAATCAGAATTTTTAATGACCTCCTCTTTTTATACATTCTTTTTTTCCTTGGTGAAAACATTTTAATGAATCAGAAGATCTTGATTTCAATTCTGTTTCTGTCACTAATTATGTGCATCACATTGGGCAAATTACTTAACATATTTTGGCCTTATTCTTAAAATAAAAAAGAAATGTATTACATGTTTCCAAGTTCCTTTCTAGCTCTAATATCTGAAAGGGGGAGGTAGAAAGGTAGAGATGGGGTTGTTAAGAAGAGGAGAGAGATATTGATTTGGGGTTTTTTTGGTTGTGTATATATATATATAGTACATATATTATACTGTGTAATATACACACACACACACACACACACACACACACACACACACATACATATGCAGAGAGACAGAGAGAGACAGAGACAGAGAGAGAGGCTGCTTAGTGAATAGGGCACTGGGCCTGGAATCATGAAGAGCTGAGGTCAAATCTGGCTTCAAACATTTAACAGCAGTGCGATCCTGGGCAAGTCATTTAACCTCTATTTGCTTAACTCATTGGCAAAGGAAACGGCAAACCACTCCAATATATCTTTGCCAAGAAAACACTTAAACAGTACAGTCCATGGGGTCGTGAAGATTCAGACATTACTGAAGAGCTGAACAACAATATAGACAGATGATAGATAGATACCTACAATGAATAAAAAAAGAAAAAGGAGAGCAATTCAGCACACTAAACAACATTTCACCCCAATCTGACAGTATATTCAATATTCTATACCCATAGACCCCTAACTCTACAAAGAAGAAAGGTAAATATACTGTCTCATTTCTTTTTTGGAAGCAAACTTTGTCATTAGAACTATATAGGATTCAATTACATAAACTTTAGGTGTTCTTTCCAATTATATTGTTGTAGTCATTGTGTATATTATTTTCCTGACTCCTCTCCTCTCCTTGCCTCTCCTCTCCTCTCCTCTCTCATTATTCAGAATGTTGGTCCAATTCTCAGCTTCATTAGCAGATTATTACACTACTGCACCTATCTTTCCACAACCCCTCCAATGATAGTTATTCCCAGATATTACAATTTGTTGGATGAGTGGTGAAACCTCAGAGTATTTTGATTTACATTTCTTTTATTAGTGATTTGGAGAAATCTTTCATGTTTCATGATAGATTTTTAAAATTCTTTTGAGAACTGCTTGTTTCTATCCTTTGAATGCTTATCTTTTTTTTTTTTTAGAACTGAGGTCATCTACTCCAACCTCCTCATTTTATTTTATTTTTTTAGCAGGGCAATTAAGGTTAAGTGACTTGCCCAAGGTCACACAGCTAGTACATGTGTCAAGTGTGTGAATCCAGATTTGAACTCAGGTCCTCCTCACACCAGGGCTGGTGCTCTACTCACTGCACCACCTAGCTGCCCCTAAACACTTATCTTTTGAAGAATGGCTAGTGGCATTATATGTTTGCTTTATGTTTCATATATATCTTAGATATCAGATCTTTATCAAAGATTTGTGATCCAAAGATTTTTTTTTTCTGAATTGAAAGCTTCTCTAGTTGTACTGAATTCATATATGCAAATTCTTTTCAATTTTATGCAGTCAAAATAATGTGTCTTTTTCTTTTGTGATCATCTATATTCATTTTTTTTAAATAAGAACTCTCTATCCATAGTTTGGAAAGACACCTGATGTAGTTCTCTTGTGACTATTTTAATGTTGTCAGTCAGAAAACAAGCATTTATTAGGCACCTACTATGTGGATGACAACATTCAGTTACATGTCCATTTTGAAACAATTCTTGTATATGTTGGACTAAATCTAATTTCTACTGAACTACTTTCTCATTTTCCCAGCAGATCTTGTCAATTATAGCACTCTTCCTGAAATAACTTATTGAGTACTGAGTTACTGAGTCCAGTTATTTCTGACTGTTCTCTTCCTGGAAGGCAATGTAGCACTGTGAGTAGAAAGCTGGCCTGTGATCCAGCAAGACCTATGGGGCAAGTCCGATGTTTGAAGCATAATGGTCATATGGCCCTTAAATTTTCAATGCTCTGGATAATTCTCTGAATCTATGAGTTGCAGAGTAGCTACTCCTATTCATTGATAAGGGGGGGGGTCCTCATCTTGTAATTCCATAAAATATAAGTCTAAGTCATATCCTTTTTGTCCTTATCCTTGTCCCTCTGATCAATTAAATTTTCTGTGTTCAAGTTGTACCAAATACTTGTGATGATTAATGCTTAATAGAATAATCTTGGGATTTGTAAATACTCTTCCTCCTTCAAGATTCAGATTTTTTTTTCATTATTTCCCTTGAAATTCAAAACCTTCTGTTCTTTAAATTCAATTTTGTTATTATTTTATCTAGCTCCAAAAAGTGTCTACTCATTTGTTTGATTATTATAGTAGTGAATATCAAATTCATTAAGGCAGTCTTGTCATGATTACTATATTGGTGGATGTAGCTATAGGCAATAAATACCCTTCTAATTTGTCAGTTATTCTTTATTTCTTTAGAGAGATTTATAACTGTATCTACTACAAGGGTTGAGTATGTTTTGATACATTATCTCCCAGATATTTTATACATTATGTCATTATCTTGAATCAGGTTTCTCAGTTTAGTACTTCATTCTTGATTTTTTAATTACTAAATTGAAATACTGATTTTTGTCAATTTATTTTATATCTTACTACTTAATGAAGCTATAATTTTTCTAAGTTTCATGCTTAATCTGTAGGATTTTCTAAGTAAATATCATATCATAAGCAAAAAGAGGTAACTGTCTCTCCTTTGCCTATGTTAGGCCCTTAATTTTTTTCTCATTTTTGATTGCTATAGCAATAATTTTTAATTAAGTAAAATAAAAAGGAGAAAAAGAAGCATCCTTACTATACTTCTTTATTTATTGGGAAGACTTCTAAGATATTACCATTGAATATAATGCTAGCTTTTGGTTTTCCATTCACATTTTTATCATGTCAAATTAGTGTTTGTGGTTATGATTTCTAGAGGTTTCAACAAATGAGTTTTTTATTTGTCAAAGGCTAATATTGAACCATCTTTGCATCCATGGTATAAATCCAATGTCATTACAGGGAATCAGTATACATATATATACATATATATGTATATATACATATATATATGTATGTATATGTGTATATATGTGTGTGCACACATACATATATGTGCATATACACATACATATATGTATATATGTACATGCATATGCATGTGTCTGTGTGTATGTACACATGTATGCCTATACAATATTTTCCACAGGATTTTATTTTTTAATTTTAAATTGATATTCATTATTGATATGATATTGTATACTTTTTAAAAACTTTCTATCCCCATTTTAAGAATTAGAACTATATATGTTTCATAAAAAGAATTTGGAAGAGTGCTGTCTTTCTCAATTTTTGAGACAAAATTTTATAGTATGGTTAAATGAACTTTTTAAATAGCCTTCTTATAGTTTCCCTTTCTTCTAACTCCCTCCATTTTAATATGTCCTGAATATTGTTTATACCTCAACTTACCCCAAGTACGACTTTGATGCTACTCCCACAAGGCCTTCAAAACCTTTTTTTTTCTCTATGAAGCAAAGTACAAACTCTTTTAAATAATGTTCGAATTGAAGGAAAAGGTTGGATGTATACCATGATGTTCAATGTAATTTAGGTCAAATCTACTTTTCTTCATCTCATCGGCACAGAAAACAAAAACAAAATAAGGATTGAAGAGTTCTGTCTCCTAATTTTATTGTCATCCCTTCATTGCCCTACATAATTACTTTATTTGTAATAAGCAAACAAAAAAAACCTGGAAGCAACATATGTATCTCATTATTGAGAATGAGCAATAATACTCACTGATGGGAAATCAGCCAATCAGCTTCTCAATAACATAACAGGACATTATTGTGCTACCAAAAATGATGAACAGGAGGAAAAGCAAGAAAATTAAATATATGCATAGTAATAGAAAGAAAAAAAGCAAATCATGGATAGAATAATGTATGTGCAAATTATGATAAAATCATAGAAATATATATATATATATATACACACATATGTAATGTACATGGGGGAACCTTTTTTAATTAGTTTAAGCATAATTATTTTTGAGATTGATATTACTTAGTCCTCCTTAATATTTATTACTTAATTTAAATAAAATGATAAAAACTCTGAAAACATAAGAATGTGAAAATATAGACAAGCTAGAGTTTTGAAAGGAAGAGCAATAGGAGATAGATTCCTGGTAAATATTTGTGCACCATTATTAAAACTAAGATTTGATAATCCACTCCCCCACCACACACATACACACACACACACACACACACACACACACACACTATCACTAGCCAGAAGAAAATTAGCCTAATTAAGCTATAGCAAATGAATTTTGAAAAACATTCAGTAGGAAGACAGAGCCAAGATGGCAAAGCAAAGGCAGAGACTCACCTGAGCACTCCCAAATTCCCCCTAAACAACATTAAAATAACACTTCAACATGAACTCTGGAGCAGCAAAATCAAAAAGATGGGGTGGAACAATTTTCTAGTCCAAGATAATTTAGAAGGTCAGCAGGAAAAGTCTGTCTCACTAGAGTGAGAGTGGAGCACAGTCCAGTGCAGGCCAAGGCAAGCTAATAGTAAACTTTAGGGGCAATTGAATCAGCTGTGATGATGGTTTTTAGAGTTCTGAGCCCACAAAAAATAAGAGGATTGGACAACTGGTCAAAAGAAGATTACAATGGATCCTTTACTGTCAGGGGGAGTGAGACTCTTGCAATGTCCAAACACAATTCTGTGTCACAGTCCTAGGAGAAAGACCACAAGCAGGAAGAGGAAACCTGGTTACGGTTCTAGCGTGGAAAAGAGTGCTTGTGATCACTTACAGAACAGAGCACAGGCTAGAAGAATAGTAATGATAGAACTCCTCAGATCATACCAACTTGGAAGAATTGAAAACTTACATATCCCAAAACTAGTTGTAAACACAGCAACACAAGAAGAAGACAAAAAGAAAACCAACAAAAACAACAACAAACCTTAACCTTGGCATGGTGCCCTCTCTGCCCAGGAAGCAGAGCCCAACTTTAACACAAAGATAAAAGTCATGAAGTAGACTGGAAAAAAATGAGCAAAAAAAAAAAAAACCACACACACTGAAAAGAACCTGACCACAGAAAGTTACTGCGATGGCAGGGAAAATCAAAACAGAAACTCAGAAGAAAAAATAAAATCAGAAAAGTTACATGCAAAACCTCAAAAGAAAATGTGAATTGTTCCTAAGCCCTTAAAGAGCTCAAAAAGAATTTTAAGAATCAAATAAGAGAGGTAGACGAAAAATTGGAAAAGGAAATAAGAGTAATGCAAGAAAATCATGGGGAAAAAAGAGTCAAAGGCTTGGTAAAAGAGGCCCAAAAACTACTCTGAGAAAAAAAGCCTTCCAAAGCAGAATAGACCAAATAGTAAAAGAGGCACAAAAATCCACTAAAGAAAAAAAACTCCTTGAAAGTAGGATTAGCTAAATGGAAAATAAGGAACAAAAGCTCAGTGAAGAAAACAATTCTCTAAAAATTAGAATTAGGCAAGTGAAAGCTAATGACTCCATGAAACATCAAGAAACAATAATAAAAAACAAAAGAATAAAAAATAGAAGAAAATGTGAAATATTTCATTTAGAAAAAAAACTGACCTGGAAAACAGGTTGAAGAGAGATAATTTAAGAATTATTGAACTACCTGAAAGCAATGATGAAAAAAAAAAAGAGACTAGATAACAATATTTCAAGAAGTTATCATGGACAACTACCCTGACACTCTAGAACTAGAGGACAAAATAAAATTTAAAAAATTTTACTGATGACCTCCTGAAAAAGAGCCCAAAATGAAAACACCACGTTATATTATAGCCAAATTCCAGAGCTGGAAAAAAAATATTGCAAGCAGCAAGATGATTATTTTTTTCAAAAATAAATAAGTAAATAGATAGAGGAAGAAAGAAAGAAAGAAAGAAAGAAAGAAAGAAAGAAAGAAAGAAAGAAAGAAAGAAAGAAAGAAAGAAAGAAAGAAAGAAAGAAAGAAAAAGAAAGAAAGAAAGAAAGAAAGAAAGAAAGAAAGAAAGAAAGAAAGAAAGAAAGAAAGAAAGAAAAGAAGGAAGGAAGGAAGGAAGGAAGAAAGAAAGAAAGAAAGAAAGGAGGAAAGAAAGAAAGAAGTAAAAGAAAAAAATTAAATATCATGCAGATCACGCAGCCATAGTCAGGATCATACGAGATTGAGTAGCTTCTACATTAAAGGATCAGAGGGGTGGAATATGATAGTCAAGAGGGCAAAGAAGCTATAATTAAGGCCAAGAATCACCTGCCAGCAAAACTGAGTAAAATCCTTTATGAGAAAATTAACTTTTAATAAAATCGAAGATCTGCAAGCATTTTTGATAAAAAAAACAGAGCTGAACAGAAAATGTGCCTTTCAAACATAAGATTCAAGAAAAGCATAAAAAGGAAAGAGATGAGGATTAAATTGTTTACATTCTGTTAGAAAGATGATACTTGTAACATCTAAGAATTTTATCATTATTTCGGCAGTTAGAAGGAATATACATAGAGAGAGTGCGTGTGTGTGAGTTGACTACAATGTGGATATTTAAAAAAATTTAAGAGGTATGAAAGAGCGACCCACTAGGAGAAAGGGGGAGAGAAAGAAATGAGATAAATTATGTTACAAAAAAAGACACAGAATAGCTTTGCAATTGAGAGGGAAATGGGAGTGCTGCAAGTACAATACATGATGCTTGCTCTCATTAGAACTGGCTGAAAGAGGGAATAACATATACATTCATGTATATCGTAGATAAAAATCTATCTTACTCTACAAGGAAGTAGCATGGTGTGAAATATCTCATTGGAAAAACCACTGACCTGGAGAATAGATCCAGGAGAGATAATTTAAAAATTGTTGGACTACCTGAAAGCCATGATCAAAAAAAGAGCCTAGCCATTATCTTTCAAGAAAACTGCCCTGATATCCTAGAACCAGGGGCTAAAATAGATTGAAAGAATCACCCGATTGCCTCTTGAAAAAGATCCCCAAGAGAAAACTCCTAGGAATATAGTAGCCATATTACAGAGTTCCCAGGTCAAGGAGAAAATACTGCAAGCAGCCAGAAAGAAACAATTCAAGTATTGTGGAAACACAATCAGAATAACACAAGATCTAGGAGCTTCTACATTAAGGGATCCAAGGGCTTGGAATATGATATTCCAGAGGTCAATGGAACTAGGATTAAAACCAAGAATCACCTACCCAGCAAAACTGAGTATAATGCTCCAAGGCAAAATATGCATTTTCAGTAAATAGAGGACTTTCAAGCTTTCTTGATGAAAGGACCAGAGCTGAATTGAAAATTTGACTTTCAAATACAAGAATCAAGAGAAGCATGAAAAAGTAAACAGGAAAGAGAATTTGTAGGGGATTTACCAAAGTTGAACCATTTTGTTTACATTCCAACATGGAAAGATGACATTTGTAACTCATGAAAACTTTCTCAGTATTAGGGTAGATGAAGGGAATATCCATATACATAGACAGAGGGTACAGGGTGAGTTGAACATGAAGGGATGATACCTAAAAAAAATAAAATCAAGGGGTAGGAGGAATATATTGGGAGAAGTAAAAAGAGAGAGATAGAATGGGGTAAATTATCTCACGTAAAAGTGGCGAGAAAAAGCAGTTCTATTGGAAGGGAAGAGGGGGCAAGTGAAAGGGAATGAATGAATCTTGTTCTCATTGGATTTGACTTAAGGAGGGAATAACATACACACTCAATTGGGTACCACACCCTAGCAGAAAGTAGGGGGGAAGGGGATAAAAAGGGAGGGGATGATAAAAGGGAGGGCAGGAGGTAATCAAAAGCAAACACTTTTGAAAAGGGGGCAGAGTCAAGGGAGAAAATTGAATAAAGGGGGACAGGATAGGATGGAAGGAAACATAGTCTTTCACAAGATGACTGTTATGGAAGTATTTTGGATAATAACACATATGTGGCCTATGTCAAATTGCTTGCCTTCT
>CM053627.1:124904797-124917451 GCA_028646595.1 Phalanger gymnotis | reverse complement strand
ATAGAAATCTATCTTGCCCTACAAGAAAGTAAGGGGAAAGGGGATGGGAGGGAGTAGGGTGACAGAAGGGGGGGAAGACTGGGAAAAGGGGCAATTATAATATATGTCATCTTGGGGTGGGGGATGTTAGAAATGGGGAGAAAATTTGTAACTCAAAATCTTGTGGAAATCAGTGTTGAAAACTAAAAATATTGAATGATAAAGGAAAAGATGCAAGAATAAAAAATGAAGGTAGGGCAAATTGGGAAGGCACTGGTCAGAAGCAAAACAATTTTGAGGGGAGACAGAGTGAAAAGAGAGAAACAGAGAGAGAGACACAGAGAGAGAGAGAGAGACACAGAGAGAGAGAGACAGAGAGAGATGGGGGGGAGGGAGGGAGGGAGAGAGAGAAGGATAAATGGGTGGGAAAAGCAGAATGGAGGGAAATACAAAGTTAATAATCATAACTTTGAATGAGAATGGAATGAATTCACCTATATAATGAAACTGATGGCAGAGTAGATTAAAACCAAGATCATATAATATGATGTTTATAAGAAGCATACTTGAAGGAGAGAGACACATAGAGTAAAGGTAAGTGACTAGAGTAGAATCTATTATGCTTCAGCTGAAGTAGAAAAAAGTAGAGGTAACAATAATTATCTCATACAAAACCTAATCAAAGATAGATCTAATTACATGAGATGAACAGGGAAATTCTATTTTGCTACCATAGACAATGAGGTAATAACAATACTAAACATATGTGCACTAAATGTTATTCTTAAAGGAAAAGTTAAAGGAGTTACAGGAGGAAATAGACAATAAAACTATACTAGTGGGGACCTCAACTTTCCCCTATCAGAATGTGACAAATATAACCACAAAAATAAATAAGAAAGAAGTTAAGGAGATGAATAGAATCTAAGAAATGTTAGATATGATAGACCTCTGGAGAAAATACAGTGGGAATAGAAGGGAATATACCTTTCTTTCAGATGTTCATGATACCTTCACACATACACACATACACACATGCACACAGACACAGACACACACACACAAAATGATCATTAATTAGGACATAAATGACTCACAATCAAATTCAGAAAAGCAGAGATATCAAATGCATCCTTTTAAAATAATAATGCAATAAAAATACATTTAATAAAAGGCCATGGAAACAAAGATTAAAAATTAATTGAAAATCAGATAATCCAACCTTAAAGAATGACTGGGTCAAAAAACAAATCAAAAAGTTCATTAAAGAGCACAACAATGAATCAACATATAGAAATTTATGGGATGCATCTAAATCAGTACTTATGGAGCAGCTATAATTCTAAACACTTGCATCAATAAAATAGAAAAAGAACAGATCAATGAATTGTTCATGCAACTAAAAAATATAGAATAAGAACAACTTAAAAATCCCCAATTAAACGTCAAGTTGGAAATCCTGAAGAAATAAAGAAGAGATTGATAAAATTGAAAGGAAGAAAACCATTGAACTAGCAAATAAAACTAGGAGCTGCTTCTATGAGGAGAGAAAACCAGTAACATAGATAAACAATTGTTTAATTTTATTTTAAAAAATAAAATCAAGGTCTGTGTATCAAAAATGAAAAAGGTAAAATGATCAACAATGAAGAGAAAATTAAAGCAATTACTAGGAGCTATTTCACCCAATTATAAATCAATAAGTCCAAGAACTTAAACAAAATGGATGAATATTTACAAAAATGTAAATTGCCCAGATTAATAGATGAGGAAATAGAATATTTAAATAGCCCTATTTTAGAAAAATAAATTAAACAAGTCATTAATACACTCCCTAAGGAAAAAAAATTTCTCCTGAATGCTACCAAACATTTAAAGACCAATTAATTCCAATGCTATGTAAAGTATTTGGACAAACAGGCAAAGAAGAAGTCTTATCATTTTTTTAGAAAGCAAATGTGCTAATACCTAAACCAGGAAGAGAAAAACAGAGAAAGAAAAGTATAGCCCAATTCCCTAAGTAATAACAAATCAATATTGTAAAACAAAATACTAACAAGTGGATTAAAGCAATATACTACAAAGATCATACTATGACCAAGTGTGATTTATAACAGGAACGCAAGACTGGTATAATAATAATAATAATAATAACAATAATAATAATGATAACCTATGAGCATAATTGACCACATCAATAACAAAAACAACCCAAACCATATGCTTATCTCTGGAGATTCAGAAAATGCATTTGCAAAATACAACACTCATTTCAATTATAAAACAACGTAGATCATAGGACTATAGTGGAGTTTTCCTTAAAATAAGTGAGATCTATCTAAAACCATCAGCTAGTGTTATCTTCAACAAAAATAAGCAAGAAGCCTTCCCAATAACATCAGAGGTGAAAAATGTCAATTATTACCATAATTGTTTAATAATGTGCTAGAAATGCTAGAGAAGAAAAAGAAATTGAAGGGATTAGAATAAGCAATGAGGAAATAAAATTATCACTCTTTGAAGATGATATGATGGTGAATCACTAAAGAATAAAGTAAAAAGAAAACCTAGTTGCAATAATTAACAACTTTAACAAAGTTGCAGAATCTAAAATAAACCCACATAGATCATTAACATATCTATATATTATCATCAAAGTCCAGCAGCAAGTGATAGAAAAAGCAATTCCATTTAAAATAACTAGAGACACTATTAAAAAAAAAACTAGAGACAATATAAAATACTGCCAAGACAGCCCAGGAACTATGTAAACCCAATTAAAAACATTTTTCACACAAATAAAGCCAGATTTAAAGAACTGGAAAAATATTGTCCATGGGTATGTTTAGCCAATATAACATAATTGACAATTCTACCTAAATTAATTTATTTAGTTAGTGCCATACCAATCAATATACTAAAATTTTATTTTGAAGAGCTGGAAGGAATAATAACAAAATTTATCTGAAAGTACAAAGTCAAGAATATCAAGGGAATAAATAAAGCAAAATGTGAAGGAAGTTGGCCTGTCAGTGCCAGATCTCAAACTGCACTACAAAGTGGTAATCTTCAAAACAATCTAGTTCTGGTTAAGAAATAGAGTGCTGGACCAGTGGAATAGATTAATTACACTATACACAGTAGTAAATTACCATAGTAATCTAGCGTTCAATGAATTCAAAGATCCAAACTTTGGGGACAAGAACTCACTATTTGATAAAAACTGCTGGGAAAACTGCAAAACACTTTGGTAGAAACTAGGTATAGACCAAAATCTCACACAGTTTGTCACATTAAGATCAAAATAGGTACATGATTTTGACATAAAGTGTGATTCTATAAGCAAATTAGGGGAATATGGAATAGTTTACCTGCCAGATCTATGGATAAGGGAAGAATTTATGACCAAAAAAGAGATTGAGAGCAACACATGTAAAATGGACAATTTCGATCACATTGATTTTTTTTTTAATTTCCCAAACAAAACCAATGCAACCAAGATTAGAAGCGAAGCAGAAAATTGAGGGGAGGAAATTGTGGCAAGTTTCTCTGATAATGGCCTCAGAGCTCAAATAAAGAGAACTGAATCAAATTTATAAGAATATGTCATTCCCCAATCAATAAATTGCCAAAAGACATGAGCAGGAAGTTTTCAGAAGTCATATGAAAAAAGGATCTAAATCATGATTGATTAGAGAAGTGCACATTAAAACAAATTGAGGTAGCACCTCATACCTATCAGCTTGGTTAATATAACAAGAAAATAAGTAACAGATGTTGGTGGGGATATAGGAAAACTGGGGTGCTAATGCTCTGCTGCTGGAATTATGAACTGATCCAACCATTCTAGAGAGCAATTTTGAATTATGACCAAAATGTTATGTATCTGTGCAAAATCTTTGACCAGAAATACCTATATGTAGAAATATTTATAGCAGCTTTTTGTGGTGACCAAAAAAATGGAAATTAAGGGGATAGCCAGCAACTGGGCAATAGCTGAAAAAAGTTGTGGTAAATGATTGTGATAGAATATCACTGTGTTATAGCAAATGATGAGCAGGATGCCTTCAGAAAAAAAAAAACAGGAATGACATACACAAACTGATGCAAAGTGAACAGAACCAGAAGAACATTGAACACAGTAACAGCAATATTATATTAAGATCAACTTAGCCATTCTCAGAAACAAATGACCTAAGTCAATTCCAAAAGACTTCTGATGAAGATGCTCTCCACCTCTAGAGAAAAACAGTTTGAATCAAGATCAAAACATATTTTTTTAGCTTTCTGGGTTTTTTTTTTTTTGAAACTATATTTTCTTTCACCACATGACTAATGTGGCAATATACTTTCCATGACTCCTCAGGTATAACTTACACCAAATTGCCTATCTTTTCAATGAGGGGGCAGGGTTGAAAGGGAGGGGTGTAATTTAGACCTCAAATTTTTAAAAAGTAGATGTTAAAAATATTCCATGTAAGTAGAAATATATTTTCAAATTTTAAAAATAAAAATATTCAGGGAGCAGTGATTTCTAATGTACTAACTGGGTAGATGATACTAAATATAGCCTATTTTAAAATATCTAAAATTTTTAAATTTTCATTTAACCAAAGAGGATCCTAATTGATACAGTATTTTAAGAAACATTTATGTGTATTAAAATTTTAAGAAATTCCTAAATTAATAAACAGTCAAAGGATACAAACAGGCAGTTTTGAGATGAAGAAATCAAAACTATTTGTAGTCATATGAAAACATTTGAAATAAATCTTATAAAAATGAATGCTAGAGTCTTTCTGGTCTCCATCTTCGCCGCGGCGGAAGCAGGACTAGCGTGTCTGAGTCGCCACCATGCAGCTGTTTGTCCGCACGCAGGTTCTGCACACCCTCGAGGTGACCCGGCAGGAGACCGTCGCCCAGATCAAGGCCTATGTGGCGTCTCTGGAGGGCATCGCCCCCGAGGATCAGGTCCTGCTTCTAGGGGGCTCCCCGCTGGAGGATGAAGCCGTCTTGGGGCAGTGCGGGCTGGAGCCCCTGTCCACCCTGGAAGTGGCGGGCCGTATGCTAGAAGGTAAAGTCCATGGCTCTCTGGCCCGAGCTAGAAAAGTGAGGGGTCAGACTCCCAAGGTGGCCAAGCAGGAGAAGAAGAAGAAGAAGACTGGGCGTGCTAAGAGGAGGATGCAGTACAACCGACGCTTTGTCAATGTAGTGCCCACCTTTGGAAAGAAGAAGGGTCCCAATGCCAACTCCTAATCTTCTGGTACTTTCTGTCCCTCATAAAGCCGCTACGACTCTAAAAAAAAAAAAAATGAATGCTAGAATCTTCCTTGACTTATAACTGGGCGGGCGAATAAAATGCTATTTAATTGGAAAGGAAAAAAAGAAAATTTTAAGAAGCAGTAGCACTAATTCTCTCATATATTTCTTATCAAATAGGCTACTGCATTAATTCAACATCTTATATAAGACTGTGCTGTACACAGAGAGCTAGAAAGATGAGGAAGACATAGTCTTTGCCCTTTAGGAGATTTGGGTGGGTGAAAAAGACATGCTATATAACTATGATACAAAGCAATATGGTATAAATGCCATGTCAGAAAATTGTAATTAGGAATTTTAGTTACTAGGTGAAAGAGTGATTGGTAGTAGAAGAGAACTACAGAAAAACCAAAAAAGGTAGGTCATGAGAAGAGAATAGGATGAACTCTGACCTGGAAGAAAAGCACCTAGTTCTTGGGAAGACCTCAGAATTCCAATACTGCAGTGCATTGTCACTTTCATCTGGTGAATTTCTTATGATCTAAGATTAATTATTAATATCAAGTTAAAGGAATATCTTAATTTTTATCATTGACTGAATAAAGGAATAGATATCATGAATCTAAAACTTACAGATGGGTGACCTGAAGGGAGAAGTAGCTAATATGCCACATGAAAGGCTTTAAAGATATGTTGATGATCTAGAATAAGGGCCAACAAACAACAGCCCTTAGGCCAAAATCAGTCCTCCATTTCTTTTTTTTTTTTTACCTTTTTTATTAATTTATTTTAAATGTAAATACTAAAACTTAAATATTCAATAAGAAACAAAAAAAGAAACATATTTTAAACTTAAATACAACATAAGAAAAAGGTGAAAACATGCCATGTGCAGAGCAGAATGTAAAACAGGATTCAATATATACAGTAATAAATTTCCATTTCAAGAAAGCCTATATAATAAATACTACTCATTGTGTTCTGAGCTGTCATTCTTTTCTTTTTTTCTTTTTTTTATTTTACCAGAACAGAAATACCAAATAGAGAAAAGAAACAAAAACACATCATAAATTCAAATACAAAGTAAAAAAGAAAAAAAGCACGTCATGTGCATAGCAGAACATAAGAGAGGATTCAAAATATGTAACAATAAATTTTCATTTCAAGAAAACTTGTATCATAAACAATACACCACAAGGTGTATCTCAACACAAGTTGAGAATTGTCCATCTTTACTTCCTTGTAAGTTTTCTTTTGTTCTCTGCTTTGCACTTTTTATTTTGTCCTTTTCCCCCTTTCCTTTCCCCCTCTTTCCAAGAAGGCTAAGACTAAGAGAACACACATACACACACATATATGCGCATACATACACATATGTACACAAACATATACACTTATATAGACAGATATCTATAATCATTCATATATAAACATATACATTCATATGCATCTATGTAAGACTGTACTATACTTGTTTGTCCTCTGTTTCTCTGAAGGTGAATAACATGTTTCTTCATAAGTCCAAGTCTTTCCATACTTTTCCAAGTCCACCAACTCATCATTTCCTGTGCCACAATAATAATCCAACCTTGCACTCTCTGATTATTTTAAATAGTCTAAAACAATATTGATTAATATGGCTGACATATAGTGTAGTTTCCCTATTTTTTTTCCTTTTGATTAAATCAGCCCTCCATTTCATTTTTGAAATGCCCATAAGCTAAGAATATTTATTTTACATTTTCAAATACAGTTTTATTGTATTTAAAAACATTAGGACAATTTTTTTGCCCCTGGGCCTGGTTTAGAACAATGGACCAAAATTAATAAGATGAAATTTAATAAAGATAAGGTAAAAGACTTACATTTAGATTCAAAAACAAAAATGCACAACCAGAAAAAGTACAGGATGGAAGAGAAATAAAAGACAATAGTTAACATGAAAAAGGTCTTACAATGTTAGTGGACTATATGGACAAAAGCCCCAAGAAACCAAAACATTTTCAATCTTAGGCTATATTCAGGATAGCATAATATCTAGAATAAGGGACACAGTGGTTCCACTGTACTCTGACCTTGTTATACAATGTCTGGAATATTTTATTTAATGATAGGCACTCCCTTTTATAAATGACATTGCCAGTGATAAGATTAAAAGTCCCATATATGCCAAAATATTTTTAGTGGTACATTGTGTGGTAGCAAAGAAATGGAAAGAAAACAAATGGCTATTAACTGAAGAATGGTTAAACAAATTGTGGTACCTGAATGTAATGCAATATTAATATGTTTTAAGTAATGATGAATTTAATGAATACAGGGTTAGATGGGGATTGGAGACCATAGGAAAATTGATTAGAAAGGAATAGAAATATTTTGTGTGGGTAAAAGGAAACTTAAGAGTAGCCATAATAGCTTTCTTCAGATGTCTAAGGTTCTTCTTGTTCTTCTTAGCTCCTGAAAGCAGAATAAGGAGCAATGAATAAGGGTTGAAAAGAGGCATCATTGGAGCTGTGCAGAACACCAAATGGTTGCTTCAGGAAGTAATGGCTCCGTTTTCACTAAAGCCTTTACAGAGAGGCTGGATGGCCACTTACTAGTTTTCTTATAGAAGAGATACCTCTTCGGGTAAACTGTGTACTAAATGACTCCTTAGATCTCTCCCAAATCCAAAATTCTGTAAGGTAAAAAAAAAGCCAGAAGAAAATAAAGTAATAAAATCCCTGAATCATATGTAGCCCTAGTATACTGGAGACACTGAACTATTTTATCCATACTTTGGTGAGACACCTAACCTAAACCCAAGCATAAGAGGGCACCTTCTTTCTGCCATCCTATTTGTGCTACAGGCAAATCACTGTCCTTAACAAAATGGTAATCAATAATAAGCTTAAAAAGCAAGAGAATATATTGAATGTTTTCATCAGTTATCTGAGACAAAGAACCTAAAGAATGATCTAATCATCTCTGACACATTTTTACACTGATAACTTGAATAGTGCTTTTGATCCCATAGTAAACAATGAATTGGTTCGTAATAAAATGATGCCCTTCTAGTGAGCGTTGTAAATACAAAACAAAAATCAAAATATCTATTGAGGACTAAATAAATAGGGCACTGTGCTGGATGCTAGATGAATTATAAGGCAGAAGGATAAGATAGAATGTCATGAACAAAAAAAATTGTCAGTTGATTCAAGTAAGAATGGGAAATTCTGAAAAATGAAATTCTGAGAGCACAAAAGGAAGCAGTTCCAATAACGAGGATTGATCAAAGTTTTGTAAAGCAAGCAATGCAGATTCACAGAAAACTCACAACCAAAGCAGGTTTTTTTCTTTCTTTGTTGTTCTTATACATGTACAGGAAATGGAAGAAAGTAAAAGAAGATGAATACCAAGATGATATAATCTTGTAAGAATATTGTCAAAAGAGATAAAACTCAGAATAAGCTGAAGCTGGTGAGAAATGCTAAGAATGATGAAATGAATTTTAATTAATTTTAAGTTATATTGGGTCAAAAAGAAACTGAAGAAAGGTTAGGACTTCTGCTTAGGGTAATGGGTCATAGACTTAAGCTAACACAGAGAAGAAATAGCTGTCTAGTTTTTATTTTTTCCTCTGTTTTCTTTGCCAATGAGAATGACCTTTGTGCTGGAAAAGAGAGAGCTAAGAAAAATGGATTGTAAAGAATTGATTCCCAAGATAGGTAAAGAGATTGTAAAAGAGCACCTAGCTGTCTTTGATGAATTAAATTCACTTAGCTCAGATAAACCACATCCTTAGGTCTTAAAGGAATTAGTAGATGTGATAGGTCCAATACTGTCAGTGATATTTAAAAGCTATGAAGAATAAGAAAGGCATGACAGAACTGGAGAAAAGCCAACCTCTTAATTTTCAAAAGAAGGAAGAGAATGGAATCTTTAAACATATGTCATTGACATTGACTTTAATTCCTGGGAAAATTTTGGGTCATATAACTCAAGAAGTTGTTAATGAACATCTAGTAAAAGGAAGTCATTGTTGCCAAAAAAACCCCAATATGGCTTCATTAAAAGCAAGTCATTCTGACTAACCTTATCTCGTTTTGGAAAGCATTATTAAACTGGTAGGAGACAGGAACACTAAGTGTAATTTACCTGGATTTAGCAATGCATTTGATTGAGTGTTTCATGTTATTCTTATTGAAAATATGGAAAGATATCATCAAGAATCCCAGGAGCCAAGAGTAAGCAGTAAATCATCCTAATTGTCCCTTATTCACCTCCAAACAACCATAAAATAGTACCCCAAAATAAATCCTAGAACATAAGAACAAAGAAAAAGATGGGGTGAAACAATCTTTGAGTCCAAGAAACTTAGAAGACTGACAGGAAAAGTCTGTCTTACTTGGCTTAAAAGGGAGCATAGTCTAGGACAGGAAGTGTCTCAGCGAGCCAGCAGCAACCCCCACCTCAGTAAACCAGTGTGATATCCTGAGGCTCAGTATGGTGGAACAGGCAAACGCCAACACCAGGATTCTCCACATGTCTCAAGATAACCAGGAGACTAGGCAGACTCCAGCTCTGAGAACCACCATGTGCTTCAATGTAGCCCTGAGGTACCTACACAAACAGGCAACTGCCAGTGCTGGCCCCACCATCTGCTTCAGCATAGCCCTGTGCAAACAGGCAACCTCCAGTAGCCAGACCTCCACATGCTTCAGAGTAACCCTGGGGAAAGGCAGAGACATTGCACAAGTTTCAGCACATCCCAGACACCAGCACTAGAACCCTGAATTAGCATGGTGTAAGGCTGCCTTCAGCAGGGCCAGCCACCCTCACTCCACCCCCTCAACATGGCACCAGACACAAGGACCTCCCATGGGCCTCAAAGCAACATCAGTGCAGCACCAGAGAGTGGGACAGCAGTCCCTGGCATGAGAACCCCAAGACAGTGCCACTTCCACCCCAAGAGTAGAGATCGAATTTAAAAGAAAGGGAAAAGGCCAAAAAAAGATGAGCAAAAAACAACAACTAAAAAGAATCTGACCATAGAAAGTTATTATGGTGACAGAGAAGGTCAAGACCCAAATTCTTAAGAGGACAACAATGTCGAAACACATATGGGCAAAACCCCAAAGAAAAAGAGGAAGTGTTCTCAAGCTCAGAAAGAACTCACAGAAGAACCCAAAAAGGAGCTTAAAAATCATTTAAGAGAGGTAGAAGAAAAATTGGGGAAAGAAGTGAGAGTGATGAAATGAAAGAGAATTATGAAGAGTCAACAGCTATAAAGAAGAGAACAATTGCCTAAAAAGTAGAATTGGTCAAATGGAAAAGAAAGTATGAAAGTTAATTGAGGAAAGTAATTCCTTAAACGTTAAAATTGGGCAAGTGGAAGCTAATTACTCTATGAGACATCAAGAATCAATCAAACAAATTCCAAAATATGAAAAAAATGGAAGAAAATACAAAATACCTCATGGGAAAAACAACTGACCTGGAAAATATTGACAATATCATGACCACTGGACTACCTAACACCCATAATCAAAAGGAGGACCCGGACATCATCTTTCAGGAAATTATGAAGGAAAACTGCCCTGATAGCATATCCTGGAAGCAAAAGGCAAAATAAACATTGAAAGAACCCACTGATCACCTCAAGAAAGAGATCCTAAAATAAAATCTCCAAGAAACATTATAGCCAAATTTCAGAACTATCAGTTCAAGGACAAAATACTTCAAGTGGCCAGAAAAAAAGCAATTCAAATTATCATGGAGCCACAATCAGTATTACATGGGACTTTTCAGCTGTAATATTAAAAGATTGGGGGCAATGCACCATGATATTTTGGAAGGCAAAGGAGCTAGGACTACAACCAAGAATTGACTTCCCAGTGAAATTAAGCATACTACATGAGGGGGAAAATGAGCATTCAATGAAATAGAAAGATTTCAAGCTTTCCTAAGAATACCAGAATTGAACAAAAAATTTGATCCCCAATATTAAGACCAATCAGATTGGCTAATACGACAAAAACGGAACATGTTAAAAGTTGGAGAGGATGTAGGGAAATAGGGACACTAATACACTACTGGTGGAGTTTTTTATCTGATCCAGCTACTCTGGAGAGCAATTTGGAACTATGCCCAAAAAGCAACCAAACTGTGGATACCCTTTGATCTAGCAATACTACTACAAAGTCTGTATGCCAAAGATATCATTAAAAAAGGAAGAGGATCTACATATGCAAAAAAATTTATATCAGCCATTTTTGTGGTGGTAAGATATTGGAAATTAAGGGGATGCCCATCAATTGGGAAATGACTGAACAAACAGTGGTATATGAATGCAATGGAATACTATTATGCAATAAGAAATGATGAACAGACAGATTTGAGAAAAACATGGACGTGTACAAACTGATGCAAAGGGAAATGAGCAGAACCAGGGAAAATATTGTACACAGTATCAGTAACATTATGTGGTGATCAACTATGAATGACTCAGCTCTTCTCAGCAACGCAATGATCCAAGGCAAGTACTTGAATCGGGAAGAAAAGTGCTATTCGAATCCAGATAAAATACTAATGGACTTTGAATGCAGATCAAAGCAAATTTTTTTACTACTTTTATTCTTTTTTGTGTTTTTTTTCCTTTTGATCTGTTTCTTCTTTCATAACTGTGACTAATATGGAAATATGTTTTGCACGATAGCACACATATAACCTACATCAAATTGCCTATCATTTTCAGAAGAGGAGAGGAAAGAGAGGGAAAAAAAATTGGAAACCAAAATCTTGTAAAAATGAATACTAAAATTGTCTTGACATGCAATTGAGGGAAAATGAAATATTAAAATGGACAAAAAAGAAAAATAAAATATGGAAAGATGTATATGAAACAACAGTGTAACTATATGGATTCATGACTGGTTGAATGGTTTGACTCAAAGAGTTGACATTGATGGTTCTATGTCTACATGAAAGGAGGAAGTATCCTATGCTATTTAATATAATTAAGAATGAATTAAATAAAGGTATATTCAGCACTATTATCAAATGTATAGATGATATAGAGATGAATACAGGGGTAGCAAATATACTAAATGATATGGTTAAGATCTAAAAAATCCTTCATATTCTAGAACATTGGGCTGAATCAAATAAATTGTAGCTTAATAGTAATAAATGCTGGGTCTTAGACTTGGGTTCAGAAATCAACTTCCTAAGTGCAAGACGAGGGCAACAAATTTTGATGACAGTTTATTTTTTTTTAATTTATTTTTAATATGTTTGGTTTTCAGCATTCATTTTCACAGGCGTTTGAATTACAAATTTTCTCCCCATTTCTTCCCCCCCCACTCCAAGATGGCGTACACTCTGGTTGCCCTGTTCCCCAGTCTGCCCTCCCCTCTGTCACCCCATTCCCCT
>CM053627.1:124887639-124904297 GCA_028646595.1 Phalanger gymnotis | reverse complement strand
AATATTTCTTGGAGTTTTCAGTTTGGGATCTCTTTCAGGGGGTGATCGGTGAATTCTTTCACTGACTATTTTGCCCTCTGGTTCTAGGACCTCTGGGCAGTTGTCTTTCATAATTTCTTCAAAGATACTGTCAAGGCTCTTTTTTATCATCATGGATTTCCAGTAGACCAATAACTCTTAAATTGTCTCTCCTGGATCTATTTTCCAGGTCAGTTGTTTCCCCAATCAGATATTTCACATTTTTTTTCTATTTTTTCATTCTTTACATTTCATTTTACTACTTCTTGATGCCTCACAGAGTCATTAGCTTCCGCTTGCTCTAATTTTTAATGAGTTACTGTCTTCTTTTTGCTTTTGAGTCTCTTTTTCCAGTTGGTTGATTTTACCTCTCAGGGTGTCGTTTTCTCTATTTAGATTCTGAATCTCCATACCCATTTCACCAGTCTTATTCTTTAGGGACTTGATTTCGTCAGTGGATTTTTTTTCCACTTTTTTCCATTTTTCTTTCCATTTTTTTTCCATTTTTCCTTTTACCTCCCTAATTTGTTTTTTAAAATCCTCTTTAGATCTTCCAGTAATGCTTTTTGGGCTGGAGAGCAGTTCACATTACCTTTTGAGGTATCAGATGTGGATATAGTGTCATTGTTATCCTCTTCCAAATTAGTATTTTGATCTTGCCTGTCTCCATAAAAAGAATCAATGGTCCTCGTTTTTTTGTGTTCTTCATGTTGATTAGCCTTTTCCTGGCTTTACAATAAATTTCTGCTTTTGGGGCTCAGGACTCACTGTCCCAGCTTTCTTATTCTGGGGATTGTGAGTCTCGTTGTTGGCTTTGTGAACTATAGCCTTTAGTTTCCTGAGGCATGGGGGAGGGGGTCTGGCTGGCTGAAATCTCCTCTTTCCCTGGGGTTGCTCTCCAGTACTCTTCAGCAATGGTCTCAGCTCTTTGTTGTTCGAGCTGGGTGTCTGGCACTTCCCCTAGGGGAGCAAGAATATGTCTGGGCTCCTGGTGTTGACCCCTGCTGGCTCTGCCCCTCTGGGATTCAGGTACTCCCACTGCTTGGCCACTGAAGCCCAACTTCTATCTCCTCTGTTTCAGTGTTCTTTTTTTTTTTCCCTGAGGAATTCTCTGGGTGGAGAGGGGAGGGATTAGAGCCATTTACCTGGCCATTATGTCTCGCGGAAGTTCAAGAAGCATTTCATACCTTTGGGCTGCAAGCCTCAGGAGTTGGTATCTCATGATTGGTGGCTTTGCACTGCGTCTCGTTGCTTCCACAGAGTGCTGTCCTGTGTTGGGAGGCCTGGGTTTCTCCGCTGGTTTCAGTCACCCGGCTTAATCCCAGCCTGTCTCCCACATGGGTTTCCTGGTCAACTGCTTCTGCTTTGGTCCTTTCTGGAGCAGCTCTGCATGCCAAGTGCTCTCCTAGCCTACAGATTCATTCCTTCAGCCTTTCAGACTCTCCTGGGTGGGAAATTTGCCCCACTCAGACTTCTTACAGTTTCTAATTCTCTCAAATCTGCTCAAATTCACTTTTTTATAGGAATCTGACAGAACTTGTGAGAGAGCTCTGGTAAGACCCTGTTTTCATGCAGCCATCTTGGCCCCGCCCAGGTATATATTTCTCTAATGACATCTTTTATACCATTTCCCCCATATAAGTCCTTACTTATAATGTGTTGCTGCTTGGTCACGTCTTATATGTTTCTCTCCATCGCTTTTTGGGTAATTCTCATTTTCAGTTCTTAGGAAACTATTGTATTCTAAGAAAAACAGACCAGCCCACTCTTCTCATTCAGTTGTTGGTCTTGCTCATTGTCCATTTGCAGTATCTGTCTCAGACACACACTCATATATATATATACATACATATGTGTATATCTGGATGGGTAGGCACTATTGGTTGCTCATCTAAATGTATATTATGGTATGGACAATAGATATTCTTTGTCCACTTGTTATTTCTAAAGTCTTGTCCAAACTCTTGGGTATCTACAGATTTCATTTACAAGGCCTTGCAGTGTTCTGGAAAATGATGCAATTAATGCAACACCATCCCCAAAATAGAAACATTTGGTGGACCTCACCATCTCTAGGGAATCTCTCTTGATCTCTCTATGTCGGACCTCCTATCTGACAGTGGTAAAATTCTCTCTTCGTATTAATGATCAGAGAATCATCAAACAGTTTACCTCTCTTACTACATCTTTCAAAATATATTATGGAATGTGGACCAAGGCACGGAGGATATCCTGTTTGAGGAGAGACTTTAGGATGGTGTTTTGCTTTGCTGAACGAAATTTTTTAATAGCTCCATGTGGTTTTGTATTATCAATATTTTTCAGTCAATTATGTGATAATAACAGTGTCATCTTCTGTACTACACTAATTACAAAACCTCTATGTTCTCTCTAATATCCTCACCAAGCACTTCATGTTTACATAAATTATTTTCATAAAATTTTTAAATATATAAGAAAGTAGATATATGGTTTAGCAGTTACAATTATTCTTGGTTGCCATGGGTGTGTGTGTATGTGTGTGTGTATGTGTGTGTGTGTGTGTCTGTGTAACAACTGCATCTCAATTTTTTTTCTGTTCTTATACTCCTTATAAAACAACTCCTCAAGGGTCTCATATCATATTGGCTCCAGCAAAGATATCTTGTGTACGCACTTGGTCTGGTCTAACTGCTTTTATCCTTTTTTTTCCCCTCATTTTCATTTCCTCTGCCAGTTTTGGGATTGTGATGTTAATATCCAGATGTAGTGGCTCCATTGTCCTTTAGAGTGAAATGTACTTGCTATAAATCTATTGAAAATAAAATACAGCAAGCTAACACATTATCCTCAAATATACTGAGGAAATGAAAATATAAAAGTGCATATTTACTTGCATCTTGCCCTTATTCTGTAACATCCTATAGGCCTAGAATGCTTATCAAATAATAGAATGAGAATGAAATTAATCATTTAAAGTATGATTAAATCTAAATGTTCATCTTGGTGCGTGCTTTATATACACAATGACAGATAAAATGTTGTCATCATACTTTGTCTCATTGAGTCATATACATTCCTTCACAAGAAAAATTCTAAAAACTATTAACATTAAATAAGGCAGACATTCAACATAATATAATTTGATGAATTTATATAGCTTTATCTGAGAATCTACAGGCATATGTATGCTATTTTTAGAGAAAGAATAAAAGAGAGAATAGTAATAATTTGAACTGAAGCTTTTAAAATTGAATTTTTAAAATAATGGGTAAATTGCTATTTTAATAACCTTTAAAAGTATATTCATATTTCAAATAAAAACAAATTTAGGATATAGCAAAGCATAAACCATATTTAATTAGATTTTATTTTTCTTGAGAAGTCATGGTTAATCTTTTTAAAATATGTGTATTACCTTCTATTATGCAGAGGCTTCTAAAATCATGATTTATTCTGATGAAAGTGTCTACAAAAATGATCATAGGCTCTAAATTATTTATAGTCTACTTGGAGACACTCTATTAAGGTTTTTTTGTTTGTTTTGATCAGATGATGCTATTTTTCCTTCATACTTGGAGAGGACCAAAATGACAACATAATGTTGGTGTCAAGGTACGGTGTGTTTGACTGTGGCTAAACAGACCAATGTGAGTGCCAGAATGTTTTACCACAGGATGGGAAGAAAGAGTCCATTTGAACATTTGGGATGGAGATGTCTCTAGATATCTACAACTCACATTTTTTTTGATCTACTGTAATTCTGCTTTGCTCACAGAGTACAATATTTTGATGGAGGCATACCATGTTGGGTGGTCCTGTGCCAGTGTCTCCCATGTCTCACTAATGATGCTAAAGTTCTTCAAAAAGTCTTCAGAGAGACTTTGAGAGTGTCTTTGTATTGCTTCTTCTGTCTTCCTTGTTAGCACTTAGCTTGTATGAATGCTCCATAAAACAGTCTTTTAGGTAAAGTGTGTTTGGCATTTGGACAATATGGCTAATCCATCAGAGCTGTGCTCACTTCAGTAGAGTTTGAATGCTTAGTAATTCAGCTTGAAAGAGGACCTCAGTGTCTGGTACCTTATCTTTCCAGGTAATCTTCAGAATCTTTCTAAGACAATTCAAACGTAACAGGTTCAATTTTCTGACATAATACTGTGTGCCATCCAGGTTTCACAGGCATACACCAATGAAGTCAACACAATGGTGCTGTAGACCTTCAGTTTGGTGAGCAGCCTAATACCTCTTCTCTCTGACAATTTCATACAAAGCACTATGATCTGGAAATAGTGACTACATAGAAAACTGAAAGGATTATTTGTCAATGAAGGCTGTATCCAAGACTGTTTGCTGGTTTTTCACTCGCACTTATGGACAGTTTTTGACATTCCCAGAGGGGAATGAGCTCTTTAAAAAATGATCATGGAATGATTTTTAGTTTTACAAACTGGAGAGAGCATACGTGCTGTAATGATGTGAAAGTAATATGTGTCTGGCACATGGTAAATGTCTAATAAATGTTTGTTGATTGTGTTAAAGGTATGTCAACAAAGCAAATACTGGCCAGATGAGCATAGACAGATCAACAAAATTATGAATTTTGATCATAAGATCTCAGATTTAAAGCTAGAAGTCACTGTAGAATGCTTCTAAAAATTGAGTACCAGATTGTTATAGCTGAGAGTTATTATCATCCACATTAAAAATATCTTTACATAATCTTACTTTAATATTTTTAGTAAAGACTCCTGAAATCCAGATATAGTTACTGGAGTTTCCTTATACTCCCCAGGGGGAAATATCAGATAAATTAGGAATGTAAATAAAAGAATTATTTAGTTATTGAAAAGGGACAAAATGAGACTTATTTTCAAGCACCCTTCTAACAAAAGCATTCATGTTCAGATAATGGATATGATCATTACAGAAGGATTTTTAGTTGTCAAAACACTAATAAGATTCTCTATGATATTTGCATAGACATAGGCAGCTAGGTGGCTCAGTGGATAGAGTGCTGGTCCTAGAGTGAGAAAGACTTGAGTTCAAATACAGCCTCAAACACTTATTGGTTGTGTGAACTTGGGCAAGTTATATAACTTTTGTTTGACTTAATCCACTGTAAAAGAAAATGGAAAATCACTGCCTTATCTTTGTCAAGAAAACCCTATGGACATTATTGGCATGCTACAGTCCGCAGGTCCAACAGGACTCGACAACAACAACAAATGTCATTTGTGTGATGTGTGCTATACTAAAACTACATATGTTAAAATGCTCTTAGATTTTTCCTGGTAAAAATGCTTTATGTAAATGTTTTTAGTAGTTACAAAAATGGAAAATATCACTGCCTACCTTGAAAAGCCTTAGAAGCAACTAAAATTTCCAACAAATTGGAATATTGCTACGTGACAAGATATTTTGGACAATAAAACAAGATGTGAGAAACACCACTTTTCAAAGAAGAAAATAAAGATTTTTTTCTACCTTGAGAAATAAATCCAATAGAGAGACCTCCAAACCTATATTTTTACTTCTTTTCAGTATTAAATGAGAATCCAGCAGCACATATATTAAAATTTGAATACTATAGACATCAGCATGAACCATGCTCAAGAATGACATGAAAACTTGTGAAACTTTCCTTATTTCCTTACACTCAGTAACCAAGTCCTTTTGCTATCTCCAAAACTTAACTCCTCTGTCCCCTTCTGTCCACATGCATAAGCCATCCCTCAAGCTCAGGGCCTCACCACCTTCAGCGATATTGCAATAGCTTTCTTTTCATTTTTTTAAAAAATATCATCCTTTTTTTCTCTTTTACCTCTAAACCCATCTTTCTAGAATGATTTCACATTATTGCTGACTCCCTCTAACTCTATTTCTACAGTGTACATCAAGCATACTTATTGTTCCTGGGTAGTCAGCAACATTTATTAAGTACTTACTATATACCAAGTATTGTGCTAAAAAATAAGGATAAGAATATGGGGATCTGCTCCTCAGTTTCTCATATGTCATGTCGCCATATGCCCAACCCTGGCTTTTAGCTCCCCTTTATGTACTGTCTTCTCTCTTAGGATATAATAAACTCTTTAAAGGCAAGAACTGTCTCTCTTTTAGTTTGTATCTGTATTCCCAACTCTTAGCTCAATGCCTTCGCAAGTATGCCTTTAATAAATGCTCATTCTTAAAAAAAAAATGGTTCCTGACTTCAGAATCCACATTCTAGTGGAACTTCCATTTCCTGGCTCTGTGTGCTTCCTAATTCCTAGATTTCTAGAACACATGCTCTCTCTCTCCCTCTCTCTCTCTCTCTCTCTCTCTCTCTCTCTCTCTCTCTCTCTCTCTCTTTCTCTCTCTCTCTCTCTCTCTCTGTCTACCTCTGTCTCTCTCTCTTTCTCTCCTTCCCCTCTTCTACCTCCTGGACTCCCTAAATTCTCCTTAAGCCTCAACTTAAGTGCTATCTTCTTTGTGAGGCTTTTCCTCATTACCTCAGATGTTAATGCTCCCCCTAATCCAAATAACTTTGATTGTCTTTTTAATGGTACCAACCACAACAATAGTAATGATGCTAATATTTATATAGTGTATTAAAGGTTTGCAATGTGCTTTACATATGTTGACACATATTGACTTCTCTTTGCATAAATTATTTCCCCCATGAGAATATGAGTGCCTAGAAAATAGGATTTGTTTTGTTTTTGTCTCTGGTATCCAGTGTTCTGACAAAGCATACATTTAATAAGTACTTGCTAAATGTTATTGAATTATAATACTTTTATCAAACAATTTCTGAAAAGATCTATTCATTTCCAATCTAGATGGTAGAATTCTTAGAATAGCATTATTATCTGCATTACTAGGTTATTATTAGGTTAGAATATTGCTTCTAGGGACTTTGGCAAATAATTGATATTAAATTAATATTCATAATAATAATAATCTAACATTTAAATAAAATGAATTAACTTAATTTTCATTTGTGTCATTTCAATTGTGTCTGACTCTTCATAACCCCATTTAGGGTTTTCTTGGCAAAGATACTGGAGTGCTTTGCCATTTCCTTCTCCAGCCCATTTTACAGAAGAGAAATTGAGGCAAACAAAGTTGAGTGACTTGCCAAGATCACATAACCAGTAAGTATCTGAGCCTGGATTTGAACTCAGGAAGATGAGTCATTCTGATTCCAGGCCTAGTGCTCTATCCACTGGGCCACCTAACTGTCCCTTAATTTTCCAATCAACAGCAAATTAGCATCACATTTTCATGTCATCAAGTGCTTTCACATACTGAAAGGGATTTTCTGGAAATTTCCCCCACAGCTATCACTTCAGATGAAATTGTGGCCAGGTATATAAAAACCGACCGTCTTCTTGCCCTGATTCAATTAGGTTCTTCATGTTTTGCCCTGGGTTAGGATGCTTTTCTATTGCTAGCATGCAAAATTGAATAATTTTGTATTACAAGCTGATAGATATTTAGAGTTATTATTAGCACTTGAAAAAAGCTGCCAAAGTGTTTGTCCGAAGTCTTTGTCTTGCCTGAAGGTCATCTGAGAATTCTGGAGTCTATAGCAAAGCACAACACACACACAAACACACACACACACATACACATTACATGATTCTAATGTGATACCAAGAACAAATTTGGGGAGCATGGAATACTTTACTTGTCAGATCCATATATAAGGAAAGAGTTTAGAACAAATGAAAAATAGAATTACGGGATGTAAAATGGATAATTTTGGTTACATTAAAAATTACAAAGTTTTTGCATAAATAAAACCAATGCAGTCAAGATTACAAGGAAAGCAGAACACTAGTAAAAAAAATGGCAAGTATCTCTATTAAAGGCCACATTTTTCAAATATATATAGACTGCTGAGTCAAATTTGTAAAAACACAAGTCATTCCCGAATTGATAAATGTTCAAAGGACATAAACAGGCAGTTTTCCAATGAACAAATCCAAGCTATCTATAATCATATAAAAATGCTCTAAATCACTATTGATTAGAGAAATTCAAATTAAAACAACTCTTAGGTACCACCTCATACCTACTAAACTGGTTAATATTACAGAAAAGGAAAATGACAGATGTTGGAGGGGATGTGGGGCACTAATGCATCATTGATGGAGTGGCGAATTGACTCAATTATAGAGAGCAATTAAGAACTATGATAAAAAAAACTATAAAGTTCTGCACACCCTTTGACCCAGCAACACCACTATTACGTCTGTATCAAAGAGATCAAATAAATAGGAAAAGCACTTATGTGTACAAAAAATAGTTATAGCTGCTCTTTTTGTGGTGGCAAAGAATTAGTAATTGAAGGGATGCCCTTAAATTGGGGAATGGCTTCATGAGTTGTGGTATATGATTGTGATGAAGTACTATTGTTATAAGAAATTATGAGCTTTAGAAAAACCTGGAAAGACATCAAGTGAGGCAAAGTGAAGTGAGCAGAACCAGAAGAACATTGTACACAGTGACGGCAATATTATAATGATGATTAACTGTGAATGACTTAATTATTCTCAGCAATGCAATGATCCAAGACAATACCAAAGGACTTACGGTGAAATATTCTGTGAATCTACAAAGAGAGAATTGATGAAATGTATATATAGATTGAAACATACTGTTCTTTCTACTTTCTGTATTTTTCTTTATCTTTTTTTGGTCTGTCTTTGCTTTCACAATATGATTAATATGCTAATGTTTTACATGACTGCACATGTATAACCTATATCAAATTATTTGCCTTCTCAATTGGGGGGAGGAAGAGGAATAAAACTTGGAATTAAAAAATTACAAAAAGAATGTAAAATTCTTTTTATAGATAACTGGAAAAAAATATTAAAAAATAAAAGCTAGACATCCAAAATATAAATTAAACACATACTCATTATATATTATTATCTCCCATTATATATATATGTTCTGTTTGTACATACTTATTTGCACATGATCTCTCCTATTAGGTAATGAGCCATGGGCAAGGACAGTCTTTTGCCTTTCTTTGTATCCCCAGTGCATTAAGGGCACAGAACCTAGCACTGCTTAATAAATAATTATTGGCTAGCTGACAGAGGCTATATATGCTCAAAATGTTTTTGCTGAGAGGACCATGATCAAAGAATTTTTGAGACCAGTGCTCTAAAAATATATATTAACTAAGAAGACTGAAGGACTATGTTGAATGTTCTTTTTAGTTGGCAGCTTCAAGGTGAAGAGTGTCACTTCTTTACCTCTGTTTCATGAAATCCTTAAGACATTCCTTAAGACAAAGCCAATGAACCAATTCTTCCATGAGGCCTTTCCTCATCCCCTTTGTATTCTCACCATCTGGAAATCAGTTTAAGTTATTTTGAATATACTTTACCTGTATACTCTGTGTCCTCGAAGGCAAATATTGTTTCATTTTTGTCTTGTGTTACTAGTGCCTAGCACCTTGTGATACTTGATAGGAATTTAATAATTGTTTGTCAAATTGAATTAAGTGAAAGGCCGAATGATATAGAGGTAGGTTTTAGTTCTACTGCTGCCCATAATCAGATTGTAACTTTGGACAGGCCACTAAACATCGCTTTATCTCAGTTTCTACATCTAAAATAAAAAGAAAGGACTAAATCATCTCAAAAATCCCTTCCAATTCTAACATTCTGTGAAGAATATTCTCATTGAATTCTGCTAGCACATTGAATATGGGTAGCCTAAGAAGTCAGAGAAAAGAACTTTCAGTTAGTCCAGGCATTGTTGTCTGTTGTCCCTTAAGGACTGTCCCTTGTCCCTTGAAGATTGATGCCTAGGTGAGAGTATCAGGTTATGGTCCTTCATGAGCTGATGTTTTATGCTGTGTTAAGTTACCAAAATTTTGAAAGTAATTCCAAAAGTTGAAGAAAATAAAATGAAATGTTCTAGCATTTGCATTTTCTAAAGGAACCCCCCCATCTCTGTCTGTCTATCTCTCTGTCTGTCCTTCTGTCTGTCTGTCTGTCTCTCTCCCTCTCCCTCCCTCCCTCTCTCCCTCACACCCTCCATGTCTTCTGTTTCTGTCTCTCTGTCCCTATGTGCACATATATATATATATACACTATATATATATACATATACATATATGTAGATGTAGATATACATATATAAAGATTGAGATATTATATATTTAGGCTTTATATATAAGTATTTAGAGATATATAGCTATATATTGTATTGATAGTAAAGAAATAGTTATAGTTTAATATCAGAGTACCTTAGCAAATTTCTACAGTTTGAGAAGGCCCATAGAAGCTATGTTCTGAGGTTTTTGACTGAATAAATCCAGTAATATGCCTGATCTTCCCAATGAGTTGCTACCAGAACCTTCTGCACGGGTGTAAACATGAACATTTTGAAAGAAAATCTTTCAATTACTAGAGACCAGTTAACCACCTAAATAAACTATTGTTTCAATTCTTTTTATTTGCCTTTTTATTGCTTCTAGTCCAAATGACAGAAAGCAATCTCTAGCTAATTGTATGATACCAATATTTTGTCTTTATATGTATACCTCTAAGGCCCCATGTACATATACCATCATGGTATATCTCTTTGCAATTCTATACTTCTGAAAGGAATTGCCCTTGAGATTTGTTCATGGTTTTCAGTTTCAATCACAATGTTAAACCAGAAGGTGTGTCTTTTTTTCTTTGAACCTCTTTAAGGACTACCTATTCTATAAGAAAGGTGGAGAAGAAGGAAAATGTTTCAGATTTCTATCACTTAATCTCTGTCAAAGAAGGTTTGTATATCCTATTAACTAAAATCAACAGAGAGGATCCTGGAGGAGGCCTTTCTGATCAGTGTGCAACTATAAAATAGAATTAAAATAGACTTAGGAATTAAGAAAGGGCAAAATGCTGTGACAGATCCCATGTATCAAGTCTAGGAAAAAACAGTGGCCATGAAACGTCTGTTTGGAAAAGACAGATTTCTGTGAGACTGAAGTAGTGGGGGCATTTTAGGAAAAGAGCCAAAGTAACATTCAATTCAAAAACATTCATCAAGTGCCTATGTTCAAGTAACTGTCCTAGGTTCTGGGGGAACAAACATGAAAAATGATAGTCTCTCTAGTCAAGTAGCAAACTAACATGTAGTAGTGGTTAGAGGACAGGATAAAACATGTATACAAGGAACTGGATAATTAATTAGAATATATGGAGGCAGCATGGAAGAGCAGATGGATAACAAATTTTGGATTCAAGGAGATCTGAGTATAAAGCCTTCCCTCTAATGCTATGCTGGCTATACAATTCTGAACAAGTATCACTTGACCTTTCAAGATCCCCAGGCAGCTCTATAAGACCATAAATTTCAGATTAGTGGTGAATCTGCATTGATAGAGTTTTCTCATCAAGAGTACCCTCTAACAGTGAAATTACAAGTTCAAATAAGAAAATGTTAATTGAACTTTTTGGTCTCAAATTGTGACCTTAGTAATCTCTGAACCTCCCTCTACCAATGCATAATATACTTAGAGATCAGAAACTTTAACTTTAAGCCTTGAAAAGGTTCCTTGGATACTGAGAAGTTAAATGACTTGTCCACAGTCACATAGTTAACATATCAGAGATGGTATTTGAATTGCAATCTTTGTGACTAAAAGGCTGATTCTCTACTATAACGTGCTATTGCTTATGTTAAGTGTGTAGGAGAGCTCAACAAGAGTTGCCTTAGAGAGGAGAAGGACCATTTCTATCTAGGGAAGGAGCCTTAGAATAGACTTCAGGGATGAGGAGGACCCCAAGCTGGGTCTTGAATGGTGTAATAGGGCTAGTTCATATGCACTACAAGAGCCAATTGTGAAATTTTCAGTGTAACCATTCATACTTCAGAAACTGGCAAACCATAAATCAAGCCTGATATATGGGTTTTTTTTATTTTATAAACTTCAAAAAGTGATGGAGAGAATGTTAATAATGCAGATTAAACTTAAAAATGAGACTTGAATACATTCCCATCTCCTAGAGAACTGATTGTTAAACATTCATCAAGACACCCCTGTTCTTAAAGGACAATAATTTTCAATAGGTCAAGTAATAATCTATTCTAGGCATGAGGGACAATGTTTATAAATGCATGGAAGTGAAAGAAGATTAAGTCATATCAGTAAATGGTATATAATTGAATTCTTGGATTTGACTGCAACAAAGAGCATGCAGTGGGGAAGACTGTGAAATAAAGCTAAAGTCAGATGGTGGACAGGGCCTTACTACAGGATACTACAGGATAACGTGTTTGACTCTTATTCCATAATCAATAGAAGCTCCCTGGAGGTTTTGAGAAGTAGAGTGATGTGACTAAATCCATATTTGAGAAAAATTATCAGAAATTCATCTTGTCAAACTTTTATTAAGCATTTACTCCAAAGCATATTTGAAGAGCATTATGCTATATTCTAAGGAGAAATTCAAAGTTATATGAAGAGGGAATTTCCATTCTTAGAGACTATGGTACTCTTGTAGGGTACATAAAATGTAAACCCAAAAAACTGTAATAGAAAACAGGACAGAGTACACACATAAGAGGTAGAAATGCAAAATTATATGTAGTGTAATAAGAAAAAAGTCATTTGAAGAGGAGGAGGGAGGGAAACTTTCTTAGATGAAGTAATATTTGAATTGAATATTGAACTAGGGATAACATTTAAACAGATACAGATGGAGATGGAATGTAATGATTGTAAGCATAAGGGATGTGGTGTGGAACTATATAGCAGGGGGGAAATCCAGTCAGTACTAAGGATCATAGATTTAGAACTAAAAGGAAGCCCAGTGGTGATTTAATTCAATCTCTCATTTTACAGATGGGGAAAGTGAGACCCAGAGACTTGGGAATTTGGGGGATACATTGAATAATCTGGTTTGACCAGAGTAAAGGGCATGTGAAAAGAAATATTATAATATAAAGAAATTAAAATAGGTTGACATCATATTGTGGAGGACCTTGAATGTTAGGCCAAGGAATTTAGACTTAGGTAATTAAGAGGTAGTTGTTTTTTGGATATACTATAGCATGGTGACTCATCTGAGACCTATTCTAGGGCAATGAAAAAGGTATATACTAATATAGTACAAACTAGGGACCAATAATATGCTAGTGAGCCAAGGAAAGTGTACATGTAAATTCTTATTTGACAACAAGGTCATTAATTTCCTACAAGGATAATAGCACTGTTCTAGTAACTTTGGAACAAAGATCTACAACAGAGAAGACAATGTGATTCCCCATGGGAGGCAGAGATAAAAATCAAGAAAGTCTTAAGGAAGATATTCACAAGTTTGGGTCAAGTTCAGAGAGATAGTCATAAAAGGCCCTGAAATAGAGTAATATGGTTATGCGCTTACTGAAGCATGGAGAGAAGAAAATGATGTCATTCATGACATTTGAGGTATACTTCAAATGATTCAAAATACTCAACAGGCATGACTGTGATGTGCTAAGGACCTTTAAAACATTTCACAGAAAAAGATTTCTTAGTGTTTGTTAGAACAGTGCTACTTCCTATAAGTTGATGTTTTGTTCGTGAACTTTTCCCCCAAAATTCTTGCAGGGACTCAATGGATAGATGTGCGGAAATTGTTTTAAAAAGATTTAAGGATAAACATAAAGAATTTATAAGCCTAAGGAGCATTTTTTTAAAAAAAATAAATGAATCAAAAATCTCTCAACAGTAATTTTGATTCAAATGATCTCAAAAAAAGGAAGATCCATGAAATTTATATAGGGGTAAAAAGCATTTATCCAATGATAGAAGGGTACTGCTGTCAGTTTTTAGGGCTCTGCCTCTGCTCTAAAGAACTACCAGGATTAATACAATCTCAGAGAAGAAAAATGTTTATTGGTTAGTCAGTCACAGGGGCTTAGTAAGTCATATGAAGATATTGATTCCAAGCTTCTGCTTAATTCTCGGGCCTTGAAGGCAGACATTCTAGGATCCTAGATTTTTTATTCTTTTGATCCCTCCCATCTTAGTCTTCCCTCTCTTTCATGTCTCACTCTGTCCCTAGCCCACTCCTGAGTCTTATTTTTCTTGTTCAAGGAAGCATCCAGAGTGTGGGTCAAATTCACATTTAATTAAAATGATATTGTAAGGAGTTTTTGAAAAAGCTAGTGTTGAAAGCTCTAAACTTAGCTCATTGCAAGCAGAAGGAATTTGACTCATTTTGGCAAGGTAGGTGCAACTTACTGAACTTAAAAATGCACAAAGAAACTGATGAGTAATGTAGAAATTTGGAGAGAGACTGGTTCCGTTAAAGTGCAAGTGCTTCATTGTGGTATGGAAGTAACTTTAGGTTTGTTTCATTCGATTATTGAAAATTATTCTCAACAGGTCTTAGATTTAGAGCCAGAAGAGACTTTATGGCTCACAAATCCAATCCTCTCATTTTACAGATGGGAAAACTGAGGAACAGAGAGGTCAAGTGACTTTTCCAAGATCACAAATTTGAAAAATGAGAAAGGACATGAACTCTAAGTTGAAACACTCAACTCTCTACACCACACCGTGTCCTAGATGTCTTATCAAACGAGGAAGTCTAAGAATGCAGGACTGTTTTTTGTCTGTTAAATAAAGACCTCCCTAACTTAATTTGAAAAAGCTCATCACTAGCAGATTGGTCACCAGGTCTTGGGATTTTTTACTTCAGACATACTTTGTGAAGCAAAATGATAATAATATGCAGGAGTTGCCTTGTTAGATTTCTTTGGCACCCATGATAATAAAATTGGGGATGTGAAGGGGAAAAAGGAAGAAGAAGGGCAAGGAGGAAAAATCATATAAAACTAAAGAAAAGTCCAATAATAAAAGAAACTACTTCATTCCAAAATTATTTGGATCATACCTAAAGTTGTAGTGTATATTTTATTTCAAATTTCTGAAATACTCCTAAAATAATTTATATATTCTGATGTAGGCTGAAAAGTTGATCTCCTAGTTATACCGAAAATTGCTCCACAAACCTTTGGACAATTTCTTGTTTCTCCACTAGTAACAGCCTTGCTGTAATGTTTTAACAGGTAAGTAGGAGACTGCCTGCAGTTTTTGAGGCTTTCTAGAAATGAAAGTTGCTTTGTTTGTTGAAGAAACAGCCTTTGGTTTGAAACAATTGCTGTTATTACTTGATGATCTCCCTAGAGAGCAGTTACTTCCAAATGACTAAATTCAGAACTCAAATTAAAATTTAATGTGGCTATAAACCATTAACATAACCCAATATGGAATGCCTTGCCTCCTCATTTATCCACAAACCCCAAAGGACACCTGTGCCCTAAAATAAACAGAAGCAGATTTTAAATGAGTCCCACCATCTAGATACACCATACCCTTGGGAATCTTGGAGAGACTGATATATTTTGCTAACATTGGGCTATTTTCTTCAAAGAAGTTGCTTCTTTTCTTCTTGGTGTCCTCTGTGGGATTATAAAGCTTTGCCAGCCTTCTCAGTGTTAAAAAAACAATCACAGAGAAATTGTCTAATGTACTTTAGAATACAAAGAACATGGGAAGTTCAAAGAATATTAAATTATACAGACCACAGGGAGACCTACAGAATGAGACAGGCAAACCAGCCCAGCTCTTCTTGCTCTATGGAGGCCTACAGACACAGTGCATCTGGATTTCATTTCTGCAGCAGAATCTCTAGTGAATGAAAGTGATAAGGTCCTGGAAATAGTATCCCAGGATATGCAGTATTCTGGGTATGTAGGTGGTGTGATATACAGGCAATATGGTATACTTATTGGGTAGAGACTTGGCCTTGGAGCCAAAAAGTGCTGGGTTGAAGTTTTACTACCAGCTATATGGCCCTGGGCAAGGTTGATTAGTCTTTCAACACTCTAGACAACTCTCTAAGAATCTAAGTTTCAGATAAGGTGCTGACCTGCATAAGTAGATGGAATTTCTGTATTTGAGAGTTCCCTCTATCAATGAAAATTGAAGGTCCAGTCCCTATCCTTATAGCTTGTATAGGGTGCTGTAGTAGGAAGGCCGAATTTATGATCTCAAAAAGGATCATATATATGTTTGAATGGTTCGAAATTGCAAGGTATGAGGGATTCTCCAAGTAGAAAGCATCAAAAAATTTGTTTAGGCCCCAGAGCAACAAAATAGCGAACCAGCCTCCCCATTCCGACATCTTGACCAAAGGACCCCAGGCCCAATAGGCCCACCTCACAAGAATAACCAGGAGGCCACAGAGAAACAAGATAGTATTTAGCCAATCCATATTTACTGGCCTCTAGTCCTTGCTTGCACTCCTGGGTCCACATGGGTCGGCCCTCTGCTTCTGCAGCTCCTGCTTCGACTTTTTTTCAGCTTCAGCTGTAGTTTCTCGCCTCTCCTCTCAGCAGAGCCTCTGGCATTCTCAAGCCCCACCTCAACGACCAGAGACCTTTGGTTCCCGAGTTGGCCCCTCTTAAGTCATTAATCTACACCCACACAAGTTTCACACCTGATAGGGCTTTGGGCCTGGGGCTTAGCACTTAACAGCTGAAAGTGTTTTCACTCAAGGTAAACAAAAGCCAAACTCCTGAAGTGCTAAGGAGTCCACTCAAAGTAAACAAAAGCCAAACTCCTCAAGGGTACCCCCAAACTAAGTACTAAGGAGCCCATTTTGCCT
>CM053627.1:124874891-124887539 GCA_028646595.1 Phalanger gymnotis | reverse complement strand
GTGTAAATGTGTGTGTGTGTGTTGTTACAGAAATTCATGGGGTTGACAGAAAAAAATTAAACAAATCATAATAAAATATTTAATTTTAGCCCCATACAAAAAATGCAGTGGGCTTTCCATTTATTAAATCAATTTCCCAGTCCATACCAGCAGATTCTCTGAGAGAAATGAAAGACAACTAAGCCAGTGATTTAAATAGCCATTTCTCTCATCTTCCATTACAAAGTATCCCAAAAGTCTTAGTGCAGTTTTATGCTTTAATAGTGCAGCTTAAAGCCACTAAAGTTTTTGAGTCATCCTATATATTTAGGAATTACACCAAGCTCTGGTTCTGGTTTGGGTTTTAGATCTTCCTTCACCCTTTATTTATTGATTTCTTATTTTGCTGCCACTAGGTAGCAAGAAGGAAGTCCATCTGATCATGCAACTACAGTGTTCCAAAGAGGCCAGTTGGAAGTCTTTTAATGAGGAGAAACCTTCGAGTTCACATGGCTCAAACTCCTCATTTCACAGATGAAGAAATTGAAATTCCTTAGATTTGAAGTGACTTTCCGGAGGTCTCATAAATAGTAAATTTTTAATCCTATGCAACACCAGATATTTTATGTAAGCAGTTTAAAATGAAATGTAATGGAGGTAGATTAATCCCTCCACAAAACAGGTTTCCTAAATAATCCAATATAGTGTAAAGTGGTTCTTCAATCAACCCAATGGGTTTATAGAGCTTGAGACATTAAATGAAGACATCTAATGGTTGGCCATCTGAGAATGAGTCATGCCCCTGATGAACCTTTAAGAAGCAAGATGCATCTCTGAGGAAAGAGCCTAGAATAGATGCTTGTCATATAGAAAAGAGTTCTCTTTGGCATCCTCTTGCTATTCGTCTTTCTCTTTAACATCTTCCAGAGTAACCAATATGGAGGTAAATGGTATTCCTACTCTCTCATCCTCACCCCATCACTGGCAATGTCTTCTTATAGAAAAAGCAGATATCACTAGGAGTCAAAGTCCAATTGTGGAGCTGTCACCAAGAGAAGTCAGGAGTCTAGAACCTGGAACTATGGTCTTTCTTAGGAAACATCAGGTCCAGGAGTGGAGATTCCTGCCAGTCCTAGGATGTGGACTCTAGTACCTTTCAAAAGTACAGAGTAGTATGGTAGGTGACGTTATCTGCTGTCCCTAATTCAGGGGGCCTAATGGAACAAAGCAACCAGCAGAGATTATACCCCACAAGGAACAATGTGAAGACATTATAAGAAAACATTAGAGAATGTGAATTGCAGTGCCCATGTGTTCCTTAGGTGTGTGACTCTCCTCTTGTACACTCAGTGTCTACTCTTTCCATTGACACTAGATTTATTTATGGGACAGGATAAGAGATGAGTTGAATACACAGAAAATCTTGAACTTTTCATTTTCTAACTTCTAGAAACTCAATTGTTAGTAATAATAACAATATTAGAGATCATAACACATAATAGGTTAAAAAAAGAGATGACACATCAGAAAGAGTACTTATTTTGCAATTAGAGGAAATGGGTTCAAATCCTATCTTTGCCACTTACTATCTGTTCAACTTTAGGCATGTTAGTTTATCTTTCTAGGTCTCAGTTTTCTCACCTGTAAAATGGAAAGGGTTAGACAAGTTTAACTTTTTTCCCTCAAATTGTAATCCTTTCCTTATAGCCTAATTCTGTCTTGTTCCTTTTTCTAAACTAAGGAAATCATCCTTTTTCTTTCTCATGATAATTTATTCCAGCTAGTTTTGTTTTATTTCATTTTCCATAAAACCAACTTCTTTTCACCATAAATCCTTCTCTATCTGCATAGACCTGGGGCATGTCCTCTACTGCACCAAATTTAGATATTGCCTGAGTGAGCCAAGGATTTTATTGTGAAGTAGGCAAACTTCGTCTTTCTTGGCCGAATGGTCATTCTTAGCCACTAAACCATGACATTTTATTGCTCTGGGCATATACCTTCTGTACCTACATTCCCATATTTCCCTTTCTTATGGCCATTACCCCTCTCCCCCACTTACCCTTAAATATTATCTATCATAAATAGAGAAGCAGCATAGTATAGTGGAATGGTTATGGGACTTGGATTTCCAGGGCCTGGTGTCAATTCCTGGCTTAGCTACTTATTACCTTTTTGACCTCAGGCACTTACTTCAGCCTCCTAGGGATGTTTCTTCATCTTTAACATGAAATGTTGGGGCTACATGGCTTCTAAGGCCCTTCTGTCTCTGCCTTCTGTGCTCCCTGCATGGCCAATCTGATTAGAATGGGAGAAGACTACAGGATCCAGATCTGAGGCTGGATGAGGCCTCAGAGGTGAACTAGGCCAATCTTTTTATTTTACAGAGGAAGAAACTGAGGTTCAGGTAAGTTAAGTGACTTCCTCCAAATTATACACAGGTAATTAACGTCGGAGTTGAAATTTGAACCCAGATCCTCTGATTCGAGAGCCAATTTTCATAAAGAGTAAAAGACTGCTCTTGAGTAACATCTATTATATTTGGAGTCCCTTCTCCAAGCTTTGTTATTTAATTATTCTTGAACCAAATGGTGGATTTTTCAAGTACCTTTCAAATTGTACTACATAGGTAATTCAAAGAACTAGGTTTCAAATCTATAAATTGCACATATGGAAAGGCAGGAGTGGGGAGGGAGGTCTTATATAACAACAATGTCAACAATAACTATTTATTTAAAATGGTGTTCAGGGAGGACTAGAACCTCTGGTGAGAGGCCTTGCCCAGCCCTTTCCAAGGCCTGCTTCTCCACCTTTGGTGTCTACCTGGCACTCAACTCTCACCTGTGACTCCAAGAAGCTGTAGCATGGGCAGTGGCCGCATCACAGTAATCCATCTCAGCAGACTGGCTAAACCAGATTGAGGGTAACCAACAGTCCTCAAACCCAAACTCAGTGACTTGGAGAGATGTCTACCCCAAGCATGGGAAGACCTCCCATGGCAGAATGGGCAGATAAGAACAATTTATTCCAAAGGCTGTGAAGGTTGCCAAAGCATGAACTTGGTCAGATGTGGAAGACACTAAGGCCATCTACTGAATCCTATGCCATTGCCAGTTATTCTGACTTTTGTCCTCCATCTGGAACTCAATGACTCTGCGAGAGTGAGGCTTATGACTTTGTGCAATTCTGCCTCACTTAAATCCATGTCATGAGCAAATCAAGACATCATCCTGTGATGTCATTGGTCCTCATGGAAATGAAGGAACAATAACATTAAAAACATGCTGTGTTCAGACAACTCCCTGAGACTATAAATTACAGAACCGTTGCTAATCTGCATTGGTATTAGAGTGTCCTCGTCAGGGAGCTCTCTACACCTAAGGAAGAAATCTTGGGCAAGGAAGGAAGTAGGGAGATAAAGAAGAGGAGTGGAGTCCCAGATTCTGTGCTAAGCACAGGAGATAAAAAGACAAAGACAAAACAATTTCTTCCATAAAATAGCTTGCTGTATTAGTAAGGCAGATTCATGACCTTGAGGATAACCATGAACATGAGTGTATGGTTTGGGGATAGCAAAATATGAAAAACTCTCTAGGTAGAGGGCAGAGGAAGTATATTTATTTAAACACTAGAGTATCAAATCCCAAGACCAATAACCCCGATTTGATATACCTGTAATTATATTCCAAAACTAGTAAGCCCACCTCAATGTAGCAACAAGGAAATTATAGCACAGTATTATAGAAAGGAACCAAGTCATCCTGTGATCTTCCCCACTTCTGGGGCCTTCCCATAAACAGTCACTCACAAATCTTAACTGTCTGCTTGCCTGCATCCTATCCCACAGTTCTGAAAGCCCTTGCAATTCTCAGAGTCCTTGCAGTCTCCTGGATTCTGTAGATTCTCAGTTATCCAATCTCTTCATGTTGTACATTCTCAGCTCTTTGATCTCTGCAACTCCAGTCTGGTGTCCACTATGCAGTCTTTCTCTCAATGTCTGCTCTTCAACACCGTCTTAATGTCTGCTGCCTCAATGTCTTCTTGATGGCTGCTTCTCAATTCCACCACTCTATTCACTGCTTTCAAATTCTAGGCTCTCTTTATATACAGTCCTAGCCAGCATCTGATTGGCTAGAACTCAGGTCTTTAATTGGCTGAATTCATGCACATCTGATTGGCTGGAACTCAGTGCACATAAAATTGGCTCTGGTCTTGGCAGCTCTCCTTAGGGCCTTAAAGGCTTCACACCTCTTATGACCTAATTAGCAAGAGAGTGTGGTCCTGAGTCTTCTTACCTAGTAAGTAAAGGGTGTAAGTAGAGGACCTACTGAATGGACTGGGAAGGGCCTTAATCACATTACCACACTTGCGTTCTACTGGGGACTAGGCTTAGGAAGTTATATGTAAAAAGATATGAGTAAATGCCAAAATGTATGCACAGTAAATACAATGTAATTTAGAAGGCCCCAGAAAGTCGGGGGTCAGAACAGGAGTCATGCTGGAGGTAGCACAAGAGTAAAGGTTGGGAAAGAGTGCATTCCAGGCATGGGGAAAGGACTTATACAAAGGTAGAGAGACGGGAAGTTTAATGTTTCATATGAGGAGAAGCAAGTAGGACAGGTTGGCTAAAATATAGAGTACCTGAGGAGAGGTAGGATGAAATAAGCCTGGAAAGGGAAGCTGAAGCCATATTGTGAATGATTTTAAATGCCAAACAAAAGATTTTACATTTTTTTTGTAGAAACATTAAAGAACCAGAGTAGAGGAGTGATGTGGTCAATTCAAGTCAACAAGCAATCTCTCATAAGCTTCCTTTATGTTGGGCATTGAAATGAGTATCTTTTATTTTAACTAATTAATTTTTAGTTTTCAATATTCACTTCCATAAGCTTTTGAATTTTAAATTTTCTCCACTTCCCTTCCCTCCTCCTCCCCAAGACAGCATACAATCTGACGTAGGCTGTATGTATACATTCTTATTAAACATATTTTCACATTAGATATGTTGTAAAGAAGAATTAGAATAAATGGGAGGAACCACAAGAAAAGAGACAGAGAGAGAGAGAGAGAGAGAGAGAGAGAGAGAGAGAGAGAGAGAGAGAGAATAGTATGCTTTGATCCACATTCAGACTCCATAGTTCTTTAGTTCTTTCTCTGGACATGGATATCATTTTCCATCATGAATCTTTTGGAGCTGACTTAGATCCTTGCATTACTGTGAAGAGCTATGTCTATCAAAGCTAGTGGCTGTTACTGGGTACAATGTTCCCTCAGTTCTGCTCACTTCACTCAGCATCAGTTCATATAAGTCTGAAATAGGTATCTTCTCATGTGCTTTCTATCCAGATATCTTTGGTCAACTTCCAGTTACTTATTTTCTCAAGAACTTGTCATAACTGCTTATTTTTCAGAGTAAAATATAGCTATGTATACAGATTCTACTCTTCAAATGTCTATTCTGCATAAGCATCAACAAACAAATTGGGCTGCCACTTGTCCAATGGCAAGATATTATTTCCTTTCTGTTCACTTAGTCTTTGTAGTTGGGATGACTGTTTATGTTTTTAAAATGTGCAGATATTTTAAGATAACTATCTATGAAGTGCCTAAGACTTGGCAAAATTTAAAGTTGCTAAGTCATTCTTTGACAAAATGTCACTTTGCTATGTAAGTTCATTCCAGTTTCAAAATGTCTGAAGACTGTAGCCACAAGGTGGTGATGTGTTCACACACCCTAGGAAAAAGTTTTATTAAATGCATTCTATTAACACAAATCAAAAGACTATCTGTACTTAGGACACAGGTAAACTTTGCCATTTCTTTAATTCGGCTGTTAATCTAAACATGAACATTTTGTGTGTCTATAATTCTACATATGTCATTCAGCTCCAACTTCAAGCAGATTGCAAAAAATAAAAGATAATCATATAAAATATCTTAATCTCTTTTGAAATAATAGATTTTTTTAAAAATGGGATGGACTTTACAAGTTATCACCTCTAATCATTTTTATTTTCCAAATTACAAGACTGAAAGTCAGGAGAGCGGTACTTACTGTGCGACATGAAACTTGGTACTTGACTTTTATGACCCTCAATTTCTTCATATTGAGATTAAGAAGTTTAGACTTCATGATTTCTAGGATCCTCCATCCACCAGCATTAAATGACTTGTCCAAGATCACATAAGTAGTTAGAGCAAGTGTTGGACTAGACCTCTCTTCTCCTGCCTCCCAGTTCAATCTCTTCCCAAAATATTTCTTAATCTCTTACTGACCCAAGAAGGCACTGAGTCTGTAGTCCAGAGAGCAGAGTACTTGGCTCTGCCTAGATGTGTAAACTTTGGACAAGTCATCTCATCTTTCTGGATTTCACTTTCTTTGTTTATAGAACGAGGATATTGGAATAAAAGATCTCCAAGGTCCCTTTCAGTTTTATCTTTCTACAAATCTTTCCACTAGATCAAAACTGCCGTTAATTTCTAAAGCAGCATTTGTCAGTTTAATTCAATTCAATACAGTGTGTTGAGACTGGGGATTCAAAGACAAAAAAGGAAATAGTCCCTGTCTTCAAGGAGTTACTGGAAGCCTAGTAATGAGGAAGGGGAAATATATGGATAAAGAGCACTGGCTCCAGATTCAGATGACCTGGGTTCAAATCCCCTTTCTGACAACACTCACAGTCACTGGATGATGATAAAGAGATCACTTGGCCTCCCTGCAGCCAATTTTCTTCTTTTGTAAAATGAGAAGGTTGAACAAGATGATCCTTTGGTACCTTTCAGTTCTAGATCTCTAAATTAAAGGAGAAAAGAATGTTAGTTTCATCACATAATAGCCCTCATCCTTCCATTTCTAACTAAGAGATCTCATGCTTATGACTATTGTTCCAGGTTTTATACTAACAATTAGAGCCTAGGGATGGCTACCTTCAGGAAATCTCACTCAGAGTGCATGGTTCCAGAGAGTTTCCCAGTCCAGATATGTTCTTCTTTCTTCACTGTTGTCTGGGTCATCACTCCTCATAGGAAAAGAAAGACATTTGCAAGTAACAGCAAATCCCCCAAATTAATTGTTTTCTGCTTGCAAGGAAAGCTTCCCTTAAACGTATTTCAATTTTCAAGCAACATCAAATGAGGCTATTGGGTTTGGTTTTTTTTTTTTTTTGGCCTTTCTCTTGTGCACCCTCAGGTGAAATTAATAATGAATTCCAAAAGGTACAGAAAAGGTAGTTCATCAGAAGGAATAGAAAAAAAGCTCCTAAAAATACCTACATTCTTAGGTGAATCTTTGAACAATGAAAAAGTTAATTGCTCAAAATAAAAGGAAGAGTTTTACAATCATGAGAGAAATATCAGTGGTCATAGACACATTTTATCATAGAATCATACATTTAGAGCTAGAACAAATTTTAGAAGTCATATAGCATGGCCCTCTCGATTTTTTTTCCTTTAAAACACAAGGAAATGGATGCTGAGAGAAGAGGTAAAAGATTCAACAAGAAATCTTGTATTTCCTGGACCTGGAGTCAGGAAGATTTGAATTTGAATGCTGCCTTAGATATTTACTAGCTGTATAACTAGTGGTTATACACCTGCTTTTCCCTCAATTTCCTTATATGAATTAAGACTCAGTAGCCTTTAAGTTCCTTTCCTGCTCTAAATGTATGATCCTATAATCATTGCCAATGTAGCATGGAAGACTCTGAGTGTTTGCTCACAAATCCATTCTTTGATATATTGTTTTTACTCTCTAGGGTTTTGTATGTGAGTATGTTTTTAATCTCCCCTTTCAAATGCCCCTGAAGGAGAAATAGTCTCATCTTTATATATCTAGGGACTAACAACCTTGCAAGATGAACTACCCAAACACAGAAAGTCATTTGCTCGGAACAAGTTCTTGACATAATTTCAGATTCCTCAGTAGTTTTCTTTCATAGATATATTGACCTCCACTATGAGAACTATTTGTTTCTCAACAAACACTTTCCTGTCACCTTTTTTTTTTCAATCCTCTTCTTGAGCACTTTCCTGCTGAGGAGAGCTCTAATCAAGAAAAGTGTACTCTTCAAAGCACACATGTGAAGGATGAGGTAGAGGAGGAAGTACTACTAGCAGTACCTTATTTGCGTAGAGTGGGAGGAAGAAAGGAGATCTTTGAAAAGAAAATAACCTCAAATGCATCAGTTCTAATCCCAATATAATATAATAATTTCCTTTTTCTTTTATGAACCTATGTTTGCTTTTGCATTCCCCCCTCCTTTGCTTATTACTTTGTCTTAAAAATAAATTTCCTAAATTGATTTGTAGTTTTTTTTTTAATTAGTAGCAGTTTTATGCAGTAGATGAACGGGCGGCCTTGGAGCAGGAAGACTTGGGTTCAAGTTCTACTTTTGACCTATTCTATCTGTATGGAAATGGGCAAGTTACCCAAACTCAGTGCCACTAAGCAACTCTCTAAAACTATAGTTATAGTCAGTGTCAGAAAAGAAGTTTTCATAGCAAGTTATCTATAAAAACCCATATCAGTGATGAAAATATTTTTTCAAGAGTTGATATCTGAGCTCTCCAAACATACAATTTCTTGTTGATTTAATATGTGAAATATTTCTTCTTTCTCTCTCTCTCTCTCTCTCTCTCTCTCTCTCTCTCTCTCTCTCTCTCTCATAAATATTACCCCTACTTCTCTGCCGTATACAGTATATTCTTTGATCAGCACCTTTATCTACAATTTGCTCTACTATTTTGTCCTGCTTCATATAATTTCCCTTCCAAGGCTGTCATTTCTTTTGTTTCCTCAAACTTTAACTCTTTTCATCTCCACTTACTAATTGAGCCAGGATTAAAATTACACTGAAGTACAGTGCTTCAAGTTGGTGTTTATGCTTGGGTTGGCTGACCCTCATTCTCTAGCTTGAGTAGGAGGAAATTAAATCATGAAATCCTAACTCCTTGTGAAAACAGACCCACTAAATTACTAACATCAGAAAGAGTGGAGGCTAGATATGTCTTTGCAAGGGAAGGCCTGTGTAGGTGTTAATGGCCGTTTATGCCCATAGTTCCGTTACATTGCATAAATACTGTGAAACAGACATAGATTCTAAAGTAACAGCAACCCTCTGTTGGAGGCTAGGTTAGCTAGCTTAAGCCTACCAGGATGATTTCATTCTTTTCATGTTTTCTCACTGGATTGTCACTCTTACCTCACTGTAGTAGTAACACAAATTATATTCACCTACAATAGGGAAAGGACTTCAACTTGGTAAACTAAATTTTTGCCCCTGTTTTTAAGTTTTGAATGGAAATATGTTTCTCCTAAGAACTGAGGGGGTAAAATAGGCTTGTGCACTTTAGACTAAGAATTTGTGTCTCCTGGCTCAGGAATCACATCTGTCTAATGTGCTTTGTATAGTACCTTGTGTAGGTGTTTGATAAATACCATCTGATGAATTTGCATAATATCCATTCAGTGAAAATTGCCTCAAATAACATCATTATAAGGCAGGGATATCCAGTTAAATTAAGATGTCTGATATATTTGAGGGAGCAGGAAAGGATAGAGAAGGTTAGCTAACATGTCAGGGTTAAAACACCATTAGTGGCTACAAATGTGTTTTTATCAACACAATCATTCATTCAACCCCAGCCAGCCATCAAGTAATTCATAAGTGCCTACTATGTGTAAAGCTAAAAGTAGCACAGCGTAGAATGTAGAGACAGTCTTGAAGTCAGGAAGATCTGGATTCAGGTTTTGCCTCTGACTTACCTATGTGAATGACCCTGGGCAAGTTACTTAACCTCACTTAGGGTTCCAAGGAACTCTAAGATTATAAATTGCAGGGGAAAAAAACGTGTCATTTTGCATTGGTAGAAGAAACATTTCACTGGGAACTCCAATAATGAGCTCACAAGTCCAGTTCCTATTCCCCTGGGTAACGCACAGTTCTTCATACTAGGGAGATAAAAAGACAAAAATAAAACAGTCTCCACTCTCAAGGATCTTACAGTCACCCAGGGAGTTTCAGTACATTATATACACAGATAAATAAATATAAACAAAGTAATTTGGGGTCAGAGAGAAACCACTATCCCTGGGGGAGCCATGAATGGTCTCTTGAAAAAAGAGGCCACTGATCTGAGCTTTAAAGTAAGTTAGGGAATTCAAAAGTGAGAGGTTAAAAGGGAGAACATTCTAGCGAGAGACAAGGTTTGCAAAGTTACAGAGCTTGTACAGATCTTTAAGTGCCATCGTGTGCTACTGTGATACAATTGCTGTCAATGTCATATTATATTAGTCTCTTAGTGACTACCCTGGCCTCCATTGCCTGAGAGAAAGGTATGTTACATTTCACCCCTGCAGCAGGGTTTTGTAGTACCCTTAAGGGGGTTTGGGATATCTAGTCTGTGGGAATGGCTCAAGGTTCCTCAGATTGTGCCCCCTCAGTTTAGGGGTCCTTTGTATCCCAGTTGCATTTAACTACTTAAAATTTAGAATAGCTTTTACAGAGAATTTACTTCAAAGGTAAAGCAAGAACAAACACAAACATTCTCCACCAACACCTGCATGGGGGCAGTGCATAATCCCTCCGTTAATACCACTTTATTCTTCGGGAAGGGTAGGAGTATCAGGTTTACTTAGTTACTATGTAGTATGGTCCCATAAAGTTCCAAGTCCAAGAGTCCCTGGGATTGCATCCCAGCACCTCAGCTTTATCAAGGCTTCCCTGCTGACCTGGCAGCAACATCTGGCTTAGGATCCTGGCTCCAAGGTTACCTATGACTGCAATTCTGGGGACTCCATCATATCACCATCATCACCGTCATCACCATCATCACCATCACCATCATCAACATTATATCATCAATCATCGCCATCATCAATCATCACCATCATCACCGTCACTATCATCATCATCATCATCATATCATCATCATCATCATCATCATAGCCATCATCAATCAACACCATCATCACCATCACTATCATCATCATCATCATCATCATCATCATCATCATAACAATAACAGTATTAAGATAGTATTTACTCTGTGCCAGGCACTATTCTATTCACTTTATGATTCTAACTTTATTTGATTCTTACAACAACTCTGGGAGGTAGGTACTATTATTATCCTCATTTTGCAGATGAGACAATTAAGACAAACAGTGGTTAAATAACTTGCCCAGGGTCATAATAATAAATGCCTAACAATGGATTTGAACTCAGGTCTTCTTAATGAACTCCAGGCCTAGTGCTCGCTACCCTCTATCACCTAGCTGCCTCAGCAGCCTAAGCCTAGAATTGAAAAGGACAGATGAAACATACCAAAAAACCAAGCCCAATTCTTGGAACCACAGGTCCTAAAGGATTGAGAAAAGGTGGACGTTTTCCCCACACTCCAGTTAGTATCCATGCATTGGGTGGGTGGTACCCATGCAATGTATGAACAAGACCCTTATTCCCTGGATGTAGCTGAAGAAGGAGGGAGAGAGACAGACATAGACAGAGAGAGAAACAGAGACAGAGAGACAAATTTGTGTAGTCTGGTAGTTTTAAAGACAGGGCCTGTTGTGGTTTCACGACCAATGAAGAAGAAGCTACTTCTACCCACGTGTCAGGGAAGCTCAGGAAACCATCAATCAGGAGCAGATCTCCATCTTAAGTGATTTAGACATATATAAAGCATGGATACACTGGTCTTTGACACCCAGAATTAATACCTTTGGCATTAACTTCTTGTATGCTTTAAATGCCCTATGAATAACATTCCCTAAAGATAGAAGTAATAGGACCAACAAAAAATGCCTGTAAGTTTCCTTCTAGATCTTATATCCTATGATCTTCAACTTTCGATACCTCATCCCTTTCTCTAGTCATGCCAGGAGGAAAAGTATCAGGGAAGCCTTTGTTAAGGTAAATAAGATATTGTGGTCTATGGAAGATCAAGGGTTTATGTAATGTGTTAGAAACACTGAGACATTGGATTTAGGGGACAAAAAGGAAGAAAACATAACTCTCTCAGGTGATCTGTAATCCCTTATCCAGTCTCACATGTTCTAGGGATCACCGTAAGATACCCTTCTTCACGGGGGCAGAGCCAAGATGGCAGCTGGAAAGCAGGGACTAGTGTGAGCTCCCCGCCAAGTCCCTCCGAAACCCTATAAAAATGGCTCTGAACCAATTCTAGAACTGCAGAACCCACAAAGTGGCAGAGGGAAGCAGGGCTCTAGCCCAGTACAGCCTGGATAATCTCTGGGTAAGGTCTATTCCACACAGAGCTGGGAGCAGAGAGGAGCTGAGCTGAGCAGAGCAGAGCCCAGTGTGGGTGGCGTTGACCAAGCAGACCAGGAGCCGGGCGGAGTGTGCTCTAGCACCCTAAATCAGTGAGCTGCAGAAGTTGCCAGACTTCTCAACCCACAAACACCAAAGACAATAGAGTAGGTTAGTGGGAAAAGCTGCTGGGGACTGGGATAGAGTTTGCAGTTCAGCCACCGCCCCCGGGGCAGGGGAGGTGGGGCAGCTACAGAACTACAGCTGCAGTTGCTTCTGGCCCCAGGCCCACCTGGTGGGAGGAATTAAGTGGCTGATCAGAGCAGGAGTGAAGAGCCTGCTGAAGATTTAAGCCCAGTCCCGGTAGGGGGTTCTTGGGGAAGGAGCAGTGCTGGTGAGG
>CM053627.1:124835916-124874391 GCA_028646595.1 Phalanger gymnotis | reverse complement strand
AAGAGAAGAGAAGGCAGGTGAGGGGGAATGAGTGAATCTTAGCCTCATCAGATTTGACCTGAAGAGGGAATACCATACATACTCAATTGGGTATCTTACCCCACAGGAAAGAAAGAGTAAGAAGATAAAAAAGGGGGGATGATAGAACGGAGGGCAGATGGGAGTGGAGGTAATCAACAAATACTTTTGAAAAGGGACAGGGTCAAGGGAGAAAATTCAATAAAGGGGGATAGGTTAGGAAGAAGCAAAATATAGTTAGTCTTTCACAACCTGAGTATTGTGGAAGGGTTATACATAATGATAAGCATGTGTCCTATGTAGAATTGTTTGACTTCTTAGGGAGGATGGGTGGGAAGGGAAGAGGGGAGAGAATTCATGCAACTAGAAAATAAGATACACAGGCAATGGAGCATCGAAATTTATCTTGCCCTACAAGAAAGGAAGGGAAAAGGGGATGGGAGGGGAGTGGGGTGACAGAAGGGAGGGCTGACTGGGGAACAAGGCAACCAGATTATATGCCATCTTGGAGTGGGGGGAGGGTAGAAATGGGGAGAAAATTTGTAATTCAAGCTCCTGTGAAAATCAATGCTGAAAACTAAATATATTAAATAAAAAAAATTAAAAAAGCAAAAGAATTTTTAAAAAAAGACACCCCTCTTCAGGGGAAGGAATCCTGGGAAACCATGTAGGGCTTTTGTAATTGTGTCAGATATGATGTTATTTACTAACGGTTTGTTTCTTTTTCAATTATATGATTATTCTGCTCCAGATTATATATAATTTTCCACAGTAGGAATAAAAAAATGTCTGAAAAGTTTTCTAATTCCTGAGTAGCCTGAGTTAATAGAATGAAATAATAATTATAAAGCCCTTAGCACAGTGCCTAGCACATAGTAAGCACTATAAAATGTTAGTTATTGTTATTAGCCATAATTAATTAAAGCTTATTTTTTGTGTGGGCAAGGCAGGATTGCTGAGGGGATGAAATGTTTGTTCTTGAAATAAGAGTCCTATATTTATCATTTTCTAATTGTATAACCCTTGTTAATAGTTTTAACTTCTCTGTGCCTCAATAAAATCCATAGAGTTTACTGCATAGTCAGAGACTGGTTGCCAAATTGTGGATCTTGTAGCTACTGGGGAATTCATTCTCTTTGGGAAGAGTAAAACACCAGTAGCACACAGAGGGTGTTACCCAGGTTTGCTAGAGAAGTGGGGTTCTCTAAGTGTCAGAGTCTTCCCTGAGTTTTAAGTGCAGACTTTTGCAAATTTATACCACAAGGTCAGATGCAGAACAAGATGTAGTAAATCTGTTTTACAAGCAAGGAGCCATTTAGTCTAATTTTACAATTAGCAGACTAGAATGGAAGGAAAAGCCATCACTTTAACATAATGCCTGATTGGCTAGGGACTGCTTAGGCAAAGAATCCAGAGGCCAATTTTTTTTTTTTAACGAATAAGTCAGAATCCAAAAAGTCTGCAGTGAAACTCAGTAAATAAAGTCATTAAATATCCATCTATATCTTTATCTAATCTATGTCCATATCTATATCTATAGCTATATTATCCGTCCGTATATCTATAGCTACATATATATTTAAATCTATCTTTATAGATCTAGCTGTATCTATATACCTTCAAGAGTAAATAATCATGTGTTTCCTTGGGTAGCCTTGATTTCGACAAGATTAATGCTTTGTTAGACTTTCCATCCTACATCTCCGTTCTTCATTTGGGGAGAAATTACAATTTAATGAGTATAAACTCCCTGTACTGAGGCAGATTTCAATCTAAGACTGAGGAGGTTGCCTAAAACAGAGGTTAAGTGACTTGACAAGAATTACATAGCTAGTAAATATCATGTGGGATCTGAATCCAGCACTTCTTGGTTCTACTTATGAAGCTACATTGTCTCTAGTCGGAAAATATGATCGCTTTACAACTCTAGGTTCCGTAGTTAGTAAATGTTTAACAACCAGATTTCTGAGGGAAAAACATAGACATGACATATTTTTAAGTTTAATATGTCTTATTAGCATTGTTTCCATCACTTTGTTAAGTTTAGACAACAAAAATAAATTAATTAATTAATAAATTAATAAAGCCCTGATTTGTAGTATTTGTCAATTTTTAAAATGTAAATACACTAAAAATTTGATAATTGGCTCATGAGCCAGTTAGAGTTAGCTCCAGCACAGCCCTGCTTTAAGATCCATCAGTCATGTAAATTTAGAAGCTGAATTATGAAAATTCCATATGCATCTTTCTGGATGATTTAGGATTGCCAATTTTGATGCCAAAAGCAACTAAAGTTTGGTTAGAATTAAGTATAGAGGAGGGAGAAAACAAGAAAGTTTTTTTTTCTTTTCTTTCCTCTCAGGATCTTCTGGCTTTAAGCCCAACTCTCTGTCAATTATACCATACAAAGCTATATTTACTTGACAGGTATAATAAGCCTGAACAAAAGTATAAACACCCTCTTCCAGCACTTCAGAGCACACTTGCTCCCTATTTATCCCACTTTACTATCTGGGGACAGTAGACTCGCTTAGCATAGTTTTTACATGACATTGGTTCTGCCAACTTCATATCCAGATGTGACATGACTGCCAAAGGAGTTCTTGCCTCAGCTCCTGCAGGACAGAGATCTGAAGGTCACTGCTAAAAGTCACTCCTTTGAGAACTGATGCTGAGCTGGCTAGAAAATTGGAGTCCTTTGGATACCTGAAGCCTTTCTTTCCTGACCTTTCCAATTTCACCAGGTTGTAGTCTCCAAAACCTTCATTTAAAACAGAAAAAAGCCACTGAAGCAAAAGACTGACTTCTCTTTCATGGGGCCACAAGTCAAGCTCAGTGGGAAGCAAACCTAAGACTTCTTCTCTTACAACATCGTCTCACTGACATCACTGAAGGAGTCAAAATCAAGAGACCATTTCCAGAGATAAAAATGAGCAAAGCTCAGCTTGCTTGTGCCTTCTTAAAGACACTCAGGGTTCTGGATACCCAGTAAATCAAAAAGGCTTCTAACCCTGTAGCTAGAATATTAGAATAAGTCATAATATCTAGGAATGCTCATGTCTCTCCAAGGCATTTCCATTGCATCTCATTCCCACTCTCCCTAAAGCAGCTTCCCAGCACTTCTACCAGGGGAGATGCAGTCAAAGGCATTCTATAAATGTGCCAGGCCTCGATTATACTTTTTAAGTGCTTGGAACACATTTAATGAACGTTATCTCATTTGATTTTCATAATATCCCTGTGGTTTAAGTGTAGGGGGCACGGCACTACACAATTGTTAATGTACTTACTAATGCAGATGACAGCATAGAAGCAGGCATTTTGAAAGTAAGAGCATAGAGACAAGAGTAATGGTGACTGGGCATAAAGCAGATTCCTCATTACCTACATACATTGTACCTTTGGAGGCACTTTGATAGCAAGCACCACTAGCTTCCTTTCAGGCAGCCCAACAGATTTTGTCCCAATATGAAAGCATCAAACTTAACTCCAGCAAAATTTCATATTTTTTTAGTAACATTCCTGAGATTCTTGAGCCAACACCCTGTTTGGTTGTTTGCTAGTCCGAAAGCAACCGCAAAAAGGACACAATTTTCTACTGTACTTGTTAAACTAATGGTCTTATTTGCATATATCCAGCACAGGTTTTGATCAGAGCTGGAATGTTTATTACATAATGATCATTTCATCTTTCAGAACTCATCTACATCTAAGGGCTCTTGTTGTTGCCGTTACTGTTGTTCTCCTTTTCAAAGAGGGCCAATGACATTACGGGGTGTTGGCTTTACTTCCGGTGAACTGGATTCAAATGAGGCAGAGCTATACAAAGTCAGCAGCCTCACTCTCTATTCGAAAGTCATCAAAGCCCAGTGACAAAAGTCAGGATGACTGCTGATGACCCAGGATACAGTAGACAACCTTGGCATCTGTGACATCTGAACAAGCTCTTAGCTCTGCTCAGTGCTTGCTTCAGCTGCCTGCATGGCTGGTGAACAAATTGTTCTCATCTACCCATTCTGCTGGGCAAAATCTTCACATGCTTGGGGTAGATGCTCCCCTAACACTGATGCGTTTAAAGTCTGCTAGTTACCCTCAATCTGGTTTAGCCCATCTGCCAACATGGTTTTACTAGGATGTAGCCACCGTGCATGCTATAGCTTCCAAGAGTCACATGTGAGTGTTGGATGAAAGTGAGACACCAAAATTAGATGAGTAGCCTTGAAAAGGGCTTGGCGTGCCCTCACACCAGAGGTACTAGTCCTCTGGAAACAGCCCATGAACCTCACATATAAGGGCAGAAAGTGGAGAGCAACATAAATGTTTTGTTTGGGGGTATATTTTTAGTGGGGAGGGGATAATTTCCCCCCAATGTGGGAGATTGTAGAAGAGTGAAGGAATGTTAAAGATTCTCATATATGTATCATATAGTTAATAAATATTTAATTAATTGATTAATAACTCTCCCATTAGAATGTAAGCTCCGCATGAGTAGGTTTTACTTCATGAATTGTATTTATATCATATTGCCTAGCACATAACAGACATTTAATAAATGATTAGCAGTTGGGTGGCACAGTGGAAAGAACACTGGGCCTAGAGTCAGGGAAACTTGAGTTCATAACAGACCCTAGATACTAGCTGTGTGATCCTGGGCAAGTCATTTAACCCTATTTGCCTCAGTTTCTTCATCCATAAAATGAGCAGGAAAAGGAAATGACAAACCATTCTAGTATCTTTGCAAAGAAAACCAATAAAGGGGTCACAAAGAGTCAGACAAGACTGAAGCAACTGAAAAACAACAACATTGTGCGTAGCATACAGTAAGTACTTAATAAATATTTGTTAGCTTCCTCCTTGTTGATTGATTTTTTTTGATGATGTTTTTCTATGTTTATTTTATTGCTCTAATTCAATGCCTTCCCAAGGTAAAACAATAATTAAAGTAGTCCAATTAAGCATAAGTTAAGAGATATGACAGAAAACAGCCACTAGTAAGGGGGGGGGGGCAGAGAAAAGTGTTTTGCTTGGTATAAGTATCCATACCCCTAGAAATAGACTAAGAATTCTGGGGCACCACTGACATAGGGTATAAAGGAAAGGGGTAATTGGTCTGACAGAGAGGAAAGAGAGCTGACCTTCCCTACTATTCACTTCCCCTTCCATAAAGGTATTGGTCATTATTTAACAGTATCAACAATCTATTCATACGATGCTTTAAAGTTAAGAGCTTTTCTTTGGCCAGCAACTCTGGGAAGTATGGGTATTGTGATCCCCGTTTGAAAACATGAGGAAACTGAGACTCAGAGCTCTGAGTTAAGCGACTTGCCCAGCTTTTTTTAACTAATAGGTGGTGAAATAAGGGTTCATGGGCCTTGATCTTCTAACTCCTCATCTAATGCTGTATATGTAGCATTCTTGTCATTTTATTCGTCTTGTTTCAAAAAGAATTTTTTTCCTTTAAATGTCAGTATATTTTACTCCAAGATCAATACTTTTAAGCCACTGATTTCCTTTTCAGTTCTTCCTTTGCCCCACCCCCACCCCACCCCCATGGTATTTTAGGAAAAAAAACAAGGGTTAGAAGTAAATTTCTTTCAGGGCTTGAATCTTCATTCAAATCACAGCCTGATCTACCTAGACATGGTCCAACCACTTGTGTATCAGAAGCCAGAGGTAATTTTCAGCATATGCACCTAATGGAACTATAAAATGTTTTTGGAATTCATTTTCCTCTGTCATACTGTCAACTAGAAAATCTGCATGTAGGTTTCTATGTGTAGGTGCAGGGATTCTAGAAGGGTTTGAATTAACTGGAAGAAGGAGAACCCTCTTTTAAGACTGATTGGAATTGTTAGATACAATCTTTTTTCTGGGGCTGGCCTTGCTCTTTTGGTATTGTCTTGTGTTCTTGTTGCTCTGCCCACGTTCTGGAGGAGTAAAGATATCTCTATGTGAAGGGGGAGGGATGGCATTTATTCCATTCATTTGTAAATCAAAATGCTTGGTCTCAGCTGGATCACATGGAGTAGGCACCTGCAGAACACTCCCTGCAGAAGACAGTGAATTAAGCACTGTGATTATTTTATTCTGACATTTCCTGAGTATCTCTCCTTTGGGAAGAAAGCAGGCCAAGAGAGCAGCAGAACAATTCTTCTGCTTCGGGGGCCCTGACAGAGCATATAGTGCCATCTTCCAAGCTGCTTCCAAGCAAGGTACTCTAAGGTTATAAACACTGACTGGATGTCATCAGTATGCTTGGGAAGGCAGTAATCGTTCAGTTAAACATCAGTAAAGCACACACTTGTCTGAGTTAGCGAGGCAATGCTAGATTCCTGCATAAAAGAATGCTTCTAAGAGGCAATAAAGGAATGCACTCTGTCATCACATACACACATACACATACACACACTCACTTTACCAATACTGTGTTTTCTTTATGGTCTACTGATACTATGCCCTGATTTTGTCCTCATAATGCAAGGACTATAGTGTTAATGGGGTGACTCTGGAGGTTAATTGGGAAATGGGGGGAAAAAAACTTCGAAAATTGTAGCCTTGAGTTAAATCTTCATAAGCCATAGACCTCCCATTGCTTCTTTTTCCAGTAGTTGTGTTTATTGGACAAGGAAGTGATAAACATCCTATATAACTGCTCACGTCCTGCCCTTAACTCTACTACAATAACTTAACTGTAAGTTCCTAGAAACAACAGAAGGCTTTTATAGCAAAGGTTAGAACGGGTTGTTAGGTTTTGAAATCACAATGTGAAATGCTGATTTCAGCAGGACCTGGAAGTCAGTAATTTTAGTCCTGCCTGATCTATTTCCCTGTGAGATACAGGGTGGAAATGAATCAACCAATAGATTGACAATTATTTATCAGGTTCTTAACTTTCCTCCAGACACTGAACTAGGCACTGCAGACAAACACAACTCTCTCTTCCCTTCTGAATACTTTCGTATACAGTAGGCTTGGAAACGATTCTATTAGACGTGGAGGTTACACGTGATAGAAATGACGTTCTTGGATGTGTGGATTCATAGCCAAATCAAATTGTGGGTTACTCTAATTAAATAAATTCATAGCAAATCCAAATTTTTGAGATACAGAAGCAGGTCAATTACTTTCTCCCATTGCCCACCTTAAATATTTTACTAATTTTGCCTGTGGCAGCTCTAGACTAATAATAAGCAATGATAAGTGATAATAATAAGCAATGCCTGATAAGTTTATCATCAAGTCATAGATATAGTTTACAAAATCTAGGCATTTATAAGGCTTAGTGTTCTGACTTTGGACACGTGAACATGGCCCAAAAAAGTTCCAAATACTCTGAAACCAAGAAGCTCACAGGTTTAGAGATATTCTAAGTCATTTTGAAAGAAAGAAGACAGATAAAATGATCCAGGTAGAATGGAGTTTGAGTGTGAATGATCAGACTTTGAATGCTGCATATTTTATAAATCATATTCTATTCAAGAAGCATTCCCTACAGGTTACGGTATGATACAGTCTAAAAGCTCTAATGTACATTTGATCAATTTCATTTTGTCATTAGGGAAAAAGCTGTCAAACTGCCATTAAACTAAGTTTTCCTTTACTCTAAAGTACAAAAAGCGACACTTCAAATAATTGAAAAATCAGGCAAAGTGAGCTTCTCAACCTATCATAACAAGAAAATGGTGTAAAGGAACTGTTCTCTGGGACAGGTAATTGCAATGGGGCAGCAAAATAAATACAATTGATTCTTCTGCCTTGCGAAAAAAGGACAAAAAGCCTTCACTTAGAAAGAGTGAAAAGTATGATTTTCTTAACAATTTCATGAGGGGGAGAGACAACCAAGGACAACCAAGAGGCAAACAGAATCCTCAGTATTTGGGACTCCCAAGGTCAACAACAGACTAACTAATTAGAAAATCATCCATTTACTCTCCCCTGAAACATGACAAACTGCCTCTAAGGCATGCTAAGGAATGCCTGACAAGTTGTGAACCTTCATGAGTAGGTGTTTTCTATAAACTATTAAGTATCTGAAGAAAATGGATTTGCCTCATGGAGGCATGTTTCTCCAGATGCTAACTATTGCTACTCCCTGCTTAGGATTGTAATTTCTCATGCAGAAGTTTTTTTTTCTTTTTCTAACATATTCTAAATATTAATAAAGTGGGTGTGCTTGCCATGACAGAAATAACAAGATTCAGCAGCCACTTGGTACAGTAGAGATCTGGCTTTGGAATCTGAATAATCTGAGTTGAATCCTGCCTGATTATTTATTAGCTTTATCACCTTGGGTGTCAACTTTGATTCCCTCATTGATAAAATGAAGATAACAATATCTATAGTACCATTCTCACAAGGTTGTTGTGGAGATCAAATGAGATGATTCAGGTAAAGTGCTTTACAAAACTTAGAATGATATTGCCCATATACGGTATTATTTTCTTTCTCACCTTCACCTCCTGGCTTCCGTCAGCTCTCAGAAAAGTCCTATCTTTTGTAGAAAGACTTTTCCAATCTTCCTTAGTTTTAGTGCCTTCCCTCTGTGATTATCTCTTCATTTATCCTGTACATATTTTGCTTGTACATAGTTACATAAGTTTCCTCAACTACTCTGTGAGCTCCTTGAGAGCACGGACTGTTTTTTTAAATTTTCTTTTAATCCTCAGAGCTTAGCACAATGCCTGGCACATATTAGGTACTTAATAAATGTTTTGACTGATTGATTGTACAGATGTCACCTATTATTATTGGTTAATAATTATTATTTGGCAATTTATTAAATATATGGACTGAAAGTGAGGAGACAAGGATAACACTAAGGTTTTAGCTTGGGTGACTAGAAGTATTGTGGTACTCTCAAAAGAAATAAGAATATTTAGAAAGGAGAGGGTTTAGAGAGGAATAGAATAAGGGTAGAGTTTTTTGGATGTGTTGAATTTGAGTTCTCTATAGGATATCCAATCTGAAAAGCCTAGAAGGTCCCTAGTGATACAAACTGGAACTCAGGAGGGAGAAGAGGATTGGTTATATATGTCTGGGAGTCATTGGCATAGACATGGTCATTGAGCCCATGTGAGCTAATCAAATCAAGTGAGAGAGTACTGAAAGAAAAGAGAAGGGCCAGGACAGAGCCTTGGGGGATATCCATAGTCAGTGGGTATGTGAGACATGGATGATGAATAAATGATTGAGACTGAGGACTAGTCAACAAGAATGGAAATAGGAGAGGTCAGTGTCATGCAAACTCAGAGAAAAAGAGTATCCAGGAGCAGTGGAAAATAGCGTCAAGTGCCATACAGAGGTTGAAAAGGATACGGATTGAGAAGAGACCATTAGATTTTGCAATTAGGAAAGCACCAGCAACTTTAGAGACAGCAGTTTCAGTTGGCTGATGAGTTCAAAAGACAGATTTCAGAAGATTTAAAAGAGAGAGGAGTGGAAATGGAGGAATAAATAATGGAGGCTAATTTTAGGGAGTTGTGAGAGAAGAAGGAAAGGTTATTAGATGAGGAGGTTGGGGAGAACTCAGAGCTTTAGGCGAAAGTAAGATATAGGAGCCACCAAGACAAAGTAAGCTATCATCACAAGCAGCTTCATTAGAGATTAGGAGAGAAGATGCAGTGAAGGAAAGTAGCATGTATCATCAAATCCTTAGCACCAAATTTCAGCATCAGAGCTAGGTGGGCAGAAAATGCATGAGGACCATTGGGATTAGATGCTATGTTGGAGAATTCCTTTAGTTTCTCTTCTCTTCTCCCTTCCCTATGTCCCAAAAATGTGCATGCCTATTTCCTGAGACTATCTCTTCCTTAAACATTTGTTTACCTTTATGGCAAGAATTCTTATGTAATGAATCTCTGATGAAAACTATGGATTCCTTACAATAATGTTTTTGAATGAGGAAAATAAAATACTTAGGAAGAAAAAGAAGGAGGAGGAGAAGGAAAAGAAGAACAAGAAGAAAAAGAAGAACAAGAACAACAGAAGACGTGGTGAAAGGCTATCAGTATTCACATAGGCTGGTAGGACTGGCTTTTTATAATGGGATGAAGAATACAAGTTTTTGGGAAAGAAATTAACCATTTCTGAAGTTGACCAAAAAAGAAGAAATAAAAACTATCACATCCCAGGACTTTGCATTCAGAGAGAAATAATACCTCATCTATCTTTCTAAATAAAATAGAAGCATGGTACAGTAGAGTACTCAAAAATATAAAGGTCTCCTTTATAAGAGAATACATTTCCTGTCATCTTCCATTTCCATTAATTTTTACAAGTTGTCCTCGATGCCTGGATTATGTTTTCTTATCATCTCCACATCACAGAATCTGTATGTTTCTTTTAGGTTTAGTTCAATATTCCCTTCTTTTGGGAAGTTTTCTTGATTCCCCCTAGTTGTTAATGCTCCATCTCCCCTTCTCAAATTACTTTGGATCTACTGATCTCTGGACATGTTGTTTTGGCAAATAGAAGGAGACACCGTGTTTTCCCTTGTTGGTTACAAGCAATGCCATTTTGTCTTAAATGGGCAGTGTCATCTAACATCATATTTTTCCCTTCATTTGCTTCAGATCTTGGATAAGGATAAACAAAAAACAAAAAGATTTTTGCTCTACATTGAACCTCCAAAGCCAAAACCAGAATAAAAGATAAGGAAGTCTCTGTCCCCTGACATGAAACACAACAAACTGCCCCCAAAACCAGTTGGTGATGACACATTGTAAATGTAGTATGATATTGTCTTTTTTGTGTATTATAGGTATCTGTAGGAAATAGCTTATATTCAGAATCCCATTTATCCCATAGGGGACACATTTCTCTTTAAGCCAGCTTATGCTTCTCCTTGCCTTAGTTTGTAATTACCGAGAACAATAAAGCCTTTTTACTGAGTTGTACCTTGAATTATAATATCCATCCCCATTCCCAATAGAATATAAACTTTTTGATGGAAAAGACTGATTTTTTTTTCTTATTGTAATCCTGAAAGATTGTCTTGCATACAGGAGACTCTTAATTAAATGATTGTTAAACTGAACTGAATACTACCTGTATTTGATTCTGTGCTTACCCTTCTGAGTGTGGCTAGGTAATACAGTGGATACTATCAGTCCTCTTCAAAATGAAGGACAAATAATCCAGTACATAGATTGCCAGACCTGAAGTTAGGAAGACTCATCTTCCTGATTTCAAATTTGGCCTCAGAGATTTACTAGCTGTTTGACCCTGGGCAAGTCACTTAACCTCTGTCTACCTCAGTTCCTCATCTGTAAAATGAGCTGGAGAAGGAAATGGCAAACCACTCCAGTACCCAAATGGAGGCACAGAGACACAGACATGAATGAAAGAACTGAATAACAATAACAACTACTATTACTACTACTGCTGCTGCTGCTGCTGCTGCTACTGCTACTACTATTACTACTACTGCTATTACTACTACTGCTACTACTACTACTATTGCTACTACTGCTACTACTACTGCTACTGCTATTACTACTACTACTATTACTACTACTGCTGCTACTACTACTACTGCTACTACTACTATTACTACTACTGCTATTACTACTACTACTACTGCTGCTGCTACTACTACTATTGCTACTACTGCTACTACTACTGCTACTGCTATTACTACTACGACTACTATTACTACTACTACTACTACTGCTACTACTACTACTACTACTACTGCTATTACTACTACTACTGCTACTACTGCTGCTATTACTACTACTACTGCTACTACTACTACTACTACCCTTGGAGGATAAAACTAGCTACATTCACAAAAGCACATCACCCAAGGTTTGGCCACCAGATGATGATCTTTTCTATTCACAGTAATTCATGAAACCATAAAGTAAGGTATAAAGGGGATGTGATCTATATCTGTGGAAGGAGTACCCACAAAGAATGTGTGATAAAGTCACATATTCCAAGTATTGAAGTACTTCCGTTCTATTTAGTAAGTCGGTATTTGCAGTTCTGCAACTTATTTAAAGAATAATCAATGTACTACAAAGTGGGAAAATTGAATTTCGTCCTTTCATGTGGTTCTTTGCTGCCAAGCAAGAACTACCCTCCATGAATCCTCTGTATTGGAAGAAAACAATTTTAAAATTCCAATTCCACCTTAGTCAATTCTATCTTCTGACATTCTGCATATGACATTAAAAGAGCAAACATTATATCCCTGTCTATTTGAAAATCTTTGAGATGGCAAATGAATAAATGTACAAGAACAGGGAATTGAATGAAATTCCATGAGCTAGGAAGGATTTCAGAGACCATCTACTCATTAATACTCTATCTATACCAGAGGAAGGCCATCATGCTAAAGAGGGTTTATACTTGATCTGTTTAGCTCCAAAGGAGAGCTCTAGGAGGTAGAGATAGAAATGACAAAGAGGTAAATGTAGGCTTGCTGCAAAGGGGAGCCTAGATTACTCCAAATTATAATGGGCTACCTTTAGAGGCAATAGATTTTCCTTTACTGGACATATTCAAGCAAAGGCAAGATAATCATTGTCAGGTTCATTATAGAGTTAAGTTTCTGTTCTGGTATAGGTTAGATTCAATTAGATGACCTTTGAGACTCTGGTGCTGTGATTCTATTAATTACCTACTATAGAGGTAGCTAGGTGGAATTATGGCTAAGCATAGGACTCTGAGTCAGGAAGATCTGAGTTCAAATCTAGCCTGATTCAGAAGCTATGTGAGTTTTAATCACACCCTCTGTCTGCTCAGTTTCCTCATCTATAAAATGGACATAATTATAGCACATACCACCCACTATTGTTGGGAAGATGAATTAAGGTGATATTTGTGGGGCACTTTGAAAAACTTTAAAACACTATACTATATAAATGGTAGTTATTATTATAATTATAGACAAACAATTATTTTGGGTCAGAGGCATACAAAAACAAAAATTCTCAAACCATTCATATACTATTTGAAAGAGGTTTGTGGGAAGGGGAGGATGAGAGCAGCACATAATACACATATTTTTTAAAAATATATATATTGATAATATATATTGAAAGTTATTTCAGGGGGGAGGGAGCACTAGGAATAGAGAGAATCAGGAAGATCTCATAGAAGAGGCTCCTCTAGAGATGAGCCTTTAAAGGAGCTAGGTAATCCAGGAGTTGGGATGAGAAAAGAATACAATCTAAGCATATAAGAGAGCCTGCTTAAAGTTATGGAGGTGGGAAATTATTGGATTTAGAGGCCCTTCAATTTTATAGATGAAGAAACTGAGACCCAGAGAGGTGAATTAATTTCTCCAATATTATATAGGTAGCAAGTAGCAGAACTTAGATTTGAACCCAGGTCCTTCAACACCAAATCCAGTGAGCTTTTTCCATTATACCATGCTCTTGAAATGTCATAAATATGTACTAGCCAATAGATCAATTTTGCTACACCGTAGATCGCACAGCGGGTGGGGATAACATAAGTAAGTCTGGAATGGTAGGCTAAAGATTCTGAAGGGCCTTATATGCCAAAAAAAGAGTTTGCATTATATCCTAGAGGCAATAGGGAGTCACCAAACCTTCCAGTGCAGTGCAGGAATCAGGATCAGACCTGTGCTTTAAAAACATCAAATTGACATCTTTGAAGGGGATGGATGTAATAGGGAGTGACTAAAGGCCAGGACACCAAAGAGGAAGCTATTATAATCAACTAGGAGAGAGGTTCTAAAGTTCCGAATCTGATTAATAGCTGTATATGTAAATAGAGAGAGGGACACAGATTTGGGAAATGTCTAAGAAGTCAAATGAACAAGACTTGGCAACTGATTAGATCTGAAGGGTTATATGCTTCACAAATCTGTGCATCCTTGAGCAAGGACCTTGCTAGCATTCTCTGTTCCCTTCTTTCTTGGGTTGAAAGCCAGACTTGGGCAAAATTTTGAAATGAGCAACTTGCCTTTAGTGTTTCTCACCCTCCTTTCTCTGTTGTCCCCAGTTCCTAAACTCCTCACTAAGGCACTCGATACAGGTTCACTCTGCCTCCCCAAAATGTCATATGTTCCCAAATTACCTTCCTCTTTCTCAATGCAGTCAACCCTAATAAAAACTCCCATTCCTTTAGTACATCTCTGGTAATAGGAAGAGAGTAATTCAACAGAATTAAAGTATAACTTGTGAATTGTTGCTCTTGTTCAGTCATTCAGTCATTTCCAACTCTTGGTGACCCTATGCACCATACTGTCGATGGAGTTTTCCTGGCAAAGATGTTTTTCTTCTGCAGTAACTTGTGAATAATGACCCTTATTATGACTATTTACAAAAGTTTTTATTAGGTTCCTGGGCTTAGTAACGTATAGTTTTTGAAGCAGTTAGATGTCCATAATATTCTAATCTGATTCTTCCCTACAAGTACTATTACTTAAAATCTCTCTCTCTGTCTCTCTGTCTCTCTCTGTCTCTCTCTCTCTCTCTCTCTCTCTCTCTCTCTCTCCCTCCCCTTTCTCTTTCTGTCTGTCTCTCTCTGTCTGCCTCTGTTTCTTTCTGTCTCTCTCTGTCTCATATCTGTTTCTTCTCTATATATCTGTCTCTCTGTCTCTATTTCTGTCTCCTTTCCTTTTTCTTCATTTTTTTCAAAGTGTTATACTGACTACTCCATGACAACAAGGCTCTTAAATAATGCAAAACAGAGCTGATTAAAAACACAACCTGCCATTAGCACTTGCCACTGTGAGATCTCTTTCTCTTACCCTTGACTTTCTATCCCCTTGCATTATTAGTCTGAGATAACAATGAGCTTTGTTTCCCAAAGGTCACATCCTTTATCTACTTCTTGATGCAGTGCAGTGTGTTTTTCTTCTGTGCATTTTCAAAGGAATACCAACAGAAACAATCCCATCATTACTTATGGTGGAATTGTCCTCTTTATTTTGCTATCTTTGGCTCAGGCCAAGCATAAAGGACATCTCTATTATTGATGCTAATTCCCTTCAATAGAGAAGATGAGAGGATGGGAAACAAAATAAAACAAGAATTTCTCCTCTGAGGTAAAGAGCAAAACAAAGATGTGTCTTTTTTCGTTGGGGAAAGATTAAGCAAAAGAGGAGGCATTTCTAGTGTAGTACCTCCTTTGCCATCTCCTCTCCAACTTGCACTCACTCTGGCTAGTTGGTTCCATAGAGGGTATCATTATCAGAACATTAGGAGTAACCCTGAGAGTTTGGGTTTCTATGCTGTCCCTCATCAGCCCCACAAAAAGGTGCTTCACGTGAACAATTGGCCAGCAGACTTCAACTGACTCTTAGCAAATGCATTTACTGAACAGATATGGAAAGGACAGTTGTTACAAAAATAATTCCCTCAATTTAGGAGCATACTCTTTGCTTTCACACACCAGGGTCCTGGGGAGAATTTATTCAACTTTAAGGCCCAGGTAGTAAGCTATGTGTTGAATATATGTGTCCAATGGTTTAATCTCAGCTGCTGGTTACTGTAAATCCTTTTCTCTTTCAGAGCCCTTATGAAATACTCCTTATGTGTAGTTTTCCTCTCATCTCCAAGGATCAGTGCCTTTCTAGATTCCATAGCCTCCATCTTAATGGATTCCATAGTCTCTCCATCTTAAGGGGTTTCAAAGTAAAGCACAAAAGGGGTGACAATATTCTTTAAGTGGTGACAATATTCTTTATGCACCACATATATTGCCAGAGGGAAGAACCTAAAGGGCACCATTACGTTTCTGGTAAGGTCCCTAGTCACAGCCCTCATATCAGGAAGAATGGGGGAGGTGCTACCATAGGAATATGGGTTTTCTAGACCAGCCCTTCTTTTCTAAGTTCCCTAAAGCATATTTCAGGAAATAGAGGCAACAGCTAAGACCAATAGTCTCAGCTCTGGTTAATAGCTGATGTTTTTAAAAAGAAAATCAAAATGGCTGGGAGGCAGAATACCACCAAAAGCCATGCAGCACAAGATAAAATTACCAATGAGAAAAGCAAGTGGACTTTACTGAGGAAACATACTTATGATAAGAAGGGGCGGTCAGGAAAGGTAGAAATAGGTCAGATCCTCTGGTAGAAAAGGGGACCAAAACTGGTAAAGCCCAGTATTTTTAATAGGGTTTTTATTTGAGTTAAGTTGGATCTGGCATTGGCAGAGGGAACAGGAATTCTGGACTTGGCATACAGGTTGAAGTGTGAGGACTGGTGCTGATTTGCAAGGGGGCTAGCATGTGTAGCTAGTTGCTATTCAAACTCCCTGCCAGGGGTAAAAAAGGCTTGCAACCATTATTGCAGAGCTTACTTCTGCTGGCTGACTCAAGGGATCTGAGGTTCCTCAGGCTTCTACCTTTAGTGGGTTGGGAAGGTACTTACAGAGACAAGCCCCATAATTATACACAGGAAGGAGGGTGGGATGAGACCTATCATCTTTCCTCTCTATGAATGTTTCATCAAGCATCACTTGGAATCACTTGGTCTTTCAGAAGACCCCAGCCTCAATTTGGATATGACTGTACTAAGACATAAATGCTTCAATGGAAGGAGTATGCAGATGAAATGAAGGCACAGTTCCTTGAAGTAATTATTGGAGTATTTCTCATTATACCAGCACCTTAAAGAAAGAAAACAATCCTTTAAAACCTATTAAATAAGTAATTTTCTGAAAATATTCCAACTATGATGGAGTAATTCATATATTATGAAGTACTTAGGAACTATGATGTAGTTTTCATGGACAAAGGGAGTGAAATTGTGAAAACTAAAGGTGAGAAGTATGTAAACGTGAGAGGATGGCATCAAGAGCTTTCTGCAGCAGGTTTGAAGCAAGACTGGTACCTGTTTAGTGATGGAAGCAAAGCAGCAACACCAGTTTGCAGAACCAGACAGATTCTTCAGGATGCCCCCAGGTGAAACCTCTTAATTTAGAAACAGAGCCAAGCTAACCATAAAAGCTAAGCACTGGAACTGCCAACTGTGGCAGAGATTGCAAACAATAACTATAACCTGTGTGATCGAATTTGCCTGACTGTCCTTAGAATTTTACAACCCCCCTGGAGCATACAGAAAACATCCCTGTGATCTGCGTCCAACACAAAAGAGCAGAAGCTGAGCCACATCATTTAGACAAATGGAAATGCCACTTGTCTGAAAGAATAACACGAGCCTTTATTTTTCTCCCATTGCTGGTTTTCTAGCAACATCGAAATAATTGATAGTACCTAGTGTCCAAAGAAAGGCAATTTGGTCTGATTGGAGGATATCAGGGAAATGGTAACTGTTACCCCTGTTCAACCAGAAACAAAAGGCATTCATCTTCACAGAAAGTTGACATTTGCCAAACGTAGAAAGACAATCTGGGCAAGGGAAAGTTTTTGTTTCTCAAGTTTACACAGATGCCAACTGCCATAGAGAGCTGTGAAAGAGAAAAGAATGCCTTGCATATTCATAGTTTTTTTTTTCCTTTTTAAGTCACAAAGCTTTCACAACTGTATCTCAATTTAGCCACATAATATCTGTGAAAGGTAGGTAGGTGCCTTTATCCTTATTTTATAAAAGGTAAGGAACCAAAGGCCCAAGAAGGTTAAGTGATTTGTCCAAGGTTACACAATAAATATGTGGAAAAGCCAGGACTATAATGAGATCTCTCCTGACTCCAAGGATGATTGCCTTGCTATTCATTCATTCAAGAATTTTTTTTTGCTACTACTTTGAGAAAGACACTGTACTGGGTACTTGTGATTATCTATCTATCTATCTATCTATCTATCTATCTATCTATCTATCTATCTATCTACCTACCTACCTACCTACCTTTTCATCCATCCTCAATGGCTTTTCCTTCCTCCACACTCTCAGCTGAGCACCATGCTTTATATTTTACAGAGAAGAATCAAGGCCATTTGACATGAGTCTTCTCCTCCTCTGCCTCATCTCCTATAACTCAGAAACCTTCTGGCTATTTCTTCCTTCACTCCTGTCTCACATGATGAGGTAGTCTTGCTTCTTACCAAGACTAACTCCTCTCCCTACTAAAGATCCATTCTTTCCTGTCTTCCAACAAATGTCCCCTTTGATAATCTCAATTCTATCATTGATTTTTAACCTCTCCTTGTCAAATCGTTCATTTCCTACTACCTACAAATTTTTTCCATGTCTCTCCCTTCCAGAAAAAGAATTCACTTCATTGAAAGAGACAAAGAGAGGAGGAGGAGGAAGAGGAAGAGGAAGAGAGAGAGAGAGAGAGAAAGAGAGAGAGAGAGAGAGAGAGAGAGAGAGAGAGAGAGAGAGAGAGAGAGAACACTAACAGTTTGGGGACTGGGAAAAAAAATTAATGTCAATATGGCACTTGAATTGAGTTTGAAGGAAACAAAAGATTCTAAGACTCAGAGGCAAGAAAGGAATGCATTCCCAATATGGGAGACAACCAAAACCAATGGAGAAAGATAGAACCTAGAATCTCATGTGTAAGGAACAGCAAGAATACTAGTTTAACTGAACCATAGAGTGTGAGAAAAAGTGTAATGTATGTAAAGGATGCAAAGGCAAATTGGGACTAGATTTTAATGGCCTTTAAATGATAGACAGAAGATTTTGTTTTTAATTTGAAAGAAACTATTGAATAAGGAGCCATTGGAGTTTATTAAATGCTAGAGATATAAACATATACTAGATTGAGTGGTTAAGACTATAAGCACAATGGAGGTTCAGAAATAAGTAGCATTGCTGTGGAATGGAATAATCATGGAAGACTTCATGAGGAAGTGGATTTGAACTGCTGCCAGAAGTAAGTATATTATTTGGAAACATGGAGAGGAAGAGAGGAAGACAATTGGAATGAATGGAATTGAATGAGCAAAAACAAAGAGACAGGAATGAACTGATTTTGTAAAGAGAATAGTATCAAACAATATCTGTTGGATAAAATGGGTTCAGACTATAGAAGCCCAGGATAACTTAGCACAAAGGGTATGATTTGATATGATTTGAAAATATTAGTAAGCAATCAATGGGATCATGCTGCAGTTTGAGAAGGAACAAAGTCTTCTCCAAGGCAGATTTGCAATTAATGGAGTACTGTGATAAATAATATGCACTTTGAGTACATAGCATACAGTAACCTTTGATTTGATTCTCCAACAGAAACATCGTAAAATGCCTTTAAATCTGCATTGGGATGGGTACTGCTTGGTTATCACCCTCCCTCCCACTCTACTGCCTCCTGTCTTTTTGTTGTCCCTCTCCTCCATTAGATTTTGAGCTCCTTGAGGGCAAGAACTTGTCTGTCTTTTTGTTACTTGTATCTTCAGTCCTTAGCACAGTGAGTGGTGAATAGTAGGTGCTGAATAAATGTTTATTTGATTTGATGAGCCATCGTGGGCAATATTATAGTTATCAACCAGTCAAGTTGTTGTCTAACTAAGTTTAATAGTGGATGTCATTTGGGGGGAGGGATAAGGAAATTATGAATCATTCTTTCTACACTTGCTTCCCTTCAGTAAAATGAATCAAAATATGAATCTTTTGACTGAAAGGAATATGTAGCTTTTTGTTGTTAACAGAGTAAGACCCTTGTAATGGGGCACTTCCAATGACTTTAAGGACTGGCACTCAGATACTGGAACACAGATGGTATGGTATAGTTTCCATTACTCACAAATGCAAAAGTGATGAGGACTAGATACTAGTATTAATGTATCTGACTAGAATCATATAATCTGACTAAAATGGCAGTAGGAGGTGGGCTTTAGTGGTATATGTGTTGATTTCTGTGGCTAGTCTTTAATTATGTGGCCTTGAGACTTTGTCTACTATAAGCAAGGAAAGAAAATTTAATTTTTTCCCAATTTATTAATTTATTTTTTTTTCAACATTCAATTCCGTAAGTTTCAGATTTTCTCCCTCTCCCTCGCCCATCTCTCCCCAAGACAGCATGCAATCTGATATGGAATGTACGTTCCTATTAAACACATTTTCACATTAGTCATGTTGCATGGAAGAATTATAACAAATGGGAGAAACTATGAGAAAGAAAACAAAACAAAAAATAGTCTGCTTTGCTCTGCATTCCAACTCCACAGTTCTTTCTCTGGATGTGAATGGTGTTTTCCATCACAAATTCCTTTTGAAATTTTTTAGGTCTTTGCATTGCTGAGATGGGCTAAGTCTGTCAAAGCATACTGCTCACTTCACTCAGCATCAGTTCATATAAGTCTTTTCAGGTTTTTCTGAAGTCTGCCTGTTCATTGTTTCTTATAGCACAATAGTATTCCATTATATTCATATACCACAACTTGTTCAGCCATTTCCCCAATTGATGGGCATCAAATTCTTGGCCACCACAAAGAGAGCTGCTATAAATGTTTTTGTACATCTGGGTCCTTTTCCCATTTGTATAATCTCTTTGGGATACAGCCCTAGAAGTGGTATTGCTGAGTCAAAAGGTATACATATTTTTATAGCCCTTTGGGCAGAGTTCCAAATTGCTCTCCAGAATGGTTGGATCAGCTCATGGCTCCACCAACAACTAATTAGTGTTCCGACTTTCCCATACCTTCTCCAGCATTTATCATGTTCCTGTTTTGTCATGTTAGCATGTCATACCTAATAGGTATGATATGGTACCTCAGAGTTGTTTTGATTTGCATCTCTCTAATCAACAGTGATTTATAGCATTTGTTCATATGACTATAGATAGGTTTAATTTCTTCCTCTGGAAACTGCCTTCTCATATCCTTTGTTCATTTATCAATTGAGGAATGACTTGTGTTCTCGTAAATTTGACTCAGTTCTCTACATATTTTAGAAATGAGGACTTTATCAGAGACACTAGTTGTAAAAATTCTTTCCCAGTCTTCTGCTTCCCTCCTAATCTTGGTTGCACTGGCTTTGTTTGTGCAAAAACTTTACAATTTAATGTAATCAAAATTATCCATTTTACATTTAGTAATATTCTCTGTCTTTTGTTTGATCAAAATTTAAAATTTTTAAATGTTAAAAAGATCTGCTTTTGGTTTTCCAACCTTAAACTCTATTAGTGATCTTTCATGGCAAAGTGTGAGACTAGGAAAGCAGGGTACAAATGTGGTAATTTAAATAAAATTTAAAAGACTTCTTTCAGGAAAAGGACTTGATTACAAAAAACTCTGCAATGTTTGTATTTTTCAGTAGTTTAGTTGTTAATTTACAAATGTGTTTTCAAAGATTTAGTTCCCTAAGTTATTTTTTAAAAAGAATGCCCCTTATGATTAAACATATAAAAGAAATGTTTGCTTTTAAAATATAGAATAAAACAAAATGCACACCTGAATGAAATGTGCTGTAACGGTCTAAGTTGAAGAAGTCTTATAGACTAATACTATAGGATGGAAAGTGCCCACTCACTCTGGCCCTGGTTGGTCTGGCAAGTGATCTGGTGATCTCTACATTGGACTCACTGAAATGGTCACTGCCACCATACACGAAGAGGAAAACATTGATTCTGTCCAGACACCAGATAGAAAGTTGGGCAATCATATGTGGGATAAAAGATGTGGCAGCACAAAGTTACCTAGAGCAAAAATAGTGCTTGGGGGAAAGACTGGAGACTTCATTGTGATTAGTCCTGTTCCTGAAGTCCTCTTCCTTGCATGGAGCCTGGCTGGGCACTTTTCTTCCATCCACAACTCAAGGAAGCTGAAGATTTCTAACATTAAAAGTCAGAAGACACAAAAAGAGGCATGCCACAGAGGTAGAAGGATGAAATGGTTAAATAGTGAAGAGGAAAGGTGGGAAATGGCTAAATGGGAGTACAAGAAAAAATGGCTGAAAGACAAAAAGTCCCAGTGAGAAATGGTTGGTATAAGCCAAGCTCCCAAGCAGATAAAGATGAGAATCAAACTCACAAACACGAGAGGAAAAAATGAATAAAACTCCCCAAATAAAAGGCTATAACCCATTGAGTGAGTATTATACTATGAAGGAAAATGAACCAAAAACTGCTGATGAAAAAGAATTCTGTAGACTCCTTAAAGATCATGGAAGAACAGCAAGAGATGCTAAATGATTTAAAAGAAAAAAAAATAAAACTTTTAAAAGTAGATGTGAGAGTGGAAATTAGGTCAGAAATCAGAGCTGTAAAAGTAGAAAAAAGTGAGGATAAATAAGGGAACAGGTACTTGTAGTATAATATGAAAAATCTAAGTAAAAGATGATCTGAAAAATAAGTGGTTAAGAATTCAAACATGAGGAAATGGAAGAAGATAAGCAAATGACTGTGACTTGGAAAGAACAGATTAATTCTATACAAGACAATGTGGTATCCTTAAAGATAGGGTGTACAAAGATAAATTAAGGAACAGGAAAAAAGTGTTAAATTTTTAAAAACTGAACTCTGTGTTTATGAAATAATTCAAGAAAACTGCTCAGAAACATTCTTTTTTGAAAACAGATGACAAAATATGAAGTGATAAAATTTATGGATTATTGTCAGAGAAAAAGTTCATAGTCTACGACAAGACCAGTATAGTAGAAGAGCTGATAAGGAATTTCAAAGGAGAAATTGGAGGCTGGTCTTGTCTTAGGAGAAATATTGGAAAGAGTGCCATATTTAAGAGGGAGGTATGTCACTGGTTAGAAATAGGGGCCTCATAATGGTTTTATCTTGGTAGAATGGACATTAATGGGTGACCACTTTTTCTTTTCTCTAAGCAAGGTTTATGCTTACAAGGACTAGTTCACTTGACTAGAAGGGATGTGTCAGATGGAAAAATGAGAGCATAGATTGAAAGGAGTAACATATATTGAGAGACAGGCTTTTAGAGGGATGTTGATGATGATGATGATGACAATGACAAGGATGACTACAATGATGATGGTGACAGCATTTATATAGTATTTTGCTATGTGCCAGGCATTATGCTAAGTACTTTACAAATATTATCTCATTTGATCCTCGCAACAACTCTGGGAAGTGGGAGGTAGGTGCTATTATTATCCACATTTTACGTTTAAGAAAACTGAGGCAAACAGAAGGTAAGTGGCTTACCAAAAATAATATACCTCGTAAGTGACTGGGACTGGATTTGAACTCATGTCCTACTGACACCAGGCCCCAAACCCTATCCACTGTACCACTTAGCACATTCATATATGTACACCGAATAAATGAACAAATCAACAAATAAGCAAAAAGGCAGGATGAAATGACATCAAAAAATGACTGACTGGACAGAATAGTTTCTGCTGGACTGGGGCTCTCTCAGATTTTAATACCTTTTCCCCTCTCTAAGCCACCTCTCTCTTCTGATTGGAGGGCTAGAATGTAGAACACTAAACTCCTCCTAAACCTTTCTTTTATAGTGGGCTGGGATCTGAACTTTCCAACTAAATCTCTACTTTCCATCAGCTGCTCTACTTGGTTTCCAGGTACCTCCTGGTGCTTTCCCTCCCTTTCCATTTTCTTTTTGTGGATTGTCTTCTCCTATTAGATTGTAAGCTCATTGAGGGAAGGGATTGTATTTCTCTTTCTTATTTGTATCTTCAGTGTTTAGTACAGTGCCTGGCCCATAGAAGGTACTTTATAAATGTTTATTGAATTGAATTTAAGATGTTCTAATACAGAAATGAAATAGAAAGACCTCAAATATTATATTCAAGAAGCTCTAGACATAAAAGGTGTTTAAGTACAGCTTATTAAAGGGAGATTTGAATTCAGAATAGACCAGAAGAGGATAAAAATGAAGACTAAGACAAAGCAAATGAATATTTCTTGGAAAAGAATGCTACAAAAAAAAATCTTACTTAAGGCAAATGATTGAATAGGCGAATGTTTTGAAACAGACACTTTCCTGAGAATAGAGTTGAGTAAGAGGGAAGGGTCAAAACTAGGGTTTGGGCTAGATGCAAAATTTTAATATAAAAGTTCCTGTCATAAATAAATTAAGGGGAGAAAAAAAGAACTGCTATTCACAACTATGGCTTGAGGGAAAGTTGTTTGTATTTAAACCAAGTAAAGGATAAAGGACATTTTAAAATGATAAAATAGACAACTTAAATTACATAAAATTAAAAACTTTTGTGCTAACAATAAAGATGAAAAAGAAAAGAAACATTTATGGGAAAATATTTGTATCAAATATCATTGACTGGACTGTTATTCAACATATGTGTTGAGAAGTGGGTACATGGCACGGTAGCTAGAGCATTAGACCCAGGGTTAAGAAAACTTTAGTTTAAATCCATCCTCAGATTATTTAGAGCTCTCTGATTCACAGCAACTTAACCTCTAATGAGTCCTCAGCCTCACTCTCCTCATCTGAAAATTGGAGAGAATAGCTTTTACCTCTCAGAGTTGTTGTAAGAATAGAATAAATATGTTTGTAAATCACTTTGTATCCCTTACAATGCTATACGTATGTTACTATTAATAATATATGTAGAGAATCAAGGCGAATATATAACAATTAGAACTATTTCCTAAGAGATAAATCAAATAATATAGTTGTTTTTCCAAAGAATTAAAAAAATACATATCTAATAGCAAGATAAAGATAAATTAAAATACTTTTGAGGTTTTACCTCACACCCTCCAACTTAATAATCTTGCTAAAAATAGGAAAAGTAAAAGTTGGGAGCACTGTGTAAAGACACATACACTGATGCATTTATTAGTGGTACTGTAAAATGGCACAAGCATTATAGATTTTAATTCAGAATTTTAGAAGAAAAATGACTAAATTGTCCATCCCTACCCTTTGATCCACCAATCCTGATGAACCATGGAATTCCTGGCCATATGCCTCATGAATATCTAAGACAGAAATAAAGTTTCAATACATAACCAAAATATTCAAAGCATTGCTCATCATGGAAGCAAATAATTAGAAACAAAGTAGCTAAGATCATTTGGGAAAAATAGAAGAAAAATACCTATGATACATGCCTATAAAGGAACTATTTTTCAGTAAGAAATGAAAATGAGGAATATAGGGAAAATTAAAACATGTAAGAGCTGTATTCACTAATTCAAAGTAAAATAAGTTGAACTAAAAGAACAATATAGACGCACTTGTAGAACAAAATTAATAAAAAGGTCATTAAAAAATGATCCCCGAGTAACTGAAGAACCAGTGATGAACAGGAAGAAAAGAAAATGAAGCAAATTTTTCTCTTATTGCAGAGAAGGAACCAATAGGTTAAAATCTTATATACATTGTAAAATGTGGTCACCATTATCAGATATTCTTGCCTAATTTTTTTTTAATTTTTTGGAAGGGAGTGTTCAATGTGGTCAATTTGAAATGGGGGGGAGGAAATCCCCCTCCCCAAACAAACAAACAGACAATGATTCGAATTCATGGACAAAGGCACCAATAAAATATTTCACAGGGAAGGAGAAAAATAAAATGAGAAATTAGGAGATAGATACATTTATATTTCCAACCAGCTGCATTTACTTTGAAATCTTCTATTCTTCCACAAAGATTTTATTTCACCAGCCTTCATTAACTCATTAGCTTTTTTATTTAATACATTTTTATAATCTTACGAGAAAAATAAACTCCATTTGTCAAGGAAAACAAATATAGAGGAAGGCAAAATAGATTAGTCTAAACTTTCGCACTAGAAGAACAAAATTGATAAAGGGATCCTATTGATAAGACCATAACACACAGCTGGACGCATAGCTTGTCAATTGACCCATCGATAAATATATTTTTATTCAGGTGCTAGAGATAGGGGTGTGTGGAGAGAGAAGGACTCAGAACTAAGTCATGAAAAAGGGATCAGATCAGATTTCACATGGGAAATTAAGCAATGTTTTCAAATATCCCCAAATGCTTGCTGCCACAAAAATCCCTCACTTTATTACCAATACTCCCTCAGTGGTGCTTTCTGGCTATTAATCATAGGATATCACGATCTTAAAATGATCAGATTGACAAATAATCCAAAGAGCATGACAAAAGTCCTATGATGGGGCTCAGTAAACTGTAATATATTACTTTAGACTACTAGTATAAAAGAATTCATCTTTAAAGGTATATATGGCTGGAAAAGGAGATGGACCAGTGTTATAGCAAGAATAATAAGCAATAGAGAAGGAGAGAAGTAAGTTAGACACTTTCTGGGGCTTTGATGGGAAAACTTAGAAAAGAATGAAACATGCTTAGACAGAGAAGCAGGGTGGGATGGGTTCATGGGTGGAAGAAAGACCCCCATAGATAAAAACTATTGTTCTAACAAAATGCTTTGTCTTGACCTCTCTTTTGTACTCACCACAATCTGTCTTGTATCATAATTATTTCTGTAGATATTTTGTCTCCTTCTGTTATTTTATAAGCTCTTTGGGAGCAAGGACAATGTTATTTTTCATCCTTAAGACATTATCTCATACATAGAAAGTATTTAATATATATTTTAATTGCATTGAATTTATTGAAGAGTGGCCTACAAATCCCACCTTAATGCAAAATGTACTTAAAGTATGGAAGTATACAGAGTGGAATAAAAACTTTCATACAGGTTGCATCCTAAGCACATAATCCCTACTGAAACCCTGGTAGGAAGGAAGGAAACAATGAAGGAAATGAGCATTTATTAAATGCCTACAATGTGCTAGGAATTATGCTAAGCCCTCTATAAATATTATCACATTTGATCCTCATAACGATCCTGGGAGCTAGGTGCCAATAAGTATCCATCCTCACCTTACAGTTAAGGAAACTGAGTCAAATAGAGGGTACCTTATCTAAGGACATATAGCTACTAAGTTCCTGAGGCCCAAGTTAAACTCTAGTCTTTATGATACCTGGCTGAGCACTCTATCCACTCTACCACCTAGCAGCCAGGTAGTGGAATTGAAGTCTATCTCCCCCCAATGCCACTTTGCAGGGCATAGGACTATATTCTCTAGAGTCAAGGTACCAGCACTGATTATAGCTCCCATAATCTGGGACAAGTTGCTTAGCAGAGTAGGAACAAAGAGAAGAAAGGGGAAGGAGACTGAAGAGGACTCCAGAGAGTCATAGGAAGAAGAAACTGAAGATAGGTGTTCTGAACTACTGAAGACTAATTTGGATAAACTTAGAGGGTAATATTCATTATTAGGTATGATGTCTAGTACATCTCAAAATTCTATAGTAACACCATGCAGGCATTTAGTGTGAGTGAATGGCAAATAAATTATTTCTAGTGTGTTCTGATTAAAAATATAATTGGAAATAAATTGGAAAAAGGTTTTAATGTTCTTTTGAAAGTATTTTTATTAATTCAAATCTTTGTCTTACACTTGAGGTCAAGTATTTTATATACTTGGTAACTTATTCATTCAATATAGTCTCTATGAATATGAATGAACAAAACAATAAAGCAGGAAAATAATTTCCTATAGATTTTAGTAGACATTTTTCCCATCTTTTTTTTTGGCAGAAAAGCTTAATATTGTCTTTGAGGAATCTTGAACTAGTGCAGTGATAAATGTTTGCATTTCATTACCTTTCATCTTTAGTTGGTAGTGTATTGAGTTCCTGTGCATACTACCTTAACACAAATAAGAAGCATTTGAAAAGAAACGATAGAAAAGTTAAGTCCTTAAATACCAACTCTAATCCTACTGTAAGTATGTGCTACAAGAATCTTTTCTAAATTCTCTTTCTGGCTTTTTTACTGTTTTCTTTCTTTTGAATGTAGCTCTTGGTAGAAAGTGTAAATTAGGAAACTAAGATAGGGATCTAAGCAAAACAAAAACAATCCTTGAGAAAGAAGTCTTTTTCTCCATGGTGATATGCAGAGAGAAGGTACCCTCTGTGATTAGAGGTATGAATTGGTCCAATCATTGTGGAAAGCAACTTGGAGATCTACTCCAAGTGTCATCAAATTTTGCTACAGCCTTTGATCCAATGATACTTGCCTACTTTGCCCATCTCCTGCAGCAGTCAAAGGTAGAAAGAATGGAACTATATGGGAAAAGAATGCTTGTTGCAGAACCTTTCTATAACAAATAATAGCTACAAAGTGGATAATTATCAATTTGAAAATGGCTGAGTAAATTATGATAAAAAGATTTAAAGGACTATTATGACACCATTAGATGAAAAAAAGGATGCAGAAAACCTACAGAGGCCTACATGAACTGATGTAAAATGGGCACAATTCATAGCGCTACAATCTTAAAGAAAAACACCTTTGAAAGGCTAAAGCCCCCTCAACAATACAGTGGCCTCTTATGGTGTCTCTATGTTTTCTTCCTTTCTAAGGTATCTCTACTTATCTTCTATTTACATTTTTTTTACATGGGGTTTGCCACTTGAGAATTTGACCTCCTTTGAACCTGGGACTGTTTTTGCTTTTCTTTGTATTCCAAACACTTCCCACAGTTCTTGACACATAGTATTTACATGAGTAAATGCTTGTTGAATGACAATAGCCCATCCTCACTTCAGAAGAGTGGAGAAAACATGTTTACATTTTGAAGAAGAGGAACTCATGAAGGGACTTCTTTCCACCACCTGTTTCCACAGTCATCCTTTTTAATGCATAATATTTTTTAGTGTGTTGCTTTGAATCTGTGATCATTTGGGGAACAATAGAGCGGTACAGTAGAGAGAGGGAAGAGAGTCTACCTTTGTTGTTGTTGTTGTAGTCATGTCCTACTCTTCCTGATTCCAAAGATCATAGTACACCTGCCCTTCTATCCTCCACTATCACACAAAATCTGTCCAAGTTCATGCTCATTGTTTCCACGATACTATCTATCCATCTCATCTTCTGCCATTCCCCTTCCTTTTTGCTTTCCATCTTTCCCAACATGAGAGTCTTTTCCAATGAGTCCATTCTGCTCATTATGGGGTCAAAGTATTTAAGCTAGAATCACTATAGAGATTTTCACAGTTCTTGGTTCAGAAAAAACCCTGAGGTGAATGCAGGCAGAAAAGTAACGAGCCTTCCCTCTCAAGCTCCATCTCCTACCCCATTTAAATCCAACTAAAACTAAGAGACTAAAGTGATAAAGACCAGTGCCAATGTTATGAATTTGAAGCTTCATTCAACCCCTATATACATACATAGATGCACATATGCAAACCTATCTTTATAATAGTTATTGCACATGGAATATATTATGCACAACCGTGCAAGTATATTGTTGTTATTCTCAAGAGAAAACAAGCACCTTGAGAGCAGAAACTGATTGGCTTTTGTCTTTGTGTCTTCAGCACTTAGCACTATAGGAGGCACATATGAAGCACTATTTTACTTAGGCCTCATATAAGTAAACATTTTCTAAAAATTGCAAAAGCTCAAAAAACAGAATGGTGAGTTAGGAAGTGGTGAGTTCCTTCTAACTATAGGTCTTCGAGGAAGAGACTGGATGAACATTGATGGGCATATTATAGAGCATGTAAGGCCTGGAATTCCCCTGGCTGGATTCTGTATCTCCTTTCTTTTTATACCAAAGGAAAAGGCCAAGGAGCTCAAGATTGATTATAGGTAATAGCTTAATCAATCATTGTGAATACTTACAAAAAGGAGCAATCTTCAATCTGGGGTAGCAGCCAGACAGTATTGCGGATCTCTGCTGAAGAGCCCCAAAATCCTCATGGTAATTATAAAAAACAGACAAAGGCAGGAGGCGCTAGAGAGCGCATCATCACTAAGTAGTGGATATTTTTGGTTTTCTGCTTAGTAATGAACTTGGGAGTTAAGCCAAGTTATGCTCAAACATAAGTCGATGTATTGATCATGTCCCAGTCACAATATTCTTGTTTTGTCTTTCATGGGTCATAGTATCTTAAGTTTTGACTCAGTGTCTAAGTTATGATTTACTATCTGTTACAATTTGTATACAGGTCACCATGTTTAGGCTTAAGGTTTTATCCCTTTTTACTTATTACTTTTTCCCAATTTTTGAACCTTACAGAGGGGATTCTTCTTCAGATACACAATGAAATATGATTTCTTAGTTCCTTTCTAATTTTGAAATTGTATGATTCCTTGAGAAAATTCTAACAGCTATTTCATGATTCATTAACTACAGGGATACCTTTTGCTGACTTTTTAAGACAGGAAAGGAATTCTCCTAAAACTTCAATATTTTAATATTGGTTGTGAGAGGACTTTTTCTGATTGATTTCCTATTTTCTATTTACTCTGAAGTTTGTAGATCTGGCATTGAAGGAAAACAAACTCTCTCCAATGCCCTTCAATTATTAGGTTAGGCCTAGTGATTTATATGAAGTCTAGTTGTTCAGCAAACGTAGCTCTAGGTTTATTTCATGAGGCAGATAAGGGTTGGAGGGCTGGGGTGGGGGGAAGACATGAGATACATCTGCTAGTAAATTTCAAAATGATTGATTAGGCCAATGCATGAAACAAATTCCTACTTTTTAGGAAGAATAATTTTGTGCTAGTTAGAAGTACCTAATCTTAATGATACTAGGCTTAGAATTGTAAACAATATTTGAAATAGAAATGTAAATTTAATTTATTAAATGCTGTTTCTTGGTCATTTTTCAGAGGAATGCAAATGCTTCAAAAATCCAAGTTTAGGCAGTGTCCATGCTTAATTGCTTTGTTAAAGCACCTAGGTATACCTCCTCCTCTGCTCCCTTAACCCTTACACCTGCCAAGTTTCCATCTCTTGATCTGGGAACTACAATCAAGTCAATACAACCATTGCTTCTGCAAAGGGCGTGCCAATTAACAGCTTCATGGCTCCATTCACAATTCCTGTGACTTCTCAAACCAAAACTTGTTCTTTAAAACCACTTCTCAATATGTATTGTCTCCCTCTCTTAATACCTCACTCACAGGGTTGTTTTCAAGTATCAAATTAGATAATAAATTTTAAGAAAACTGAAAACCTCAAAGTGCTATACAAATGTTAGTTATTACTAGAATGTAAGCTACATGAAGGAGGTAGTCTTACTTTTGTATTTTTATTCCTAGCACATGTAATGGCAACCACACTGGCATACCCGGGATGGCTGCTAGTGCAGATTCTTTTATCAGCTTTACTAGTAAAGACATCTCTTTCAGGATGGAGAGAGCCTTTACATCTGAGGAGTTGAGGAGCTCTGAAAATATGGCCTCTCAGAATCTTAACCAGGGAATCACAATGTCTTTCTCATAAGCGAGCCCCCAAAGCAAAACTCACCTCCCAGAATATATACTCATTCAGCTAATAAACTCAGTGCCTAACTAGAAATTAACAAATGGTGTATAAGCCTTCCTACAAGCAAGCAAGCTTCCCCTAATGGGCTCCACATGAAGCCTATTGATGGTTGGGGAAGATCTTATTCCCCATTAACCTTACAGCACCTTGGACAGTGCCTGTCAGATAAGCACTTAATAAGCACTAATTCATTCAGTCCTCTTGGTTCTGCTGCTTTCTGTCTTGTGACCCTAGGGGAGTTACTTCTTTCTAGGTCTCAATTTTGGTCCATTTGAAAATGAAGTTTGGTTCTGAAGACTTCTATAGTCCGTTTTAAATTCTATGATCATATTATTTTTACCCTTAGCTAATAGTGAAATTTTAATCATGAAATACTATTAAAGCTATTTAGCCATCATAGCTGATATAGAAGGATGTATTTCAAATTTACTGGGATTATCTATTATTCATGAACAGTATGAATAGGAAAATATAAACATCTTTTTATAAAAATAATCTTCTGAGACCTGCAGAGAGAATGCTGATACTTTTCCATGTGATCAGGAGAAATTCCATGAGTCAAATGACAGAGAATCCTGTAGTTCCATGAAATGATAGGGAATCTTTGATTTCCTATTTTGTCTCCCTTATGTAGAATGAAAGAGATGATACTCCTCAGGAAAAAAAATCACCGCAAGGCATTTTACTAATGCAGGATTGTGCTTTATGAAAGACCTTGGCTAAGACTTGATGCTGCCTCAATTAATCACCATCTCTGGGACAGGAGCTCCTCTAAGCATGTTGTAAATACTATCTGTAGTGAACTGTTTCCTTGCTTTACAGTGAAAATGTCCATGTTGATACCCAATGATGCTATGACCAGTATTTACGGGCTCATAAAACTAAACTAACTATGTGCTAGTGATGCTGCTGATTGAGGCTTGCCTTAATGCAGTTTATAGTAGTATTAATTCTGTTCAGGATCCACACATTGGTGAGCAGGATAGTGTTGTAAACTCACTCATTAATTGAACAGATAAAACTGATTTCTGATCCATGGACTGGAGCCCAATTTTAATTATCCACTGGCTCAAAGGCTCAAGCTGGTGTCATTTCTGTGTGGGGTTTGTTCTATTGCTGACATTGTCTTATTCATGTGATGGGTTTTGAATGGTGAGTAAGAGGATTGGCCCACTAGTTTTTATTGAAGTGCTTCATAAAATGAAGAAAAATGCTTGCCTAATGGGATGGTAATTGGCTAATTATGAAATGATTTATTTTTTTCACTGACCAACTTAGAGGAAATGTGGTTATATAATCAAATAGGGAAAAATGTTTCTGTGATATTTGTGCATATAGTAGCCAGTTCATTGCTTTTATAATCTCTGTATCATTCAACATTCTATATGCTCAGCCCTAAAATTATTTTTTTCAGAGTCACCACACTCTATTCCCCTTCCCTCCCATACTCCAGTCAAACTGGAATCATTATCCAAACTATTTCCTCTTTGTTCTTCACTTCCATTTCTTGATCAAGTTGTTCCCTTCCAATTATTTTCCTCCACTTTTACCCTTTGAAGTGATATCCATCCTTTTTTTTGTTCTTACCTGGGGTTGGTTTTATTTATTATTTTTTTAAATTTATTTATTTTCAGTTTTCAAAATTCATTTCCACAAGATTTTGAATACTAATTTTTCTCCCCATCTTTCCCCTCCCCTCGCCTCAGGACAGCATGCATTCTGATTACTTCTTCCTCCAATCTGCTATCCCTTCTATCCCACCTACCCCCACTCTCCACACCCCCCATCTTCTCTTATCCCCTTCCCTTCCATTTTCCTGTAGGGAAAGATAAATTTCTATACTCCATTGTCTGTATGCCTTATTTCCCAGTTGCATATAAAAACAATTTTTACATTCATTTTTAAAAACTTTGAGTTCCACATTGTCTCCCTTCCTCCCTCCCCACCCATGCTCATTGAGAAAGTAAGCAATTTGATATAGGTTATACATAAGTAGTCATGCAAAACACTTCTATGATAGTCATATTGTAAAAGACTAACTACATTTCCCTCTGTACTATCCCACCCTCCATTCATTCTATTCTCTCCTTTGACCTGTCCCTACACAAAAGTGTTTGCTTCAGATTACCCCTTTCCTCAATCTGCAATCCTTTCTACTATACCCCGCCTTCTCCCCTGCTTTCCTGTAGGGTAAGATAGATTTCCATACCCAAGTGTGTATGTTATTCCCTCCTTAAGCCAAATCTGATGAGAGTTAAGGTTCACTTATTCCCTCTCACCTCCCCTCTCTTCCCTTCTATTATAAAAGCTCTTTCTTGCCTCATTTATGTGAGATGATTTACCACATTGTACCTCTCCCTTTCTCTTTCTCCCAGTACATTCCTCTCAATATTTAATTTTATTTTTTAGGTATCATCCTTTCATATTTAGCTAACCCTATGCCATCTGTCTACACACACACACACACACACGTACACATACACATACACATATATACATACATACACATACATATATGTATGTATATATGTATATAAATATGTGTGTGATCTCTTTGGGATATAGCCCTAGAAGTGTTATTGCTGGGGCAAAGGGTATGCACATTTTTATAGCCGTTTGGGCAGAGTTCCAAATTGCTCTCCAGAATGGCTGGATCAGTTCACAGCTCCACCAGCAATGTAACAATGTCCCAATTGTCCCACATCCTCTCCAGCATTTATGATTTTCTTGTTTTGTCATGTTAGCCAATCTGACAGAGTTGTTATTATTTGCATTTCTCTAATCAATAGTGATTTAGAGAATTTTTCACATGACTATAGATATCTTTAATTTCTTCTTCTGAAAACTGCCTGTTCATATCCTTTGACCATTTCTCAATTGGGGAATGACTTGTATTCCTATAAACTTGGCTCAGTTCCCTGTATATTTTAGATATGAAGCCTTTAACAGATACACTGGTTGTAAAGATTATTTCGGTTTCCCTCTGAACGTTTCTTGCATTGGCTTTGTTTCTGCAAAAACTTTTCAATTCAACATGAGCAAAATTATCCATTCTGCATTTCATAATGCTCTCTATCTCTTGTTGGTTCATGAATTCTTCCCTTTCCCATAAATTTGACAGGTAAACTATTCCTAGCTCTCCCAAATTGCTTATAGTATCAGCTTTTATTCCTAAATTATCAACCCATTTTGACTTTATTTTGGTATATGGTGTAGGATACTGGTCTATGCCCAGTTTCTGCCATACAGTTTTTCAGTTTTCCCAGCAGTTTTTTGTGGAATAGTGAATTCTTAACCCAGAAGCAGGATTCTTTGGGTTTAGCAAAGATTAGATTGCTATAGCTATTGACTGCTGCAACTTGTGTACCCAACCTATTCCATTGATCCACCACTGTTTCTTTTTTTCTGTATATATTTTATTAAATATTTTAGTTTTCAACAGTGATTTCCACAAGATTTTGAGTTACAAATTTTCTCCCCATTTCTGGCCTCCTCCCCCCATTCCAAGACGGCACATATTCTTATTGCCTCATTCTTTAGTCAGCCCTCACCTCTTTCACCTCATTCTCCTCCCCATTCCCTTTCCCCTTACTTTCTTGTAGGGCAGGGTAGATTTCTATGTCCCATTCCCTATATACCTTATTTCCCAGCTGTATGCAAAATTTTTTTTAATTTTTTTTAGCACCTGCTTTTAAAATTTTGAGTTCCAAATTCTCTCCCCTCTTCCCTTCCCGCCCACACTCCCTCCCTAGGAAGTCAAGCAATTCAATATAGATCACACATGTATCATTATGCAAAACAATTCCACAATGCTCATGTTGCGAAAGGCTTACTATATTTCCTTCCATCCTATGCTGTCCCCCTTTATTCAATGTTCTCCCTTGACCCTGTCCTTTTTCAAATGTGTTTGTTTTTGATTACTTCCCCCTCATCTTCCCTCCCTTCTATCATCCTTCCCTTTTTTATCCCCTTCCCCGTACTCTCCTGTGGAGTAAGATACACAATTGAGTGTGTATGTTATTCTCTCCTCAAGTTGAATCTGATGAGAGTAAAATTCACTCATTCCCACACACCTGCCCCATCTTCCATTCCAACAGAACTGCGTTTTCTTGCTACTTTTATGTGAGATAATTTACCCTATTCTATCTCTCCATTTCTCCCTCTCTCAATATATTCCTCTCTCACCCCTTACATTTATTTCATTTTTTTAGATATCATCCCTTCATATTCGATCATCCTCTGTCCTCTGTCTATGTTCCCTTCAACTCCCCTAATACCGAGAAAGGTCTCATGAATTACAAGCATCATCTTTCCACATAAGAATGTAAATATAACAGTTCAACTTTAGTAAGTCCATTATGAATTCTCTTTCTTGTTTACCTTTTCGTGCTTCTCTTGATTCTTATATTTGAAAGTCAAATTTTCTATTCAGCTCTGGTCTTTTCATTGAGAAAGCTTGCAAATCCTCTATTTTATTGAAAATCCATATTTTGCCTTGGAGCATTATACTCAGTTTTTCTGGCTAGATGATTCTTGGTTTTAATCCTAGCTCCTTTGACCTCCGGAATATCATATTCCAAACCCTTCAAGCCATTAATGTAGAAGCTGCTAGATCTTGTGTTATCCTGATTGTGTTTCTACAATACTCGAATTGTTTCTTTCTGGCTGCTTGCAATATTTTCTCCTTGACCTGAGAACTCTGGAATTTGGCAACAATATTCCTGAGAGTTCCTTTAGGGATCTTTTTCAAGAGGCAATCAGTAGATTCTTTCAGTTTCTATTTTACCCTCTGCTTCTAGAATATCAGGGCAGTCTTCCTTGACAATTTCTTGAAAGATGATATCTTTGCTCTTTTTTTGATCATGGCTTTCAGATAGTCCAATAATTTTTAAATTCTCTCTCCTGGATCTATTTTCCAGGTCAGTGTTTTTTCCAATGAGATATTTCACATTGTCTTCCATTTTTCATTCTTTTGTTTCTATTTTATAATATCTTGGTTTCTCATCAAGTCCCTAGCGTCTACTTGTTTCAATCTAATTTTTAAGATGGTATTTTCTTCGGTGGTCTTTTGGACCTCCTTTTCCATTTGGCTAATTCTACCTTTCAAGGCATTTTTCTCCTCATTGTCTTTTTGGAGCTCTTTTGCCATGTGGGTTAGTCTATTCTTTAAGGTGTTATTTTCTTTAGTATTTTTTGGGTCTCCTTTAGCAAGTCGTTGACTTGTTTTTCATGGTTTTCTTGCATCCCTCTCATTTCTCTTCCCAATTTTTCCTCTAGTTCTCTTACTTGCTTTTTCAAATCCTTTTTGAGCTCTTCCATGGCCAGAGCCCAATTCATATCTTTCTTGGAGACTTTTGATGTAGGCTCTTTGACTTTGTTGACTTCTTCTGGCTGTATGATTTGATCTTTGTCATCAAAAAAGGAATCTAGAGTTTGAGTTTGAGTCTAAGTTTGAATGAGTTCGTTTTCGCTTCCTGTTTATGTTCCCAGCCAACTACTTGACCCTTGAGCTTTTTGTCAGGATATGACTGCTTCTAGAGTAGAGACTACTTTGTCCCAAGCTTTAGGGTCCAAGTACTGCTGTTTTCAGAGCTACTTCTACTCCACTGTCACCCCAGGCTCTGTCACAGCAGCACTCCTCCTCCCCTAATAACCACCAACCAGGACCACAATTCAGATCCAAGCAGGGCACAGTAAGAGACTCTGCCTTGGTGCTCACAAAGTGCTCCTTGCATTCCAGTTCTGATTTACTGCTAGATTCCTCCCACCATGTGAGCCAGGGACTCAGGAAGCTGCTTATGCTGGTGCTCTGGAAGCAGCCTCAGAAAATTCCTGCTGCTCCTACCGCCATGGCAGCACAACCACCTCCACCCCCAGAGCTGGTAGCCAGACTGCTCTGAACTTGATCCCCCAGTTTCCCTCTAACCTCCTCTTTGGCGTTCGTGGGTTGAAAAGTCTGGTAACTGCCACAGCTCACTGTTTCATGGCCCCAAGGCCTAAACTGACTGGCTGACTCCAGGTCTGGTCTATCCCAGCGTGGCTCACACTGGGCTACCCTTTGCTCTCAGCAACCCTTCTTGGAAACCATCCAGGCTCACCTGGATTGGAGATCTGTTTCACTCTGCTATTTCATGGGTTCTGCAGCTCTAGAATTTGTTCAGAGTCATTTTTTTACAGGTGTTTGGAGAGATTTGGGGGGGGGGGTGGAGCTTAAGCAAGTCCTTGCTTTCCTGCTGCCATCTTGGCTCCAAGAATCCATCAGTCTGTTTCTTAGCCAGAACCAAGTAGTTTTGATGACTGCTGCTTTATAATACAGTTGAATATCTGGTATAGCTTGGCTACCTTCCCTAGCATTTCTTTTCATTGATTCCCTTGATATTCTGGACCTTTTGTTCTTCCACATGAATTTGGTTATTGTTTATCCAGCTCTGTAAAATATGTTTTGGTAGTTTGATTGCTATAACATGGAATAAATTAATTTAGGCAAAATTGTCATTTTCATCACATTAGCTCATACTAACCATGAGCAACCGATATTTTTCCATTTATTTAGATATGACTTATTTAGATATGTGAAAATTGTTTTGTAATTGTGTTCACATAGATCCTGGGTTTGATTTGGCAAGTAGATTCTCAAATATTTTATAGTATCTACAGTAATTTTAAATGGAATTTCTCTTTCTATCTCTTGCTGTTGGGCTTTGTTAGTAATATAAAGGAATGCTAAGGATTTATGTGGGTTTATTTTATATCCTGCAACTTTACTAAAGATATTTATTATTTCAAGTAGTTATTTACTTGATTCTCTAAGGTTCTCTAAGTAAATCATCATATCATCTGCAAAGAGTGGTAACTTAGTTTCTTCTTTGACTATTCTAGTTCCTTCAATTTCTTTTTCTTTTATTGCTAAAGCTAACATTTCTACTATCAAATTGAATAATAAGGGTGATAATGGACATCCTTGTTTCACCCCCAAACTTAATGGAAATGCATCTAGCTTATCCCCATTATATATAATGCTTGCTGAGGGTTTTAGGTAGATGCTATTTAAATTTTTTTTTAATTTATTTTTAATATGTTTAGTTTTCAGCATTGATTTTCACAGGCATTTGAATTACAAATTTTCTCCCCATTTCCACCCCCGCCCCACTCCAAGATGGGGTACACTCTGGTTGCCCTGTTCCCCAGTCTACCCTCCCCTCCGACACCCCATTCCCCTCCCATCTCACTTTCCCTTCCTTTCTTGTAGGGCAAGATAAATCTCTATGCCCCATTGCCTCTGCATCTTATTTTCTAGTAGCATGAAAAAAAAACTTTTTTACTTTTGAAC
>CM053627.1:124823922-124835416 GCA_028646595.1 Phalanger gymnotis | reverse complement strand
AGAGAGAGAGAGAGAGAGAGAGAGAGAGAGAGAGAGAGAGAGAGAGAGGAGAGAGAGAGAGAGGAGAGTACAGGGTGAGTTGAAAATGAAAGGATGATATCTAAAAAATAAAATTAAGAGGTAAGAGAGGAACATATTGGGAGAGAAAAGGGAGAGATAAAATGGGGTAAATTATCTCACGTAAAAGAGACAAGAAAAAACTGTTATAATGGAAAGGAAGAGGGGATAGGTGAAAAGGAATGAGTTAACCTCACTCTCATTGGATTTGGCTTAAGGAGGGAATAACATACACACTCAACTGGGTATCTTACCCTACAAGAAAGTAGGTGGGAAGAGGATAATAGGGAGGGGATGATAGAAGGGAGGACAGATTGGGGAAGGAGTAGTCAGAAGCAAACATTTTTGAAAAGGGACAGGGTCAAAGGAGAAAATAGAATAAAGGAGGGTGGGACAAAATGGAGGGAAATATAGTTTTTCACAACATGACTGTTATGGAAGCATTTTGCATAATGACACATGTATAACCTATATTGAATTGCTTGCCTTCTCAAAAAGGGTGGGTGGGGAGGGAAGAAAGGAGAGAATTTAGAACTCAAATTTTTAAAAGAAATGTTAAAAATCATCTTTACATGCAAATGGAAAATAAGATTTACAGGCAATGGGGTATAGAAATCTATCTTGCCTTACGAGAAAGTATGGGGGAAGGGATAAGGGACAGGGTGGGGTAATAGAATGGAGAACAGACTGAGAAAGGGATAATCAGGATGCAGGCCATCTTGGGTGGGGGGAGGGAAGGGAGAGATGGGGAGAAAATTTGGAACTCAAAATCTTGTGGAAATGAATGTTGAAAACTAAAACTAAATAAATTAACAAAAAATAAAGTTAGACACTTGCACTACACGATTTCTAATGGTCTGTTCCCAGTCCAAATCCTATATATCAGGTGGAAAAAAAGTGTTCTTCAAGTAGACATTTTCCCTATCCTCTCCAGGATTTAGTTAACAAATTTCCCACCTTGGGTTTGGAGGTTCAGGGAAGTCACAGCAAAGGAAAGTTGTCCTAAAATAACAATCGAGGACTAAGAAAAATCATTCAAAATCACCTACCTCCAACAATCTCTAGTGAGTAGGACATCCTTATCAGCAGCCTTTCATTCTGATAGTCATATAACAAACTCTACTTCAATCACAGTTATGTTAACACAGTTTCAAAGTGCTGGATAATTTAGCCATTGGGCATATTTATAACATCCCTTTCAGAATTGCAATTTCCTTTTGTCATCATAAAATAATGTTATGTTTCCTTCACTGAGGAACTGATACAAAAATGTTCCATATTTATTACTTTTCAGCTACCTTCAAGTTAGTTCCAAAAGGTAGGTTTAATTTTCAAGTAGACCAAATATCCTAGTTGTCAGTATTATCTAAGAGCATCCTGGGTAGAATATCCTCATTGTAACAATGCAGAATTAACACCTTGCAGGATTAATGTGCTCTAACTTAAAAAAAATAAGACTAATGTTTAAAGAAAAATACCAGAATTTATTCAAAGTAATGACCTTAAAAGGTCATATGTTTATGCCATTTTTCCATCAAACCGTATTTAACACTTTCAAAATTCTCTTCAGAGCCTGAATAGGAGCCATATCTGCAAAAATCTGTATCTATTTTATGATCAGTATTGGATTTTTTTTTAATGATACAAGTACTATCCTACATGATCACCAACCCTCTCCACCAGGTGTGACTCTAAATTATTTTTGACTGTTTCCAGAAACCTAATCCATACTAGAGACAACAACAACAACAAAACAAAGGTTACTTAAAGATTGTTTCAACTGATGTGTCATAGGCTTGGAAATCTGTGTGAATCCCAAGGGAGGAATTCCAAAACTGTGTGAAGCAATGAAAGCATTATTAAAATAAATATGTCCATAAAAAAATTACCTGATACAACGACCTTCCAAGTTAAATGCTATTGTCATCCCCATTTTACAGATGAGCAAAGGCAGCTCAAGTAGTTTAATGATTTATTCATAGTCGTATAGACAGTAATTTTTGTAGGCAATGTTCAAGCCCAAGTCTTCCTGACTTTTGAATATAAACTGGTAGCCACTGTCAAAGCTCAAAGCTGCAGGCTTGAACTCAGGTCTTCTGATGCCCAATTTGGAGAGATTAGACCTGATTGTTGAGCTGCTGTTGGTAATCACTGAAAAACTGGACAGGGAGGAAGAAATGTTACAAGACTAGGAAAAAAAACCTAGTGTCTATATATTTTATTTATTTTATGTCTTTTTTTTCTTGAGCCTAAGAAATAATACAAGCATTTCTATAATAAAATAGAATAGAAAAAAGTATTGCACATGAAACTTCAAATCTATTATGTATAATTTGCTTTTCCTTATAAAAATATAATGAAGTTATCATGTAAATTTTTCCTCCCTCTCCTCTGCCCTAGAGACAGCTATCATTAGACAAACACAATTCTTTATCTATATTGATATGTATATATATATATACATATATATGTGTATGTATGTGTACATATATATGTATATATACAGAGAGAGAGAGGTATGTATGTAAAGCCACATTATACTTACTTCTATTTATCAATTCTTTCTCTGGATGCAGATAGTATCTTCCTTCATAGATACTCTGTACTAAATTTGGGTGTTTATAATATATAATAGTCAATATTACTTGGTCACTCCAAGTTGTTCTTAAAACAATATTTCTATTACTGCGTACAATGTTCTCTTGGTTCTGTTCATTTTGCTCTTCATTATATCATGCAAATCTTTCCATGATTTTTTTCTAAAAGCATCAAGCTTATTATTTCTTATCGCACAGCAATATTCCATCACAATCACATACCACATATTTTTCCCAAAACAACAGAAGAATTATAAGGTTGATTTAAATTCTAGGGTTTGGGGATGGGAGTAAAGGGAAAACAACTAGAATGTATTAATAAAGGGATAGTATAAGCATGTTGGGGGAAAGAAAAGAAATAGAGATTATTAGGAGTTAGACTAAGGTCATCCTCCTGAAGTCATAAGAAACATTTTTTCACAAACTACAAGATTGGATAATAAGTATAGTATCTTGATTTCAACTAGTAGTTTACCAAATTTCTCATGAAAACCTTCCTATCAAGATAGAGAGATGTGAGCTAGATAATCACAACCAGGTGGATTCAGAGTGAAGTCGATGACCATACTAAAAGAATAGTGAATCAATTTCAGTCATGTCTATTTTTAGTTTTGCGTCCTGGACCTCTGTTCTTGTCTTTGTGCTATTTGACGTCTTTTACCAATGGGTTTGATGAAAGCTTAGATGATTTCCTTATTCTAATTCTTACCCTAATTTGTGACAACAAGATGGATATTAGAAGGGATAACTAATTGATGATTGATCCCAAAAGGTCTTGGCAGGCTATAAAGTAGAACAAATCTAATGAGATTAAATCCAATAGGAATAAACATAGACTCCTACATTTGTGCTTAAAAAAACTGAAAAGTTACAGGATGGAGTTTATGCGGTTAGACAATATTAAATGCAAAAAAAACCTTGAGGTTTTAATGGACTATCAGTTCAATGTAAGTCAAGAGTGTGCCATAACAGCTTAAAAAGCATTATTTTAGGGGACATTAATAAAAAAATATAATGTCCAGAATGAAGGATATCTTATTGCTTTATGTCTTCATTACAACACATCTGAAATACTGTGTTCGGTTCTGAGCACCATAATTTAGGAAGGATGCTCCATATACATAGGAATTTTTCCATCCATCTCAGCACTTTCTACCATCTTTAACTGGAGCAAATCTAGAGAAAGGGACCTAGTAGAGTGAACAGAATTAAAAACAATGCAATTGAATAACTGATGGCCTGGATGGTTGCTAGGAAAGGTCTATCACATGGCACTGGAGGCAGAGCATGGTCCGGCACCCCCACAGACCAGGCAGGAGCAAACTGGGTAGAGCAGACCTCAGGGCATGGAATCACTGAGCTGTGGAAGTCTCCAAACTTCTCAATGCACAAACATCAAAGACAATGTAGCAGGTCAGCGGGAAAACTCTAGTGGACCTGAGTGAGAGAAGGGCATGGTCTGGCCCTGAACCTGGGGCTGTGGAGGCGGCAGCTGCAGCAGCAGCAGCATTGGATACTTCTAGAGCTCCAGGCCCACAGACCATGGGGGAAATCAGAAGCTCATAGGAGCAGGAGTGAAGAGATCTATTTCTAGCACTGAGGCAGGATTTTCTTGCTTTGCCCTGCTTGGATATGGGTCACAGTCCTACATGGTGGTCCTGGGGTGAGGAGGAAAACTGGTGTGGCAGAGCTTGTGGCTACTGTGGAGAAGGAACCTCCCCTCACATTTCCAAGGCAGAAAGAGTGCTTGAGGTCAATCATAGACCAGAGCACAGGCCAGTAGAGATATAAATACTTCACCTCTCCAAAGGAAATACGACCTCAGAAGAACTGAAAATTTTCAGGTGCCTACAGGTAGCTCAGAAAACAGCAGCACAAAACTCCTGAAGCTTGTGACAGAGCACTCTCCACTCTGGAAGTTGAGTCATACTTTGACAAAGAGCTCAAAAATCAAGTAATTGGCTAGGAAAATGAGCAGACAGTGTAAAAAAAACAGACTATAGACTCTCACTTTGGTGACAAGAAGATCAAAACATACAGCCAGAAGAAGACAACAAAGTCAAAGATCTTACATCAAAAGCCTCCAAGAAAAATATGAATTGATCTCAGGCCATGGAAGAGCTCAAAAAGGATTTTGAAAATCAAGTAAGAGAAACGTAGGAAAAATTTGGAAAAGAAATGAGAGACGTACAAGAAAATCAAGAAAAACAAGTCAACAGATTGCTAAAAGAAAACCCCCAAATACAGAAAAAATAACACCTTAAAAATAGACTAACTCAAATGGCAAAAGAGGCCCAAAAAGCCAATGAGGAGAAGAATGCCTTAAAAAAAAAAGAATTGGCCAAATGGAAAAGGAGACTCAAAAGCTCACTGAAAAAAAAAATAATTCCTTTAAAATTAGAATGGAGCATGTTGAAGCTAATGACTCCATGAGAAATCAAGAAATTATAAAACAGAACCAAAAGAATGAAAAGATAGAAGACAATATGAAATATCTCATTGGAAAAACCACTGACCTGGAAAGTAGATCCAGGAGAGAGAATTTAAAAATTATTGACTATCTGAAAGCCATGATCAAAAAAGAGCCTAGACATCATCTTTCAAGATACTATCAAGAAAAACTGCCCTGATATCCTAGAAGCAAAGGGTAAAATAAAAATTGAATCTACTAATTGCCAATTGAAAAACAGCCCAAAAGGAAAACTCCTAGACATATTGTAGCCAAATTCCAGAGTTCCCAGATCAAGGAGAAAATATTGCAAGCAGCCAGAAAGAAACAATTCGAATATTGTGGAAACACCATCAGGATAACACAAGATCTAGCAGCTTCTATAGTAGGGGACTGAAGGACTTAGAATATGATATTCCAGAGGTCAAAGGATCTAGGACTAAAACCAAGAATTGCCTACACAGCAAAACTGAGTATAAAACTTCAGAGAAAAAAAGGATTTTCATGAAATAGAGGACTTTCAAGCATTCTTGATGAAAAGACCGAGCTGAATAGAAAATTTGACTTTCAAATACAAGAATCAAGAGAAGCATGAAAAGGTAAACAGGAAAGAGAAATCTTAAGGGAATTAGGAAAGTTGAACTGTTTAAATTCCTACATGGAAAGATGATATTTGTAACTCATGATACCTTTCTAAGTATTAGGATAGTTGAAGAGAACATACATGTATATAGAGAGAGGGCACAGGGTGAGTTGAATATGAAGTGATGATATGTAAAAAAACAAAATTAAGAGGTGAGAGAGGAATATATTGGGAGAAGGAGAAAGGGAGAGATAGAATGAGATAAATTATCTCATATAAAAGAGGCAAAAATCTGGTATAATGGAAGGGAAGAGGGGGTAGGTGGAAGGAAATGAGTGAAACTTACTCTCATTGGATTTTGCTTAACATATACACTCAGTTGGGTATCTCAACCTACAGGAAAGTAGGGGGGAAGGGAATAAGAGAGGGGGATGATAGAAGGGAGGATAGATTGAGTCAAGGGGAGTCAGAAGCAAACACTTTTGAAAAGGGACAGAGTCAGAGGAAAAACTGAATAAATGGGGGCAGGATAGGATTGGGGGAAATATAGTTAATCTTTCACAACATGACTATTTTGGAAATGTTTTGCATAATGATACATATAACGTATATTTAATTGCTTGCCTTTTCAAGGAGGAGGGGTAGGGAGGGAAGAAGAGAGAGAATTTGGAACTTAAAGTTCCAAAAACAAATGTTAATACCTGTTTTTACATGGAACTGGGAAATAGGATATACAGATGATGATGTATAGAAATCTATCTTGCCCTAGAAGAAAATAAGGGGAAAGTAGATGGGGCGGGGGCAGTGAGGTGATAGAAAAGAGGGCAGACTGGGGAAAGAGGCAATCAGAATACATGCCATCTTGGGGTGGGGAGAGGGGAGAGATGGGGAGAAAATTTGGAACTCAAAATGTTGTGGAAATGAATGTTGAAAACTAAAAGTCAATAAATTAATCTAAAAAAACAATTAGACCTATTCAAGAATGGAAAGAGTGGCCTCTAGAAGTAGTGAGTTCCCCATCACTGGAGGTCTTCAAGAAGAGGCTGAACAACTACATTGTTTCCAACATTTTGTAAAAGATTCCTGTTTGGGCAGCTAGGTGGTGCAAGGAGTAGACCACCGGCCCTGGAGTCAAGAGGACCTGAATTCAAATCTGGCCTCAGACACTTGACACATTTACTAGCTGTGTGACCTTGGGCAAGTCACTTAACCCCAATTGCTCTGCCTTCCCCCCTCAAAAAGATATTCCTGTTTAGTTATGGGTTGGACAAAAATAACCTCGGAACTTTGAGAGTGTGTGATACTATAATTCTCTATTAAGTTTGTTTTTTTTCCTTCACTGTTTCCTGAATCTTCTTAATCTGCTATCCATTTCTCCCCTAAGATTCTTAATATTTTTTCTCCAGTGTTTTCATCCATTCCCTCACTATCATCTACTTCTTCAGAATAGAATATGTATCTGCTTTGCTTCCTCCTTCAAAAGGCTTCTCTATGCACATAGGGATTTTTTCCACCAATCTCAGCACTTTCTATCATCTTTAAAAGATAGCGTAACCTCTTTTCATCTTTATGTTTTATGTTTAAATGTCTTTTGTAATACGAATTGGTGTAGTCTTCATATCCCTTCCTATCCCGGTGCTAACTTTCTTCAGACTTTAATAAATTAATTTTGGCTGTTGTCATAGATGTAGGATTATATGGCCATGGGACCATAGATTTAAATTTAAACAAATTAAAGGGATCAGAGAAGTTATCCCAATATTCTCATGTTATAGATAATGAAAATGAGACTCAGAGATGTTGAGCAACTCTTCACTTAGCATCAAATCAAATTCATTCACAAGTTCACTCACATGCCAATCAGGAAAGGTGATTTTTTTTTTACTTTATATATCACCACTTCTATACAACTTTGTTCATAAATCTGGTGGAATTTATCAACTTATATTTCAGTAGTAGTAGTAGTAGTAGTAGTAGTAATGGTGGTGGTGATGGTGGTTGGTGGTAATGATGGTGATGGTGGTGTATATAATATATGTTGATTACATTTATAATACAGTATTGAAAAATGACTATTTGGACCCTCCTTTTATTAGTCTAGACATTAGAAACAGCACATGAGATGAGGAATGGTATTGGCCTGGAAGTTAATAGAGAATTGTCTTGAATCCTTCCTGTCACTCTGACCCTGATATACTCACTAATTGTATATCATACCTCATAGACTTATTCTGACTAAAGCATTTTATGAACCACAAAGCACTGCATAAATAATTTATTATTTTATTAATATTAATATTCTCAAGACCCACGCTTTTCCATTTTTCCAAGATGCTTCCATATTTTGATCAAGAACAATGTACATCTAAATAGTCATTTTGGCTACTTATTTTAGACCTTACACTTGGCTATGTAGTCATGTTATGGTTGCTTTAAACCCTAGCTCTTTTCCAAAATAAAATTATAATCCAACCCTACTCCCATCTCTCTTCAAGCACATGTTTGTCTTCTTACATTCAAGAAAGAGCATGTTCTATTTTTTTTTAACTTTCACCTTTCTTTTGGATTATAGACACATTGTTACAAACTTGATTTTTCTTCTGTCCAATTCACAACCATGTTTAGATACTGTCCCATGCATATCTTCTATAATCTTTCAAGAATCCATGTTGTGTGAATCAAAGGCCACCTATGCCTTTGTAGTTCTTTTCCTATACTAATAAGCAAGCTGACCTTCATAAGAATACACTGTTTTCCATTATATTGAAATTTCTTGTATGAAATTTTTATACTGCAAGGAATATAGCTTTCTCCAGTCAAATATTATTCAGGCTGCCTATTATTTATATTTACTTGTGTTTTACCTATATTTGTGTAAATTTAGACATTCAAGTTTTCCTTCAAGTTCCTTTTCCTTCTTTTGATTTCTCCCTTTCTACCCTTTCACTAGTCTTTGGTTTTGTTCTATTCCTGTCTTCCCATCTCCTCTCTCCAACCCAACTAGATTCCAATTTCTTTTAGGTCATGTCTCAGACAAACTCGGCACTGGGAAAGACCTTAGCTTAAAAACACCAAGGTGTCCCATTGCAAATGGGGTCATCTGTAGTCATCCTGGACTCAGATGACTGGAGGAGAGAGTGAAGCTGATGACTTTGCACAGCTCTACCTCACTTAAATCCAGTTCACTTGCAAGTCAAGATGTCACCCTCATAATGCCATTGGTCCTCTTTGAGAATGAAGTACAAACAACCATCTGTAAGTAGGACTAGCTGCCCCACTGGGGACCCAACTGGCCAGTTCCAGTTGGGCAATGCTCCTTCCTTCCTTGCTTCCTTCCTTCCTTGCTTCCTTGCTTCCTTGCTTCCTTCCTTCCTTCCTTCCTTCCTTCCTTCCTTCCTTCCTTCCTTCCTTCTTTTCTCCCTTTCTCTTCTCCCTCTGTCCACATGGAGAATCATACCCTTACATGTGGGTGCTCAGTACAAAGGAATATAAAGTTTGATCACTAAAACCTCACAAGATATCTTGAGGTTTGGGGATTAGATTTTTTCTCTCCCTTACCTATTTATTCTATCATTTAAAAAACCTGGGACGATCAACTCTTTAGTCCTATGTGGTTTCATTTATGATTTCTTGAAATAGAACTCTGGGAAACCAGGCTTTGATAAAGCAATTCAAATAGAGATTCTTGACCATGCCTTAAACCCACATCACTCTGATTGGAAATAATTGGTCCCATCCCAAAGCTCACTTGGTTATCATTTGGGTTTTGATGGCTCAGAGTGAAGGTAAATAGCAATTGGTTCTACTCTGGACAGAAACCCTGAGGGTCTTCCCCTCGCAATTTGATTTTTTTTGAGTAGGCAAACTAGGACATCTATTTCCTCATTTCTTACCTAGTCTTAAATCATGGAATGGGTGTTGCCTCAGACAAACTGAGACCTGGTTAAGACCTTAGCTTAAAAAGGCCAAAGTCTTCTACTGTACCTGGGGTCATCTCCAGTCATCCTGACCTATGTCTTGCCACTGGATTCAGATGACCTGGAGAAGAGAGTAAGGCTGATGACTTTGTGGAGCTGTGCCTCACTTAAATCCAAGTCACAAGTCAGGACATGACCCTCCTGATGTCATTGGTCTTTTTCAAGAATGAGAGACAAATAGCAACAACAATAATCTTTGTCATTCTCTTTGTCCTCTCTCTTTCATATTGTATCTAGATCTATTTTTCTTCATTTTTTCCCTTAAGGACCTTAGACAAAATTATTTCTTCTGAGACATATCTTTTTTCCCTCAAAATCATTTGTCTTTCTCAAAATTGGTACAATTTTAAAAATTTAATATGACAGAGCTAAATACCTAATTCTAGAATGCACACAACATTCCGCTATACATGCCTCATGTTCAGCTTTCATTTGAGCCTAACATACTGATATTAACACTGTGACTGAAAGTATGAAATATTTCCTGAATGGTCTGAACAATTACAGGAATAAATGAAAGCTATTGTTAGAAGGAAATAGTGAATTCTAGTGGAAAGAACACCGATCCTAGAGTTGAAAAGCTCGGGTTTCACTCTTGCTTCTGACTATCACCACCTATGTGACCTTGAGACAAATCACTTAACCACCATGGATTTCAATTTCCTCATCTGCAAAAAGGACAGAGTTGAACTAAATTGTCTCTGAGATCCCTTATGGCTCCAGATCTGAGATCTTAGGTGTTATTGTAACTTTATTTTTCCTTACCTATGAGTATTTCTTAAATTGTCATGTATAACTTTTTAGCATTTGTCATTGTCAGTTTTATAATGAAAACAGTAATCTGCTGATCCAAGATTACAAGTTTTTTGGGGAAAAACTTTTAATATAAAAAAGTGTATCTGAACTCAATTTTTGAAATATGATCTAGAAATTAAGTCTTCTGATATATTCAGACTTTGATCTAATAAACATAGGATTTTAAAGGTGTTATTTTGATCACCAGAGGGAGCCCATATGGTACTGCTCAAATGATAGAAATATGTTAAGAATTAATAGAAACATTAATTTTGAATCAAGAAATAAGGGAGTTTTGGAGTTCAAAAGAAGTTAAAACTCTTGTGCATACTAAGATTCACAGTGCATACAAATTTTATAAAAATCAAATTTAATTTATTGCCTGCCTACTAGATTGGTCAAATCAGTGAGATTCTCTACTCTTTCTGGAATATGGGACCCTAAAATGGCTCCTTTGAAAACTGTATTTTGTCTTTTGTGATACATAGAAAACATTAGTTCACTTATCTTAGCATCTTTACTTTGAGAGAACAGGGATAAAGTTTCTAGAATATGATACAAATAAAATACCATGAGGTAATGCATATAATCCCTTCAGGGTCAAAAGATGAGCAAAAGATTAAATGTTCTAGTGTCCCAGAAAAAGAATCGAGAGGTCAAAGTGATCTTGCTGCTGTGCTGTCTAAAATGGTAACCTATTATTCGGAAACAAAGCATATTGCACAAATTATAAGTTTTCCATGCTAATGTTCAAGGTGTATGTATGCATGTATATGTGTGTATGTACATATGTAATTATACATGTGTGTATATACATATATACACACACCATATACCTTTATTCTCCTCTTAGCCCTGTCCCTGATCTTATGTACTTCAAAACCATGCTCCCTTGAACAATAGCTTCCTCCTTCCCTTCCCTTGCCTAATATCCCTCCACCTTTTCAGCTCCCCTTTGTGTTTTGGGGAAGGAAGGAAGGAAGGAAGGAAGGAAGGAAGGAAGGAAGGAAGGAAGGAAGGAAGGAAGGAAGGAAGG
>CM053627.1:124807300-124823822 GCA_028646595.1 Phalanger gymnotis | reverse complement strand
TAAAGGCTTATGAACAAATGTGACAGGAATGACATATGTATAGGATACTGGACACAAGGGTAGAATGGGGAGTTAGCAGATTTCAAGTACATGGTAGATTTCTCTTTTTTTGAGGGGGGTGGGACAGGACATATGATTTCTTTTTTTTTCCTTTAGTGGCAATTGGGGTTAAGCGACTGTCTAAGGTCACACAGCTAGTATGTGTCTGAGTCCAAATTTGATCTCGGGTCCTCCTGACTCCAGGGATGGTGCTCTATCCATTGTACCACTTAGCTGCCCCGACATATGATTTCACTGGCACAGGAAACTCATGACGAGGTCATTACTCCCAGTAGTGCAGAGTAGCATTTTGCTTTGTAGTTTATAGTCTTAGAGAGTTGTCTGGGAGACTGAGGTTAAATAACTTGCAAGGGATCCCACAGCCTGGAGATCTCAGGGGCAAGACTTGAATCTAGGTTTCCCTAACCCTGATGCCAGCTCCCTATCTATTACAGCATGTTGCTTCTCATAATAGATTACTCTATTAAAAAATGTTGACTAGCTCTTTAACATCTTCCCTGAGATCAAAACAAGATGAAAAAAGTGTAAACATCATTATATGGAATTTTTAGTTAGGACATAAGAAAGAAGAGTTATTCTAGGTTGGAAAATGTCACCAGAGGCTATACAACTTAGTTCTTTTGGGGGAAAAATTAAAAATAGATTGAGTTCTAACTTTCTGATCATCTTTGAAGGATGTGCTGTGTGACAGTGGTATTAGGGTGGATAATACACCAGACTTTGGCTCAGGAATTGAATCCTGCCTCAGACACTTAATCAGCTGTGTGGCCCTGCACAAGTCACTTTAACTCTCTGAGCCTCAGTTTCTTCATAAACTGCTTCACAAACCTTCAAGCTCTATGTAAATGTCATCTAGTGATTTGTATAGCACTTTAAGGCTTGCAAAACACTTTATATACATTTTCTCATTTGAACTTCACAACGGTCCTGAGAAATAAGTGCTATCACTGTTCTTTTTACAGATGAGGAAAATGAGATTGAAAGAAGTTCAATGACTTTTGCAAGGTCACACAGATTATAAGAGAATTTGAACTCAGGTCTTTCTAACTACTGCTTTTACCCTTGCTGCCAATATAGCCATTGTTATGTAACTTGAACTATCTCAGCTATTGCACAGTTCCGCTTTGAGTCAGAACACTTCATCAGCTGTGTTCAAAACTGCTGTGGTGCAGGTATGAGCAAAGACTAAGGTCTAATTACTAAGGGACATTACCACAATTGCTCTTTTATTCTGATAGCATCAGGCAATATTGGACACACAACCAACCTGTAGGCTTTTGAACAGAGAATTCTAAATGCACAGCCATATAAGGATACTATATTACTAACTGAAACCATACACTTAAAAAACTCATTTGATTGAGACTCATGCCAGTCTCCTGAAGCTTTAAATCTTACTTCCAATTTATATGTCCTTTCCGGTTTGTTTCATGTAGAAAAAAGTTCAACATTTTAATTTGACAACAGTACCTCAGTTTTCCCGTTGAGCTTGGTCCTCCAGAAAAGGGATCATAAATTTCTGTGTTCCTTTTCAAACTTTCTTTTGAAGCCAATATTATGACTTTCGATATATTAGAAACTCTCTCTGCTGTTGGTTCATGAAGTCCCTAGTGCTGGAGGCATTTTATGACTCTTTGAGATTAAGATATTTCAAACCTCAGTGACTATATGTTCCCACTGGGATATTGGAAGCAGACTTTACAGTCTCCACACACAACGCCATTTTTAAAATAAAATTCCATAAATTAAGGCTCTCATAAACCTTTGGAAATCCTGCTGTCCCAAACAGCTGCTTGGTTACATTTGTTTCTCATACTAGCAAGGCTCACGGGAAGAGAGCGCTTAAAACCTAGTTTGCCCTTAATTAGCATGAAGGACTGGTGAAGAGACTTCATTTTGACACTGAGCTTATGTCAATTTAAATTTTTCAGACTTGAGATCAATAAGCAAGCTTCATTTGAAAGATACTGATCTCCGGCACACCGTACATCACTGGGGAGAAAAATATCAATGGAAATAAAGTGCTAAATAACGTATGGTGACTTCTAGGCACACTCAAGCTGTATTTGTGAGGTGTGGAGAGGAAAGAGTCCTAGAATTTGCCATGAGAGGACCTGAGTTCAAATTCTGACCACGAATCATTACAATCCATGTGACTTTTGACAAGCGTTTGACAATCTTGGTTTCCACATATACAAAATGAGAGTATTGTAGTTGATTACAGGGTCTTAATCTTCTTTTCTGTCATGCTTCTTTTGACAGTCTGGTGAAGCCTATGTATGGACACCTCTTTAGAATGTTATTTTTTATTTTTTTAATCTATTTTGTATTTTTAGTTCACAACACTCAATTCCACAAGTTTTTGAGTTCCAAATTTTCTCCTCCTTCTTCTCCTCCCCCCCAACCCCCAAGATAGCATGTAATCTGATATTGGTTCTACATATGCCTTCACATTATACTTATTTACACAATAGTCAAATTGCAAAGAAGAATTATAACCAATGGAATGAATCATGAGAAAGAAGAAACAAAACCAAAAAAGATGGGAAGAAAGAAAATAGAGAGAGAGCAAATAGTTGCCTCAATTTTCATTCAGACTCCATAATTCTTTCTCTGAATATGGATAGCTTTTTTCATCGTGAGTTTTTTGGAGCTATCTTTGAAACTTGTATTGCTGAGAAGAGTCTAATAAAGTTAGTCATCACAGATACCGAGTGTCTGTAATCGTGTATGATGTTCTTCTGGTTTTGCTCATCTCACTCGGCATCAGATCACATAAGTATTTCCAGGTTATTATGAAGTCTATCTGCTCCTAATTTCTTATAGCACAATAGTATTCCATTACATTCATAACCACAACTTGTTTAGTCATTCTCCAACTGATGGGCATCCTCTTGATTTTCAATTCTTTGCCAACACAAAAAGAGCTGCCATAAATATTTTTGAACATATTGGTCCATTTCCCACTTGTGTGATCTCTTTGAGATACTGTATTAGAAGTGGTATTGCTGGGTCAAAGGATATGCATATTTTATAGCCCTTTGGGTATAGTTCCAAATTGTTCTCCAGAATGGCCACCAACAATATAACTTTTTACCATTTTGAACCTCTCATTTTCTAATGTATTTAAGTTAGCAGGGAAAGGCTAAAAGATCTCTGTGACCTCTATATTGCTCTCTGGGTATGAAATCTCACTTAATTTAGAGTTTGTTCCTGAGCATCTGTGTCTTGGAGATAGCATCTAGGGAGTCAGGTTGTGTCCAGAGAGACTTTGTTTCAGAGATGTTGACTCAAGGCAATTTAGGTTTTTGGCTCTAATGCTGATGTTCTGACTTTTTGTATACTACCATTAGTTTTGATAAAGTAAAATGACTGACTCTCCCTGCATTGGAAGGGGGAAAAAATGATGGTGTGTTCTGAAGCTATTTAGTGTTGCTCTCATTGTCTCTCTGTAGCTTAATTAAAGGAAAGATATTATCTCTTACATGTAATTGGAAATTGAGTATAATGACCATGTGTTCCCACATGGGGAAGAAAGTGAATCATGTGGGAGGACATACCAGAGGATTCCAGTTCAGTCTCTAAGTTGACTTTGGGATGTGAAAAATCAAATGGGGATGAGAAAGGGGGGTAAGTGTACTGTAGTGGTCTCTTGTTGCCAAGACTACAGATAGTATTATGTAAGTATTAGTAATAAAATTATCTGAGCTATGAATGTCATGATATGGGTGATACTGGTTTTCATAGATACTATGGTCAATAGAAGTAAGTAATCAGTTCAAGAAATATTATAAACATGCCAAAGGCAAATCAAAAGCTTTGTTCCACATGTGTTTAGTCTAGTAGAGCATAAATACTGGCTATGGAGTTAGAGGACGTGGATTCAAATTCCACTTTGACACTACTTGTGTGACATTAGGAGCCTGATTACTTTGCACAGCTCTACCTCACTTAAATCCACTTGTTGTACAAGGCAAGACATCACCCTCATGATATCATTGGCCCTCCTCAAGAATTAAGGACAAACAACAAAGTGTGACATTGGCGAAGTAATTTAACCTTCATTGATCTCTGTTTATTTATCTATAAAATGAGTGGTCTGGGCTAGATGTCATCTAAGGTCTCCTGAAGTTCTCTATCTATGATTCTGTGATAAGAAAAAAATAAACTTAAATTGAAACCAATAAGATGGCATAAATGCAGTATTTTCTCTTAAGAGTTCATAATGATTCTCAAGTTACCTCATTAGATACTATTTTCAGTTTCCAAGAATCCATCTACTCAGTGTAAATACTCAGTGGCAGGGCACAGAGCCTGGAGCACATGTGGCCTTCAGAAAGGTAAGATCTGAATATATTTCTGAAGAGAGAAAGTCATGGTAAACTCTTTGAAGACATTTGTGATGTAAACTTGTATTTTTTAAAGAGCATATGCTGATGTCAATGTCATACTAAACCCATTTTCTGACTCTAGTCCCAATACAATGCCATAAGACTCCTTTCTTGTCACACTTCAGGACTCTTATTTGACATGAAGTATTCTTCCACTCTTGGATTTTCTTGGGTGTTGGTTATGTCAATAAACACATTAAATGAACTCCGTTTTCAAAATATTTGTACTTTGAGGAGACATAGCGTGTATGGAACACAAACTACATGTTTTACACATATTAATAACATATAGCTGTACCTCAATCATTTTCATGTTGAGATTTAATTTTAACATTCTAACCATTTTCACTTGGGAGTGTAAAGTCATGTTCAGTTGTCCATTTAATAAAGAATAATATTTTTGACCTGACTGTTTCAACAATCCAGCTACAGCTGTTGTGGGGGTGAAAGACTAACGCAAGCCCAACAACGAGGACGCTGCCAGCACACTGCAAAAGCCCAGGTTCTTTTCATTCGCTTCAGTAAGGAAAGCAATGTTAAGGGGTTGACAAGCTTACTTTAATGCAGCATACAAATACCATTCACTTAGTTCAGGGGAAAAAACCAGCACCCTAAACTTTGGAGCAAATATAAACAAATTACAAACATTGACAGACAGACCCAATACAATTCATAGTTACCAACATCTAGGTTCAGCCTGGGAGCTCATAACAAGGGCTGGCCTAGAGTCACATGCACCACCATGGCTGTGGGTAAGAGCTCCGAAAAAGAGAAAGCCAACCCCTGATTTTATATCTTTTTCAGGGTCAAGGGTGAGTCACACATTCGATTCACTCATGTGACCTAGAATCATCACAAAGAGGCGACTTGAACCCACGTGGTCTAATGTCCCAAACATGTCACTCAAACTCATGTGTAAACTAGGCCCTCCCCTGAGGCAAGGAGGCACCAGGGACACCCAAATCTAATCAAGGAAACAAAGGCCAAACTCTTCAAGGGGACTTGGTTGAAATGAGTGCTGAGCCCATTTTGTTTACCAACACACTGACAAAGAGGCTCTATTGTGTTTGTGTGTGTTTTAATCTAGAACCAAAAAAAAAGTAAAACTGCTTCAATATTTCTAAATTTTCCTTTTAATTGTAAAATATATTCAGTTGTTATTGTACCAATAATCTGCAAGTTGGAATCAAGTCTTCTCTCTCCACTGCCCAGCTCCTACCACTTGATCTGGATGCTTGAAAATAATTCACAAGTATTTAGGAACAAGCAATATTCTTTTAAGTAGAGCCTAAAAGGTAATAAACACGATTTGACTGCGAAACTTAGATGTTAGGTACTATTTATTGCAGATATTCAGCTATTAGCTCCTACTATACCTGCCAAAACCTGGGCACAGTATTCAGTGTTCAGTTTCACACACACAGACGCACACACCCTATAACAACAATGTTGCCAGCAGCTGCTGTAGGGGTTTAAGACCAATACCACCAGCACACAGGAGGGCTGCTAACACAGGTTTTTGATCTGCTTTTCTAAGGAAAGCAATTTTAAAGGGTTAACAATCTCACTTTAATCAAATATACAAAAATCATTCACTTAGTTCAAGAGGAAAATCCAGCACCCTGAACCTCAGAGCAAATACAAACGGAAATTACAAACAGAAAGTATCAACACATCAAATATCACAAATCAGTAGATGGGCTTCTGGCTTTCTGTCCAACATCTCAGTATATAGTCACCAGGGAAGCACCAACATCTGGGTTTTCATGACAGGGTGGGGAAGAGGTAGGCGGGGCTCACATTCTAAAAGCGAAGACAGCATTCAAACAACTGTGTATGGTCTATATACAGGATAAACTGAAAATAATCAACAGCTGGAAGGCACTGTTTGTAATAGGAAAAATGTAGGGGTTTTGTTTTTGTTTTGTTTTTGTTTTTTTAAGTTCAGGCTGTGTTTCTGACTGCTATCCCTTAAATAAGAAAGGAGTATCCTAAGCTATATATTCAAGACTTTACCCCCTTCCCATCAGATGTCAGTTGTACAAAAACCACACATAGTGAATAGCAAATAAGCCCATGTATCCAAGTTGGTAACAAATAGAAATCAGAGAAGTTATACAGATAAGAATATACCAAATAATATATAGAGTCAGGGAGTAAGGTATCTCAGCTCACCACACAGAGACACAGAGACACAAAGAGAGAGACAGAGACAGACAGACCCAGGTCTCACAAAAAGGGAAATTCACCAAAGTCTCTGGTGTAATAAATGTAGATAGGTACATTATTGAGGTGCCACGGCCTCTATATGTCAGCTTCTTCCCAGAGTATTTTTTTCTCCCTTAAAGAACTTCTTCCTGAAGAGTATCTAAAACAAAGGATCTTCTCTCTTGAAATTGGAAGCCAAGAAACTAGTATCCCTCTACTCCCAGTTGGTTCTCACTAACTCTGCCCTTCATGCACATACAAAGCACGAAATAATCAGTCTCTGCCACTTGGAGCCCCTGGTCACACTAGATTGAAAATATTTATTCTATTTGTATGGGGTGAGGGAGGGTTCAGCAAAGTATATATTTATATATGTATATGTATATACATATACATGTATATACACACACACATATATATACATACATGCATATATATATATATATATACATAACATTTATATAAGATAATATTGAATTATAAATGCCCATCGTATAATGCCAATGTGATACCCAAAGCAGCTGTAATGAGTATGCATAGACATTTCCAGGGTCGATTGGCAAAATACAAAAAGACTCTCTTCCTCCAAGACAAAACCAAAATATTTATTCAGATACTGGAAAGCAAAACTTAGAATGGCAACAAAAATATTTGTAAACGTTACCAATCCAGGGAACACCCACATCTTAAGATTCTTTAAGTACTCTTAGGCAAGTTCTTCCCTCTGCTCTTTGTCTCTCAGTCTGCTTCTCTCTTCAACCACACCTCTTCCTCCAAGCAATACAAGGTATGGAAGACTCACTCACCTGATTGGCTTAGTGCTGAGAAGCTTGGAAATCAGCACTTAATCAGAAAGGTGTGGGAATCCCTGTGGCTCAGGGCACCAATGAGGCCTACCAATGGACAGGGAAGATTTCATAGCCCATGCACCTTACACAAAGCCATCACAGTCCAAGCATCTCATTTTATATATGGAAAAACTGCGTCTCCATGAAGTTAAGGTAAAAACACCTTACATTTCCAAAGTAGTTTAATGTTTGCAAAGTATTTTCCTTACAAAAATCCTAAAATATACAGAATACAATCGTTTATTATTCCCATTTATCAATGAAACAACTGAGGTTCAGAGAACTTAATTTCTCCAGATTCATTGAATTAATAAGGGTTGGAGCCAGGATTCAAACCCAGACCTCTCACCCTTTCAAATATAGTAGTCATTCTACTATGCTACACATGCCTATGTAGAAGAAGTAACATTGTGTCATATATTGAGATTAAGTGACCAGCCCAAAAACACATGATTAGCTAAAGCAAAGGTAGAACCAGAATTGGAGTCTCTCCAATGACTGTCTGGCTTTCTTTCACAGTTTATATCACTCTAGAAATGATCAAATATCTCAAAGTTCCATGCTTAAATTAGAGCTATTTCAAACTCTGTGGATTTTAACTTCTCCCATAGCAGCAAGAATGTCCTTCCAGCTTATCCTTGATTACTATGAAACTAAAATGATGCTATTAAATTTACCTCATGTGACTCTTTACCTTGATTTAGCCCTTTAAAAAATCAATAACTGGTTGTAATATGAACAAAAGCTATAATTTATAAAAGTAGAAACACATGGTTTTTAAAGTAAGAATCTAATCCTGTTTTCCAATGAATTACGTATAAAATATGACCCTAATTATTGTAAGAACTTGGTGGTGGCATTATCTTTTATGAGAGTACAGTGAATTATACTTTCAAGGAGTCATTATTCATTTTTAAAGAAAGCACACACTGCAGTAGCTTAAGAATAGATATTGGCATTTTAGGATTATAGACAGATGCATTTATCGTCCTCTTCTCACACTAGAGCACCAAGGGACAAAATAGTTAGTGACAACCCCAAAAACTCAGGGATGTAATACTTATCTGGATTTTGACAGTTCACTCACCCTTTCTTCTCAAGGACATATCTCAAATGTTTTTTGCACTGGAGAATATAAAGTTATCTTGTAATAGACAACTTTGGACATGCTGAACCCCTTAATAAGAGAATAATAAGATAATATACACAACAAACTTTGCAAGCTTAAAAACACCATTTAGAAGTCAGCTATTAGTCCAATGTCCCTCTTCTTTCCTCTCCCTCTTTCCCCTTCGACTTCCACTTAGCTCTTCTGCCCACTGTCTATGCCTCGGTTTATTCCACTATCATTTTAGCTTTTAAAATTCATTGTCATACTATGGCATGTTTCCAGAACATGACTGACAACCTCTTGAGGCTTTTTTAAACCTTATTATTATGACCCACTTATGATGATCTATGTGGACACTGCCTCTTCACCTTTGCCACATAGATTCCTTCTCTTTAACTCACAGCTTAAGTACCACCTTCTATACAAAGCCTTTCCTGACCCCTTCCCCTCCTGATCCCTGCTAATGCTCCAAAGGTCTTCTTTAATCACCTTGTATTTCTATGCTATTTATCCTCTATTTGTTCTGAATGTATTTATTCTGATTATATATACAGTATCTCCCCAATAGCTCATAATCTTCTTAAGAGCAGGAATTGTTTTGTTCTATGTATCTGTATCCCCAGAGTGCAGGAAATTATCTGACACATGCTAGGAGCTTAAAAATGGTCATTGATTGAAATAATACTGTGAAAATAAACCTAGAAAGGAATGCTAGAGGTTATTAAGCTCTGGAGAAGAAATTGAAGATATTAGAGAAACAGGTGGTATTTTCATTACTGCTCTCTATCAAAAGCAAAGAATCAGAAGAGGAAAGCCAAAAGTGTGAAGCAAATGGATGGTTAAGAAGATGGCATCTGAGAATAGGATTTATATTTCTGGACCCAAGCTTAAAATGTAGGAATGGCAGGAATGAAATATACCTAACAAAACCTAGAGTAAATATATTTGCCTAGAGTCTTGCAAATCTAATCAAAAGACTTTAAATTGAAATTGAAAATATAAGGAGAAACTGACTAAATAGGTCCAACAAGTGAAATATCATAAAGAATAGTTTCATTAAAGAATAACAATAGAGATATCCAAAAATTTCAAAGGAAAACAGGTGCCAGCAATAAAACCCATGACTACTGCCATTTGTGCACAAATGCACAAAGTATAAGTAAAAAGCAAAGTGAACCAAAGAACTTAAAGCAAGGGCAAATTCAACATTACAAATAGTGCAAACAAATGTGCAACTGGATATATAACTGGAATGTGACTATAGAAAGATATATCTCATTAAAAAGAAGAACATGTAAAAGGGAGAGCTGTGGTGCAGAATAGCTGAGTATATTGAAAATACATATCCGTGGGAAGACATTTAGGAACAAGAAGGTGAAAACATTCCCTTATGTTCGAGGATGTTTGTTTAAAGATCAATATAAAAAAAGAAATGGCATTATCATCAATGTCATAGTTTCACATCAGAAACAGATACAGTTTAATAATGGAAATGACATTACGATGATACCTAACATCTGTCTTGCTTCGGAATGTTATCGTTGGGCTTTTCTATGCAGCTGCAACCTCCCATGTATGTTGTATGCCCTTATTAGAATATGGATCTACTCTTTAAGAGCATGGACTAGCCTACTTTTTGGTTTGTATCTTCAGCACTAAGCACATCACTTTGAACATAGTGAATACTTAACAAATGCATTTGGATTATTTAACTCAGACATTGGAATATAATAGGCAACTTGATCTGAAAGGGGGTAGAAGATTTCAGGAAATAGCTAACTTGACTGGCATAGAGGCATTATATAAGGGACTTCAGCTGGACATCTCTTCAATTTCTCTCTCTCTCTCTCTCTCTCTCTCTCTCTCTCTCTCTCTCTCTCTCTCTTTTTTTTTCCCTCTCCATGTGTCTCAGTCTCCTCCTCTGTCTGTCTGTCTGTCTGTGTCTGTCTCTGTTGAACTGTCTCTCTCCTTCGTCCTCAAGGAAGAATAGCTAATTTTTTTTAGCATGTCTTAATGATAACTTCATCTTTCAAAAGTTAGAGTAAACAATAAGGAAAAACAATATTCTTCACTTGATAAAGTATAGATTACTGAAATAGAAAAGATAGGAATTTTAGAAGTGACCATGATAATTTAGATTTGTTGATAGGGTAGAAGAAAGCCAAGCATCCTATTACATGCATCATAGGATTCTGGATAATACATTTCAAAGATTGCAAAACAAAACGATGGGCAGGATATCATGGACTAAAATTCTTCAGAGAAAATCAGCTGAGGAAGAATGAGGAACTAACGGTCCCAATGAGAAGAAAAGTGGGGGATGACTGTCCAAAGTGATTGGAAAACACAGGGAACTCTTTGACCAGCTGAAACTTTTTTAAAGGCATGTACGGAAGAACTTCTACAGCGTTGGTCTATGACACCTCAACATGACATGGAAGTATCCCTGTTTTCTCAGATGTTATGCTAGTGAGGTGAAAGTTCTCACAAGTTTTGCCTTGGTCGAAAGACTTAGACCATAATCACAGGTATAGCCTATGTCTGCTGACCATAATCTCAGGAATAGCCAATGTCTGCTACTTACTTCACCTAGTTAAGTAAATAGAATCTCATCACCTTGTTTGAAAGCAAGACTGGCAGAGAAACACAAGGCTCAGAAACTGGTCCAGACGACCAATGTGAATAGAAATACTCTCTACTGTAGGTTGGTGTTCTGTTTCAAAGCCTCAGTCATTCCACCTGTTATGGCCCTACTAAATCATCTATCAGTGCCATATTATTTAAGCAAAAAAAAATAAATAAAAATTCTTAAAAGACTTTCAGCTTTAGAATTTGAATTAAACCATAAGATCTAATCATCTTCATCAAAAATCATTAATATACCTTAAAGGAATGTCCATTAGTAAACTAACAGTTCATAAGTTAACTAATATTGAAATTTGATTTTGAATTTGCCTTTTACACTATGGTGTGAACTAGAATTTCTACACAAGGTAATTCTGTTGGTATAACTAATAGCCAAGAATCATGGACTGCGAGGTTAAGGGGATCAAGTTCCGTCCTTAAGGTTTTCACAAATGACTTTTGACTAGTCCTCCTCACTCAGGTATTCTATGATAATATAAGAATCTGGGTTGTATTTAGATCTATACACAAAATACAAATATTTGTCACCAAACATTTAGACTAACATAGCATTTAATATAAGATGGCTGCAGAAATAGAGATGGAGTATCATAGTATCATAGACTGAGAGGTCAAAGAAATCTTAATGATAATATAATAAAGGCCCCTCTTATAATAGATGAGGAAACTGAAATGTTAGAAATATGAGATCGCATAGGTAGTCATTGACAGAGTTGGGATTCAAACCTGGTCATTGATTTTAAATCCATCCCTTCTCCCATTGAAAAACATTGAAAACAAAGTAGCATATAGCAATATACTGAAAGAAGAGATGATGAAGAAAGATGAAGAATCACATTTTAGGGAAATAAATTTATTATTCTAATGTTGGTCATGTCCTTTATGGAAATAAGAGGGTCTTTTAATGTAAAAGATTAATTTTTAATTAATTAGTTGTTCCATCTTCTTATGTGTTATTGTCAACTCTCGGGAGATCTAACACCTGCCGCACTTTTTAAAAGATATTTTCCTATTTAGAATTGTGCATTTTAATATATAAACATGTGGAAGAGGTTTTTTTAGAAGTCTTATAGTCGCTGATATGGTGGGAGGGAGAGAAAGACAGAGAGGGAGACAGGAAAATCAGAAAGACAGAGACTGATGGAGGAAAATGGAGGAAGAGAGAGAGAGAGAGAGAGAGAGAGAGAGAGAGAGAGAGAGAGAGAGAGAGAGAGAGAGAGAGAGAGAGAGAGAGAGAATATATTAAGTGTTTGATTCTGGGAAGGTAATTCATCTGTAAAGACAGCTACAAAAGTGGTGGGAGCATCACGTGGTGATGTAGTGATGGCTGAAAAGTGGAATGAGGCTTGGTTTTTAAGGAGAAAACTCACTCATCAGAGATGGGAGTCCAAGGTCACACTAAAGAAGGGGTAAGATGGTGATCACTGATTCTAAATCTGACCTCTTTTTCAAGGAACCACACTGAACAAAATGATAGAAATAAGTAATATGCAGGAGGAAGAGGGGATGAAGCAAAATGATGAGGTTTATTTTAAGGAAATGAATTTCTTTCTCTGAAATTGTCATGCCCTTTATGGAGATGAGAAGGTCTTTTGAATTCATAATTAGCTGTTCCTTTTTCTTATGTGTTATTGTAAACTCCCAGGAATTTTTTCCAACACCTGCTGCAATGTTAAAGTCATTTTCCCATTTAGCATCCTGTATTTTAATATATAAGCATCTGGAAGAGATTTCTTTTAGCAATCCTATAGTTACTGACTTTGGCTGCTTAGAATTTACTTTAACTTTGCATTGTCCTGCTAAGTTGAAAAAAAAAAGCCTGGTTTTAGTATAACAATTTATTTATAACAATAAATACTAGTATTGACACAGTTTATTATGCATCAACTAGGTGAACATGCTGGTTCTATTGATTATACAGATTTTACAGACTAAATGGGATGACAACACTAAGTGGCATAAAATGAGGACTTACAAGATGATACATAATTAAATAATTAATTGTGTGGCATAGACTTATTTTATAGGGCTTCAGAAGAGACAATCAATGAAGGTTGAATAGCGAAGCAGCTGAAAGGTTAACTGTCTCTGGAAAAAAAAATTGAAGTATAGGAGAAAGGGCACTGGCCAGGTTAGAGGACCTGAGTTCAAATTCTGATTATAATAGCTATCTATGTGGCCTTTCTTGTCTCTTTACCTCTGAAGAGCACAACTTCTCATCTGTAAAGTGAAGACATTGGAATAGATGGTCACTAAGGTCCTTTCCTGCTCAAAGTCTAGAAATGGATGGGATTCCACGATGGTAGGGCATTTCAGGAAAGGTGAACAACATGAGTGAAAATGTTAGGGGGGAATAATAAATTCCATTTTATTTTTATGAAGGAAAATCATACTCATTTCTAAGGCTGGGAGTTAAGTGAGCAATAAATTAGGAAAGGAGATGTTCTTCTAATACCTCAGATGCAGGACAGAGGGAATGGTGATTTCCAAGCTCTGAGTCTTTGGTAGTTTCTCTCTTGCATTAGGCTATGGAGCTGAAAGGTCAGTAGTTGGAACTTGTGAGGAATAAAAAAGGAGGAGAAACAAAGAAGGATTCATTTACATTATTAAGCAATAAGGTGATAAGTAGACTGGTTGCAAAGAGGATGAGGAGTGGGAATGGAGTACCAGTTGGGATGCTAAGCTTGGGAAAAAAAACTAAATTAAGTTTACAGAGATGAGGGGGAAGAACTTGCAGAATTTCTTCTTTGCTTCCTCCAATTTTTTATTTCCTTCTTCTCTTTCCTCATTTTTTCTTTCCACCTCGCTCAGGGCTGAAAAAGGTTTGTGGAAATGGATAAGGAAAGTGAAAAATAGGACAAGGAAAAGGAAAATTTTTACTAAACTCTGACCAGAAGGTAGGATGGTGTCCTGTTTTTTTTTATCTTAACATAACTGGCAATGAGAATCCTAACATTAATTGATGAGCATTTATTTAGCATTAAGGGTGTAAATTTGAATTGTAGTGCATAGGGATAACTTGACATAATAGAAAGAGAGCTGCATTGGGTGTCAGAAGACCAGGATTGGTAACACAAATACAGTCACTTACTTTCTAACTCTGTGACCTTATGCAAGTTACTTAGCACCCTGAGCCTAATGCCTTCGACTATAAAATGAAAATAGGAATACTTGTACTGTTGATCTCATAGGTTTAGGGTGGAGAAAATAAACCCTAAATGAAAGACAACGTGTGAATGTGATGAATATGATGTTGATGATGATGGTGATATGTTCTATCTATTTCAGCTTCAGCTTACGCAAGAAGCCCCAATAACACTTCAAAAATGAAAATCATAATAATCTAAATGAGATAAATAATCTAAATATTTTAATTAGCAATTTTATAGGTGGAATTGGAAGACAGACTTTCACATGACAAATTTTTTTGTTCTCTTACTCAAAAATTATTGGAAATATTAACATTTAGAGTAAACAACAGATTTTTTTTCTTATTGCTTGAGGGCATATTCCATTTTAAAGAAAATATTTTAGATAGTACTCTCTAAATGTAGCTTTTTTTTTTACTGAAACTAATAACTAGGGGCAGAGCCAAGATGGCAGCTGGAAAGCAGGGACTTGCCTAGGACTCTCCCTCAGGACCCTCCAAACACTGATAAAAAAAATGGCTCTAAACAAATTCTGGAATTGGAGAATCCACAAAATAGCAGAGGGAAGCAGGGTTCCAGCCAGGACAGCCTGGATGGTCAATGGGTAAGGTCTATTGTGCATGGAGCTGGGAGCAGAGCAGAGCCCAGAGTGGGCTGCACCTGGACCAACCAGACCAGGAGCCAGGTGGAACAGACCTTAGCACCCTGAATCGGTGAGCTGCGGCAGTTACCAGACTTGTTAACCCACAAACACCAAAGACAACAGAAAAGGTTAGTGGGAAAAGCTGTGGGGACAGAGTGAAGGAGTTCATGGTTCAGCCACTGCCCTGGGGGCAGCAGAGGTCCTGCAGCTACAGAACTACAGCTGCAGTTGCTTCTGACCCCAGGCCCACCTGGTGGGAGGAATTAAGTGACAGATCAGAGTGGGAGTGCAAAGCCTGCTTAAGATCTGAGTCTGGTCCAAGTTGGCTTTTCTTGGGGGAGGAGGAGCACTTGTGTGGCAGAGCTTGCAATATAGAAATGGCTCTAAAAATAACAGCACATCCCCTCAAGCTTGGAACAAAGTACTCTCTACTCTACAATCAGCCATACCCTGATGAAAAACTCAAGGGTCAAGTAGTTGTCCAGGAACAGGGCCAGGCAGTGAAAATGGACTCAGATTCAGATTTGGGAATCTTTCTTTGGTAACAAAGAAGACCAAAACATACAGCCAGAAGAAGTCAACAAAGTCAAAGAGCCTACATTGAAAGCCTCCAAAAAAAACATAAACTGGTCTCAGACCATGGAAGAGCTCAAAAAGGATTTGGAAAAACAAGTTAGAGAACTAGAGGAAAAATTGGGAAGAGAAATAAGAATGATGTTAGAAAACCATGAAAAACAAGTCAATGACTTGCTAAAGGAGACCCAAAAAAATACTGAAGAAAACAACACCTTAAAAAAATAGACTAACTCAAATGGCAAAAGAGCTCCAAAAAGCCAATGAGGAGAAGAATGCCTTGAAAGGCAGAATTAGCCAAATGGAAAAGGAGGCCCAAAAGACCACTGAAGAAAACACTACCTTAAAAATGAGATTGGAGCACGTGGAAGCAAGTGACTTTATGAGGAATCAAGATATTATAAAACAGAATCAAAGGAGTGAAAAAATGTAAGACAATGTGAAATATCTCATTGGAAAAACCACTGACCTGGAAAACAGATCCAGGAGAGATAATTTAAAAATTATTGGACTACCCGAAAGCCATGATCAAAAAAGGAGCCTAGATATCATCTTTCAAGAAATTATCAAGGAAAACTGCCCTGATATTCTAGAGCCAGAGGGTAAAATAGAAGTTGAAAGAATCCACTGATCACCTCCTCAAAAAGACCCCAAAAAGAAAACTCGTAGGAATATCATCACCAAATTCCAGACCTCCCAGATCAAGGAGAAAATACTGCAAGCAGCCAGAAAGAAACAATTTGAGTATTGTGGAAACACATTGAGAGTAACACAAGATCTATCAGCTTCTACATTAAGGGATCAAAGGGTTTGGAATATGATATTCCGGAAGTCAATGAAGCTAGGATTAAAACCAAGAATCACCTATCCAGCAAAACTGAGTATCATGCTCC
>CM053627.1:124796207-124807200 GCA_028646595.1 Phalanger gymnotis | reverse complement strand
AGGCAAACAAGAAAGAGAAATCATAAGGGACTTAGTAAAGTTGAACTGTTTTGTTTACATTCTTACATGGAAAGATGATATATATAATTCATGAGACCTCAGTATTAGGGTAGCTGGGATATATATATTAGACAGAGGGCACAGGGTGAGTTGAATATGAAGGGATGATATCTAAAAAAATAAAATCAAATTAAGGGATGAGAGAGGAATATATTGAGAGGGAGAAAGGGAGAGATAGAATGGGGTAAATTATCCTGCATAAAAGTGGCAAGAAAAAACAGTTCTGTTGGGAGGGAAGTGGGAGCAGGTGAGGGGGAATGAATGAATCTTGCTCTCAACGGATTTGACATGAGGAGGAAATAGCATACACACTCAATTGAGTATCTTACCCCACAGGAAAGAAGGAAGAAGGAGATAAAAAAGAGGGGATGATAGAAGAGAGAGCAGATAGGGAGAGGAGGTAATCAGAAGCAAACACTTTTGAAAAGGGAAAGGGTCAAGGGAGAAAATTGAATAAAGGGGGATAGGATAGGAAGAAGCAAAATGTAGTTAGTCTTTCACAACATGAGTATTGTGGAAAGGTTTTGCATAATGATACACATGTGGCCTATGTTGAATTGCTTGCCTTCTCAAGGAGGGTGGGTGGGGAGGGAAGAGGAGGGAGATTTTTTTTAAAAGATGTTTAAAAAAGTTTTTGCATGCAACTAGGAAATAAGATATGCAGGCAATGGGGCATAAACATCTATCTTGACCTACAAGAAAGTAAGGGAAAAGGTGATGGGGGGAGTGGGGTGGCAGAAGGGAGGCCTGACTGGAGAACAGAGCAATCAGAATATATGCCATCTTGGAGTGAGGGGGGAGGGTAGAAGTGGGGAGAAAATTTGTAATTCATACTCTTGTGAAAATTGATGCTGAAAACTAAAAATATTAAATAAATAATGATTTAAAAAAGAAACTGATAACTAGGGCTGAAAATTCCATGCCAAACTAGATGTTTCTTTGTCTCTATAAGTTAAATTTATGAATATACTAATTATTTAGAAAACATACCAAAATGGGGCTCTCCATATCTAACTATGGCCTTTAAAGGTCATTTTGCATTATCTGCTTTGAGACTACCTTTCTTGATGAAAACAAGGAATAAATTACTTCCTTAGGTAACTTATCTAAAGTCAGTGTATAAAAGGCAGAATCAAAATAGTGGAGTGTTAGGAAACAGTGTTGTGAGCTCCCTTCCACATATTCCTCTAAACAGATGTAAAAAAATGCATGAGGTCAAATCCTGATGGGGAAATCCATAAGGGTCTCAGTGAGTTCTTTATCTAATCCAGCTAGGCATAAAGGGACAAACAGAGAGGTCTGTGGATGCTAGGGATATGTTCAGCCATAAGCATACCATGCAGAACACTCCAGCACCCTGGGACAGGCTATGCAATAGGGTGAGATGAGGTTCTAGACCCATACAGGGGCACTGCAATGGAGATAGGTTCAAAGTGATTTTGTCACTCGCTACTCTTTGCCAGGTCACAGATCCAGGGCTGACTGTGAAGGAGACCTATAAGACAGTGGCAATGTGTGGTAGGGAGGCCTTGAGTGGTATAAGGAGAAAGGAGGAAGTACAAAAGTCAGCAGCAGCAACAGTGCACCTTAGACCCCAAACGCAGAAGAGGATCTTACTTTTAGCATCTAAGCTAGCCTGCCAAAGAATAACCAGGGGAGGAATCATAATCTGAACCAACAGAGCTTTGCAGCTGACTTATAAGGGTGAAGTCCAGATGTTATCTGCTCTCACCTAGACCCAAACCCAGGTTGTGGACTTGGTGAGCTCAGGCTATATTGACAGTAATTGTACTTTGTCCTAGACAGACTGCTTTGTAAGCATTGGAACATGTAGATTCCCAGCCTGTCCCTCAGAATCTAATATACAATATCCAATACCTTCAAGAGGCAGCAAGAAGACAAACCTAGGACTTCCTTCCAAAAATATGGCTGAGCCTAGCCTCAATATCCAGTCTGGAGGAAGGAAGTAGGTTGGAAAAATGGCAAAAAAAAATTATAAAAATCTATTATGGTGGCAGGGATGCTCAAGACAAAATACAGAATAAAAGAATAATTCCAAAACAACTACAGGCAGTACTTCAGAAAACAATACAGCTTGGGCATAGACTCAACTAGAATTCCTGGAAAAATTTGAAACAAGAGTTTTTAAAAAGTTTCAAATGTTTTCATAAATGGAATGAAAGAGCTTGAGGATAAAAATGGAAATGAAATAGAGCTGTGGAAGGAAAAAATTGAAACAGAATTAACAACTTGGCACAAGAGGTACAAATCCTTGCCCAAGCCAGAAAATCCCTGAAAATTAGAGTGGACCAGATAGAAGCCAATGACTCCATGAGGCAATAAGAAACATCAAACAAAGTCAAGAGGCTGATCAAATAGAAGAAACTACAAAATATCTCATAATAAAAACAACTGATCTGTTAAAAATCTAAAGGAGAAAAAAAATTAAAAATCATTAGAGCATCTGAACAACATCACCAAAAGAAAAGAGCCTACATGTTCTATTTCAAGAAATCTTAACAGAAAATTGCTGAAATCTTTTAGAATCGCAGGGCAAAGTGGAAATTGAAAGAATCCACCAATGACCTTTTGAAAGAAATATCAAAATTACAACACCCAGGAATATTATAACCAAACTACAGAACTTTTAGATAATCAAAAATATATGAAAAACGGGCAAAAGGAAAGAATTCACATGCTTTTGGTTTTAGTAAGATGCTACTTATCATTTTAAGAAAGGTTCCATTTATTCCTTTGCTTTCTAGTGTTTTTAATAGGGATAGGTATCATATTTTGTCAAAGGCTTTTGCTCCATCTATTGATTTCATCATATGATTTTTGTTGTTTTTTATTGTTATTTCTGTTATTGATGTGGTTAGTTATGCTGATAAGTTTCCTAATATTGAACTGGTACTACATTTCTATATAAATCTTACCTGGTCACCTGTGATGTATTGTAATCATCTTGGTAGAATTTTATTCAAAATTTTTGTATTGATTTTCATTAAGGAAATTGTTCTATCAGTTTCTTTCTCTGTTCTTGCTCTTCCTGGTTTATATATCAAAACAATGTTTGTGTCATAAAAGGAATTTAGTAGGCCTTTTTTTAAATAGTGTATATAGTATTTCTTTAAATATTTTGTGTAATTCATTTTTAAATCCATCTGGTTTGGGAGATTTTTTTTTTCTTGTGGTGCTCATTTATGGCTCATTCAATTTATTTTTTTTCTAACATAAGGTTATTTAAGTATAATAATTCATCTGTTAATCTGGGCAAATTATCCATCCATTTTGCTTAGATTGATAGTTTTACAGCATATAATTGGAAAATAACTCCTAATAATTTTTTTAAGACATCTTCATTGGTAATATTCACCCTTTTATTTTTGATACTAGTAATTTGGTTTTCTTTCATTTTGCAATCAAATTAACCAAAGGTTTATATTTTTTTCACAAAAGCAGTTCCTTGTCTTACTATTTCAGTGTTTTCTTACTTGAAATTTTATTAATTTCTCCTTTGATTTTCAGGATTTTCATTTTGATGCTTAATTGAGGATTCTTAATTTGTTCTTTTTTTAGTTTTTTTTGTTTTCCCTTCATTGCATGCTCAATTCATTGAGCTGTTCTTTTTCTCTTTCATTGATGTATACATTCAGAGATATAAATTTTCTCCTATATACTACTTTGCCTGCATCTGAGAAATTTTGGAGTGCTGTATCATTGTTATTTTCTTTAATGGAATTATTGATTATTTGTATGATTTGCTTGACCCATTCATTCTTTAGAATTAGATTATTTCATTTCTAATTAATTTTTAATCTATGCTTCCACAGCATTTTATTGAATGTAACTCTTATTGTACTATGGTCTGAAAAGAATGCATTTATTATTTCTGTTTTTCTACATTTGGTTATGAGGTTTTATGCCTTAATATGCTTAATGGATACTTTTTGTACTGGTGTCCTGTATAGCTGGAAGAAAGTTATATTCCTTCCTATTCCCATTCAGTTTTCTTTAGAGGTCTATCACATTTAACTATTTTAAGTTTCTATTTCACTTTAACTTCTTTTTTATGGTTATAATTACCCAGCTCTGATCACTGTCTTCTTTTATCTGCCCTCTCTTTTATCATCCACCCTCTTTCTCTTATTCTTTTCCCCTCCTACTTCACTGTTGGGTAAGATAGATTCCTCTTACCAATTGAGCATGGTTTTTCCCCTCTTTAAACCAAATTTATATGTGATGAGGTTCAAAAGTTAGTCACCTCCCCACAGTTTTCCCCTGCATTGTAAAAGTTCTTCCTTGCATGCCTCTTTTATGTGAGATAATTTTTCCCCATTCTTCCTGTCCCTTCCCCTTTCTCCCAAGGAATTCTTCTTTCTCACTATATCAGTAAGGCAGAATTCATGACTTCAAAGATAACCATTAATATGCCTGAATGGTTCAGGATATAAGGAATTCTCTAAGTAGAAGGCAGAGGAGTTAAAGCATTTATGAGACTCAAAAGTAGCAGACCCACAGACCAGTGTTCTTAATTCGACATCCTGTCAAGAATCTTCCAAAATCAGTATGCCCATCTCACAATAGTGAACAGGAGGCCACAGAAAAACATTATGGCAGCAAGACAAGCCATACTGGTGCTTCCCCTCCAATGCCAGGGCCCTCCAGCAAGAAGACCGCCCACTGGCCTCAAGCCCCTGCTCAGTACTCTCCGGTCTCCACAAGGGTCAGTCCTGCCTTTTTGTAGTGCTTGTCGCCGTCGCCACTGCTTCTGCCACAATCTCCAAGCTGTGATCCAGCTAGCTGACTGCTTCCTCTCTCCTTCAGCTCTTAACTGCTCTCACCAACTGCCTCACCAACTGCCTCTTAGCTCTGCTCCAACCATTCAGCAAGCTCCTCCCATCACAGGTTTCCATTGGCTCCAGTCCTAGCCACTCCCCTCAGGACACTGAGAGACCCACCCCTGAGGCCAACTCAAATGGAAGGGGAAGATCTTCCCATTCACTGATTGTCTTTACATTCACCTATCCATTTTTTATATTGTCCTAACATAATCAAGTCATTCTCACACCTTTTTTTGTCTATGTAGAATCTTTCTAACTGCCATAACAATGATAAAGTTCTTAGTAGTTATACATATCATCTTGCCATATAGGAAGGTAAACAGTTAAATCTTGTCGAATCTCATGATTTCTTTTTCATGTTTACCTGTTTATGCTTCTCTTTCATCTTATATTTAAAATTTGAAAGTTCTATTCAGTTCTGATCTTTTCATCATGGATGCTTGGATGTCCTCTATTTCATTAAATATTTTTCCCCCTAAGGGGATTATATTCAGTTTTGCTGTATAAGCTATTCTTGGTTGTAATCTCAGCTCCTTTGCCTTCTGGAATATCATATTGCAAAACTTCTGCTTCTTTAAAATGGAAGCTGCTAAATCTTGTGTAATTCTGACTATCTCCACAGTATTTAAATAGTTTCTTTCTAGCTGTTTGAAGTACTTTCTCATTGATCTAAGAGCTCTGTAATTTGGCTAGAATATTCCTTATAGTTTTCATTTTGGAATCTCTTTCAGGTATTGACAAGTGGATTTTATTTTACCTTTGATTCTAGACTATCAGGACAGTTTCCCTTGATAATTTCAGGAAATACGACGTCTAGCCTCTATCTTTGATCATGACTTTCAGGTAGTCCAATAATTCTTAAATTATCTCTCCTTGATGTATTTTCCAGGTCAGGTATTTTTCCAATGAGATATTTCACATTTTCTTCTTTTTTTCATCCTTTTGTCTTTGTTTGATTGTTTCTCGATGTCTCATTGAATCATTATTTTCTACTTGCCCAGTTCTGCTTTTTAAGGAGTTCTTTACTTCAATGAATTTTTGTACCTCTTTTTCCATTTGTCCAATTCTACTCTTTAATGAATTCTCTTATTTTTTCTAATTTTTTTCCTCTTTTGCCATTAGGCCAATTCTGTTTTTTAATGTATTATTTTGTGTGCTATTTTAATCAAGTTGTTCATTTTTTTTATATTTTTCCCTTTACTTTCATTTCTTTATCTATTTTTTTTTGCTACCACAATTACTTCAATTTTGAATTTTTTAACTTCCAGGAGTTCTTGGTATTCTTGTGTCCAATTCATTTTTTACCCTTTGAGGCTTTGCTTATAGCTATTTTGATTTCACCATCTTCTTCTGAATTTGTGTCTTCATCTTCCCCATCACCACAGTAGCTTTTAATGTTGTTGTCGTCTCTTTGCTCATCTTCTACACTATTTCCGATTTTGAACTTTATGTTAAAGTTGGGTTCTGTTGCCAGTGTGGAGGAAAGGAGGGGCAATGGCTGAAGCTCCAGGGTTTTTTTTCCCCCTAAACATATCTACCTCCTGATAGAGCAATGAAGGACTCAGAGTACAGAATGAGATTTTTTTTTAATATGGCCAATGTAGAGAGTTGTATTTTTTATTAATTATATAGGTTCTGAGCTCTCATTGTGGGGAATGGTAGGTAGGACTTCATCACTTAAAAGAAATAAGATTTTTTGAAAATTAAATCAGTAATGTGGAAATATTTCTAATAGGATTATACATGTATAGCCAATACCAGATTGCATGCTGTCTTAGAGAGGGGAGAAGAGAGAGAGGAAGAAAAAATGTGGAAGTCAAAATCTTATAAAAGTGAATGTTGGAAACTATCTTTACATATAATTGGGAAAAATAAAATAGCAGTAAGTGGGAAAAATAAAATAAAAAATACTAAGTCAGTATAAAGAGAAACATTAATTTTAGAATGTTTTAAAACATAAATGTATTTCAAAGTCAACAATAGCTAGTGTCAACTTGGGGAATATTCTTCATTCCTCTTCCTTCAATTAGGGTATCAAAGGCCTTCCCCAAGTTCTGAAGCATGCTGTACTCCATAAACAGCTGTACTTATTAGATACTGTGGATGCTTGCAGTTGACTGTTTTAACTGCGATATTTGATCCCAATGGCAAATACTGAAAGAAACAATTCAGCTGAGAGGAATGGGAAGGCCCTCACCTTCCTCACCTTTATTTCTAGTTATATATATTTTTTCAATTTATCTTACTAAAGAATACATTTGTGAGATTTAATATTATTTCTCATAAACACCTCTGGTCAAACCTATCCTTATGTTATTGGATGTCCCTTAGTTCAATCAGAACTACATAGGAAAGGGATTTTTTTCTCTAGTGGATAGGGAGTGGAGGAGAGAAGCTCCTCCTACTCACACTTATTTTATAAATCTGCCTCATACATGTGAACTTATGTTTCACCCAAACTATCTCATCTTTTTTCTGTCTGTCTGTCCATCTGTCTGTCTGTCTCTGTCTGCCTCTGTCTCTCTCTCTGTCTTTCTGTCTCTCTCTGTCTCTCTCTCCCATCTCTCTCTCCATCACACACACACACACACACACACACACACACACACACACACACACACGTACCCATGCATACATTCATATATGCTAATACAACCTGTCCCCTTCTTTGACCTTATTACAAGTAAGCATTTGCTTCTGATCTCATCTCTTTGCATGTGAATGGTCATTTAAAGATGTGGTCATTTTAAACAACAGTCCTCATTGCTGATGGCACTGGGTAGGCTGACTCAATTTTCCACCTGAGTGGCTCACAGTTGTTGGGTTGTGGTTGTTGTTGTTTTTGTTGTTGTTAAACCAGCACTGAAATGCTTCTATCTCTGACTCAAACCAGGTTATTTTTTGTTGCAACTGAAATATGAAAAAAATGTCTTTTTAAAGCCAAAGAAAATGAATGTAGGGCATCATTTTTCTCCTTATAGGCTCTATGCCCCTTATTTCTCTGAAAGGTAATTTTTAACTTGAGGGAATGAGGGGAAAGGGCCAAATGTACATATACAAAAATGGTTCAAACAGAGATCAGTGTTAACTAATATGGAATGCTCACCACAACCTTTTGAAATGGCACAATATTATGGAATGGAATACACAATACACATCCAGCTATCTGAAAATACAGGATAGGACTGTGTGAACGAATGAGCATTTTAAATGATGCTTACCTCTCTGTGGCTGCTCAATGAATACGGCGGTACTTCAGGAACTGGGCATTTAGCCAACTAGACCCCTCAAGCATCTGGCAGTGCAATAAACACGAAGGTATGGGGCAAAAGCGTATGCCCATAAGACTCAAACTTCTTCACTCAAAAGCTACCTGTCTAAGGCATTCAAAGAAAGAGCAATAGAAATCATTTTCAAAGTCGTCAAACATATGAACAAATCAGAGAATATCAGTTAAGAATGTAGATACAATTTAGGATTTCAATACTAATTATTTTGCCCTTCCGACTCTTTAAAAATGTCTTCATATACATAAAATATTTAAAAAGCAGTTTAAAAAAACAGCCGTGTACAGCAGAAAGATTTCTCCATCTGGTGTCAAAGAACATGAGTTCAAATTACGGTTCTTTTATCACCTGTATGACTGGAAAAATCACTGTATCCCTCTATCATCTTATATCACTACCAAAAGTTAGTCTAAACCATAATAAGTACAGAATCTAGAAGCTAAATCAAAAGTTATTTTCATATTTTTCCACTTATCATAATGCTACTAAGAACAGAGAATTCAAGGCAATGACTCCAACTTCACATAACTGCTCAATTCACAAAGTTTCTTTATGGTAGCAGTTAATATTTTTAACATATATTAGGCACATATTTTGTATAGAGGCAAATCATAAAAAAGTAGACTGACTGTAAAAATTAATTTAAAATAGCATCAAAATTTCCAATGAGCTTACTTGAGTCAGTGTAAGAACCAGAATATTTTTCCATTCCAAATCTAAGCTTTTACATCCATATAATAAATGATTTTAATATTACAATTAATGACCCTAAGGTATTGAAAAACATATCTGATCATTGATTAAAGTTTCAATTAAAATTACTATATTGTACTGAAGTAAACAGGATTAAATGACTTGCCTGGGGTGAGGCAACTAATAAGTGTTTGAGTCTAGATTTGAACTCAGGAACATGAGTCTTCCTGACTTCAGGCCTGCAGCTCTATCCACTGTTCTACCTAGCTGCCCCAGATCGAACCCTACCTTATAACAAGGAAAACTATTAGGCAAAAATATACCCTAAAAAGTGTATAGAGTTTTCTGTTCAAATAGTCTGCAAATAATCTGCTGTCATGGAAGCATATGTCTCATCATCTGATTGTTTGGATTTTCACTGACTCTTCTTACTTAGAGTTCTCTTTCCCTTTGTTTATACCATTTAAGCTATTGTATATATTGTTTTCTTGGATTTGTTCATTTTGCTGTTTCAGTTCACATAATTGATTCCAATGTTTCTCTGTGTTCCGTGCATTCGTTAGCATTTCTTACTTCAGAATAATGGTCCTCTACTTTCACATATCTTTTTTTAGCCATTCTTCATTTGATGAGCACCTATTTTGTTTTTTTGTGTTTTATGATATCCTCTATCTCCTTGCTTTGTTAAGAATTTTCTCATGAACTATAGTTGTGAAAAGTATCAACCTCGTTCTTTTCTAATTTCTTTTGTGGTGTGACTACTTATATTCAGTTCATGTATACATTTTAAGTTTATTGTGATAAAAACATATAAGATGTTGGTGTAAGCCAGGGTGCAGCCTTTTGATTGAGTCCAGGGTTTACAGAACAAATTCTTTTATTAAGGGAATTTGTTCTATGAAGTTTTTATTCAGTCAAAGGGCCGCACTTGAGGGCCTAGAGTGTCACATGTGGTTTTGAGGCCACAGGTTCCCCGCCCCTGGTCTAAATCTATTTTTTTTCCAAACTGCTTTGCACTTTTCTCAAAAGGAGGTTAAGTAGGAATTCTTACCAAAAAAATAAATCCTTTTCTTAGGAATTTAAGTTCTTGGGTTTATCAAACACGAGATCATGGCTTCTGATCATCTGTTCCTTATTTATGTAGCCCATTCCACTGATCTATTTTTTTTCAATTTTTTTATTAGGGGAGGGGTGTGTGAGGGAAAGTATCCCAAGGTATTATAGTCAGGTGAGACATGAGTAGATGTCTGATGTGAGGTCTCTCCTTAAATGGAGGTTTGGAGTTTGTGGACCCACTCTACAGCGAGGCAGAGGATAGTGATGACGTGGAGTACCAAGACTGATAAGAACTTACGTTGATGAAGTTATCACAATAATAAAATTCCTAGTGCATGGTAGAGAAGTCAGTCAAAAAAGTCCCAAGGGATAACATTTGTAAAACACGTAGCATAGTGCCTGGCATATAATGGGTGCTATAGAAATTCTGGTTATTAATACGTTATTACTATCATCATGATTATTATTCTGTGCTACAATAATTTTATTTGGTACTATAATTCTAGTCTCCTTCTTCCTCTGCTTTCTTATCCTTCATACTTCCTTATACTCCTCAAAGGCTGCTCATTTTTCTTCCTCTTGAGTTTTGAGACATGGTCTTCAACTCCTCTGGTAAAGGAATTATCCTCAAGAAAATGAAAAGGAGTTGTTTCCAAAAATGTCATGTCTGACTTGTAGCAAGCAGGAGAGTTGTAGACTCATTCCAAGGTATAACACAGTATATTGAAGAAGGAAGATCATTTGAGGACAAGGGTTGCTAAGTTGGTCTTTGTTTTTCAAAAAAAAAAATTAGTTTTTGGCAGATTCATTCATCTTTTTTGTAATTTCTAAATTTTGTCATTTACTGCTTTACTTTGGTTAATCCCTGTTAGGTGGACCCCATCTTGCAAAGGATTTACAATCTACACCCTCTCCCTCCCACTATCCTTCCCTTAAATTGCACAATATAAACAAAAGAAAAATAAAACTCATAATAAATACACACATTCCATCAAAATAAATTCCTGAATTTGTGCAATTCTATATATTAAATCCATCTTCCATCTTGTGTCT
>CM053627.1:124766875-124795707 GCA_028646595.1 Phalanger gymnotis | reverse complement strand
TGAGGCCAGTAAATATGATTTGGCTAAATACTATCTTGTTTTTTCTGTGGCCTCCTGGTTACTCTTGTGAGGCGGGCTTTCTGGGCCTGGAGTCTTTTTGTCAAGAAGTTGGAATGGGGAGGCTGGTTCGCAGATCTGCTGTGGTGGGGCCTAAATAAATGTTTTGTTGCGTTCTACTTAGAGAATCTCTCATATCTTGCGATTTTGAACCATTCAAACATATACATGATTATATTTGAAATTATAAATTCAGCCTTCCTACTACGCATCTCCAACAAGACATATATTGTGTATTTCATCTTTATTCCTCTGGATGTGTGATTTATCGTTTCATTGATAAGAGCTCTACAGTCTTTCAAAGTTATTTTTCTTTCTTTTTTTAAATAGTATTTTACTTTTCCCCAATTACATGTCAAGATATTTTTTATCATTCATTTTTATAAGATTTTGAGCTCCAAATTTTTCTCCCTTCCTCTCTCCCCTTCTCTCTTCTGAAAATGGTAGGCAGATTGATATAGTTTATACATGTACTATTATGTAAAATATATTTCCATATTAGTCATGGTTGTGAAAGAAGAAACACATAAAAATGAAAATAACCACAAGAAAGAATAAAGTAAGTAAAAAAATAAAAATATGCTTCAATTGCATTCAGACTCCATCAGTTCTTTATCAGGATATAGATAGCATTTTCCTTCCTGAGTCTGTTGTACTCATCTTGGATCACTGTATTGCTTTAAAGAGCTGAATTATTCATAGTTAATCATCACACAATGTTGCTGATACTGTGTACAATGCTTTCCTGGTTCTGCTCATTTCATTTGCATCAGTGCATACAAGTCTTTCCAAGTTTTTTTTTTCTATGATCTGCCTGTTCATCATTTCTCATTGCACAATAGTATTCCATTACATTCATATACCACAGCTTGTTCAGATGTTCCCCAAATGATGGGCATCCCCTCAATTTCCAATATTTCACCAACACAAAAAGAGCTGCTATAAATATTTTTGCACATGTAAGTTCTATTCCTTTTTTATGATTTTTTTGGGTTATAGACCTGGTAGTGATATTGCTGGATCAAAGTGGTATATAGAATTCAGTTCCAATTTGTTCCCCAGAATGGCTAGATCAGTTCACAGTTCTACCAACAATGCATCAGTATTGCAATTTTCCTACATTTTCTACAACATTTATCATTTTCCTTTTTTGTCATGTTAGCTAACCTGACAGGTATTTGGTGGCATCTCAGTTATTTTAATTTGTATTTCTCTAATCCAAAGTGTTTTAGAGTACTTCTTCATATGCCTATAGATTGCTTTGATTTGCTCATCTGAAAACTTCCTGTTCATATTCTTTGACCATTTATCAATTGGAGAATGGCTTATATTCTTATAAATTTGACTCAGTTCTCTAAATATTTGAGAAAAGAGTCTTTTATAGGAGACACTTGCTATAAAGATTTTTTCCCATCTTTCTGCTTTCCTTCTAATCTTGGTTGCATTGGTTTTGTTTGTAAATAAAAAAGCTTTTAAAATTTAATATAATCAAAATTATCTATTTTACATTTTATAATGTTGTCTATCTCTTATTTGGTCATGAATTCTTCGCTTCCCCATAGATCTGAAAGGTAGACTGTTCCTTGTTCTTCTAATTTGCTTATGGCATCACCCTTTATGTCTAAATCATACACCTATTTTGACCTTATCTTGTTATATGGTATGATATTTTGGTCTATATCTAGTTTGTGTCCTATTATTTTCCAGTTTTCCCATAAATTTATATAAAATAGTGAGTTCTTATCCCAAAAGCTGGGGTCTTTGGATTTATCAAGCATTAAGTTCTTATGGTCATTGACTACTATGTCTTCTCTACCTAATCTGTTCCACAGATCCACTCTATTTCTTAGCCAGTTCCAGAGTTTTGATGATTGCCACTTTGTGATAAACTTTAGATCTGATATGACTAGGCCACCATCTTTTGCATTTTTTTCATTAATTCCCTTGATGTTCTTAACCTTTTGCTCTTCAGATGAATTTTTTCTAGCTCTATAAAATATTTTTGGTAATTTGATTGTTATGGCACTGAATGAGTAACTTAAACATAATTGTCATTTTTATTATATTAGTTCAGCCTACCTATAAGCAATTGATATTTTCTCAATTATTTAGATCTGACTTTATTTGTGCGAAAAGTATTTTGTAATTGTGTTCACTTCCTGGGCATGTTTTGGCAGGTAGACCACTGAGTAGTTTATTTTTTTACAATTGTTTTAAATTGTTTACAGCTATTTTAAATGGAATTTCTCTATCTCATGCTGCTGGACTTTTTGATATATAGAAATGCTGGTGATTTATGTGGATTTATCTTATATCTTGCAACTTTGCTAAAGTTGTCAATTATTTCAAGTAATTTATTAGTTGATGCTTTGGGGTTCTCTAAGTATACCATCATATTATCTGCAGAGTGATAGTTTTTGTTCTTCAATGCCTATTCTAATTCCTTCAGTTTATTTTTCTTTTCTTATTGTTAAAGCTAACATTTCTAATACAATATTGAATAACAGTGGTGATAATGGGCATCCTTGTTTCACCCCGAATCTTATTGAGAATGTTTCTAGCTTATCTCCCATTATGTAAAATGTTTGTTGATGATTTTAGGTAGGTACTGCTTATCGTTTTGAAGAATGCTCCCTTTATTCCTATGCTTTTTAGTGTTTTTAATAAGAATGAGTGTTGCCTTCTGGTAAAAGCTTTTTCAGCATCTATTGAGATAATCATATCATTTCTGATGGCTTTGTTATACATACGGTCAATTATGTTGATACTTTTTCTAATATTGAATCATCCCTGCATTCCTGGTATAAATACTACCTGGTGATACTGCATAATGTTTGTGATAATTGCTGTATTCATCTTGCTAGCATTTTGTTCAAAATTTTTGCATTGACATTCTTTACAGAAATTGGTCTATGATATTTTCCCGTTTTAGCTCTTCAAAGTTGTTTTGCTTTAACATGTTTTGTTCTGTAAATTGTTGTTCTGGTTCTCATTTAATTCTACATCGGTTCATATAAATCTTTCCAATTTCCTCTGAAACTACCCATTTCATCATTTATTATGGCACAAGAGTATTCATTTACATTCATATGTCATAGTTTGTGTAGCCATTCACCAATAGGTTGGCACCAACTGTGTACAGCTTTTGTTTACTATGTGTAAAGTTGCTATATTTTTGTACATATAGGCACTTTTCCTCTGTCTTCAATTTCTTTAGAGGATTGGACCTAGTAGAGGATTTAACATAGTGATATCATGAGGTTAAAATGTGTGCAAAGGTTACTAACTTTTGAGGCATGATTCCAAATTGCTTTTTAGAATGGCTGAATCAATTCACACTTTGACCAACAATGTATAAGTGAGCCTGTTTTCCCACTGCAACTCCAAACTTTCTATTTTTCTCTTTTGTTATCTTTGCCAATCTGATATTTGTGGGGTACAACCTCAGAGCCACTTTATTTTGAATTTATCATATTATTAGTTATTTGGAGCATAGTTTATAAATGGTTATGTGTAACTTAGATTTCTTCCTTTAAAAGCCATCTGTTCATATCCTTTGACCATTTATGTATGGAGAAATGGCTCTTAGTCTTACAAACTTAAGTCAGTTACTAATATATCTTGAATATAGGTGCTTTAGGAGAGAGATTTGATATAAAGATATTTCCCAGTAACCTACTTCCCTTATAATTTTAACCTTTTAGGTCTGTTTGTGCAAAACATTTAAATTTAATTTTATACAATGAGAATTGTCCTCAACACTGTTTTATCATGTTGTATATCATCATCACCACCAGGGCATACTTATGGAGGGCCTACTTTTGTGTCAAGCATTTTACTAGATACAGCGACTACAAAGAGATGTAAGATATATTTTCCCATCAGAAGAGCCTTATAATTTAGCTCAGGGAAGATGTTTCTACATTAAAAAGATAAATCAAAATACATAGCAGCACAAATGGCAAACTAATGGTAGAGACAACTGGTGCTAGAGGAATTAAGAAAATTGAATGTCAGTTCTTAAGATCAAATGATATAATAGATGTAAAGTGCTTTGTAAACATTAAAGTGCAATGTAAAAATAAATTGGTTGTAGTAATAATATCCTTGTCAATCCTGCTTTCATTTGCAAGTCCTTTTCATCTCTGTGAATTGAACTTTCATAATTTATCATTATAATTTCTGGCATTAATATATTATCTTAAGGTTCAATATATTCTTTATGTCTATTGTATCATTTGATCATCCAGAGCTTCTCTAATACAAGCCAAAACACTGTAAACTACCCAGGACCATTCAAACATCAGGAATTAGTTGCTTTGAAGAAATCTAAGTAAATTTTGATATAGTTTTATTGTTCTGTTCGTGTCTTTTTCTGTAATTTTAGTTTTACTCTTTCCAAAACAAGTATGTGACAAGCAAAGCTGTTTTGCCCATTACTAAGTTATATAAATTACATGTCATATATGAGTCTTTGAAAATGATATATGACAGAGGTACATCGATAGTTGGAGACATAGATGGTAGATGATAGATAAGTAGGTTTCATCTCAGTAAAGGATTCCAGAAATTCTTCTTGAGTTTTGAAGCTATTTTCCTTTCTTTGTATTTTCCTTGTTGTCATAAATATTTTCCTTATTGCTACAAAATAGCCTCTTCTACTTACAGATTTTTTTGCTAATTTTTCAATTTTAAAATTTGGTATGACCATTTGCAATACTTCAAAAAACGTTGGATATGTATGGCACACTTTCTAAAGGTTGGTTCTACTCTGAGACTTGTTCCTAAAATTTAGGGATTGGTAGAAATGCTGTTAACTAAGATATAGAGTCTAGTAACTAAGCTCTCACACAAAGATAACTGAGAGCAGTAAGCATTTCACAATCTAATTAATATTTTATTTCTACAAATACAACTTTTGATTGAAATAACATCCTTAATATTGACTTACAGTGCTACAGTAATAAACTGTTTAACTTCTGGAATAAGTAAGGTCTGAGCAGATGCTAATTCCAAAGACAGAAAATGCAAAAAAAAAAAAAGAAAGGTCCCAGGATGTAACACAAAATCCCCAGCTTAATAAGGTATTATTGGAAGTATTTTGTCTCAGGGATAATAGTAGTAAACAGTATATAAAAAAAAGGAATGAGCATCTTTGGTCCTTGAATCTCACAAATGATATCTGAAGATGAGCCAGACAGGCAGGCAACAAGAATTATAAAGAACTTTCTATATGAGAACAATACATACTCAATATAAATATGTGTTCTTGATAGAGACATTAATACTGACTATTTCCACTGTATCTCTCTTCTTTTCCACTTCCCTTCCAAAAATTGACTACTTGTTCCACTGAAATGTTCCTCTAAAGATTTCCTATAAGTCAGTCAATCAGTAAGCAATAATTGCCTACTGTGTGCTAGGAGCTATGTGCTAGGATATAAAGAAAGGTAAAAGAAAGTTACTACTCTCAAAGGAGCTCATAGTCTAATGGGGGAAACAACACGTAAACATCCATGTACAAACAAGCTTTACGAAGGAGAAGCAGGAAATAATCAACAGAGGGAAGGAACTAAAACTAAGAGATTGCCAAAGGCATCCCAAGAGGATGGGGTTTTAGCTGGGGCTTATAGGAACATAGGGAGGCCATGAAGCAGAAATGAAGAGGGAGATCAGTCCTTGCATGAAGAACAGCCAGTGAAAATGATAGAGCTGAGAGATGGAAAGAGTTATTTTAGTAACAATATGTAGGTCATTGTCAATGGATTGAAGAGTTGTTGAGAGGTGAAGAAATGCAAGGTATAAAAAGCCTGAAAGTTAGGAGGAAAGGCTAGTTTATTAAGGGCTTTGAATACCAAACAGAGGATTTTGTATTTAAAACTGGAGGTGATAAGAAACCAATGGAGTTTATTGAATTTGTGTGCAATGACAGGAGAACGGGACTGGATAGAATATGACTTAGTCAGATTTATGCTTTAAGAAAATCACTTTGGAGGATGAATGGAGGGTGACCAGGAGAATGGAAAGATTTGTGACATGCAGACTAAGCAGTAGGCTATTTCAATAGCCCAGGAATGAAGAAAGTAATGCCTGTATTAGGGTGGTGGCATTGTCAAAGGAGAGAAAGGGAAGTATTCAAAAGATATTGCAAAGGTGAAATTGACAGGCCTTTATAACAGATTAGACATGAGGAGAAGGAGATAGTGAGGAGCTGAGAATGACACCTAGGTTGTGACCCTAGGGGACTGAGAGAAGAATGGCTCCTCCACATAATTAGAGGGGTTTAAAAGGGGAATTGGTTGAGGGAAAGATAATGAGCTCAGTTTTGGTATGTATTGGATTTAAAATGACTACAGACATTTAGTTCTAGATGTTCAATAAACAATTGGAGATATGAGTTGAGGTCAGCAGAGAGGTTTGGACTAAATAAGTAGATCTGATACATCATCAGTGTATAGACGATAATTGAATTTGTGGGAACTAATGAAATCACCAAGTGAAATAGTATAGAGAGAGAAGAGAAGAAGGTCCAGAATAGAAACCTGTGGGACACCCATGGTTAGTGGGCACAACCTGGATAAAGAGCCAGCAAAGTAGACTAGGAAGTAGTTAGACGAGTAAGAGGAGAACCAGGAGATAGTAATGTCCTGAAAACCTAAAGACAAGTCAGTTTCAAGGAAAAGGTAATCAACAGTGTCAAAGGTACCAAGATCATTTGATTTGGCAATTAAGACATCAATGGTAACTTTGGAGGCAGAGAAGTTTCAGTTGAATGATTGCATTGGAAGCCAGAGTGTAGACAGTTAAGAAGAGAGTGAGGATAGAGAAGGTAGAGTCTAGCTGAAGCTTTGTTTACTATCTCCCTCAGCATCCTCTTCTCTCTGATAGAAGGGCAAGATGGAAGAATACTATGAGCCTCCCAAAACCTTCCCTTACAGAGGATGAAGACACAGACATGTTTATAGGCAATAGGGATTTGGTCAGTAAATAGGGAAATTCAAGAAAAGTAGGAGAGTGTGGATGATAAAGGGAGCAATCTTCTAGGGGAGATAGGATGGAATGGGATCACTTGTGTAGGTAGAGAGGGCTATCTTGGCCAGGGGAAGGGCTACTTCTTCATCTGAAACAAGGGCAAAAGAGGAGATAGTGATAGAAAACATCAGAGTGATAATAGTTGAGGAGGAAGGGAAAAGGACCTCTTGTCTAAAGACCTCATTTTTTTCAGTAAAATATGAAGCAAGATTTCCATCTGAGATGATGGAAGAGGGGGAGTCATTGGATTTTTTTGAGGACAAAAAAAGAAAACATTAGGAAGAGCTGCTGAGCGAGTGAGAGAGTGAGTTGATAAGGGAAATAGGATTGCCCAGCAGCATTGAGGGCCCAATTGAAGTTATGTAACATAAATTTCTAGTGCACCCAGTCCCAATGGTTGTGTGATTTTCTTTACCTTGATTCAGCAACATGGGTACAGGACCAAGGGTAGTGGATTTGTGGGAGTGATCCAAGCCTCAGTCATGGCAAGGCAAATTGGTGATATAAGAGAGCAAAAATTCAAGAGAAGAGAACAACAAAGAACTGAACTGGTTCAACACAATGCAAAGATGGGGAAGGGATAGAAGCACAGCATACATGATGGCTTGAGAGAGAACTTATGGATTGAGGAATTGGTGGTCATTGTATGGTGGAAGACTAAGGTTTGATATTGGAAGGCAGAGAGAGAGAGATACAAAACTAAAAGATTGTTCTCAAAGGAATTTCAGAGTTTACGAATATGGAGGTGATGCATTTGTGGGTCATAGCAAGATCAAGGGTGGGATCACTTTGCTTTTGTCTGAGGTGGGTTGGAAGAGTATCATCAGAACTGAGTATTTTGAAGAATTGGAAAGTCAGAGAGTTTGAAGGAATATAAATGTATGTTAAAGTTCTCCAACGGGAAGGCAGGAGTTAGGGAGGGTAGAAAGATTATAAGCCAGGTGCTGAACTCATTGCTAAAGAAAAAGGAGTGTCCTGGAGATCTATTTTAAAAAAACACTTACTAGGATTTTAATTGCCTGGGAGATGTGGATTGTATAGCCCTCAAAGGGGAAGAGGTTATTGATTAATGGTGATAGCGGGAGAACCTGAAAATGACAATGGGGAGCAATTACCTGAATAAGTAAGTTGAGAGGAATTAGTGAAAGTGTAACCAGTATGAGAAAGGGTGGGCAAAAAGGCCATGTCATCAGAAAGGAGCCAGATCTGTGTGAGAGTCAGAAGATGAAAGGAAAAGATTGAAGATGAACCCAAGTTTATTGCCTACAGAGTAGGCAATACAGAGCACACAGTAGAAGGGATGGGTATCATTTGGTTGGTACTCTGGTGAGGAGAGAGAGGGAGGGAGGGAGGGATTAAGTGGGATAGGAATAAATAGAACAGAGTACTAGGGGGTGAGGAATGAGGTTTGGATGATGATTTATATGAGTTTATTGATCATCAAGTGAAAAATTTAGAGATTTTTCAAAATCAACAGTAATACGACCTAAGGATAGATTCCTTCCAGAGACTTGGACAGTCCAGAAAGGCGGTAAGAATTTGGAGCAGAAGGAGTGATGATACTCTCCTGCCAGGGCAGGAGACCTAGATGGAAACTTGATGGAGTTGCCATCTCCCCTCACCTCAGCATTGGGAGACTAGAAAAATGAAATTATGCCTCTATTCCCACAGCAGGTTTGAAACCCAGTAGGATGGTAAAATATCTCTCCTCTTTTCACTTCCATTTTTGGCTAGGGATCACGCAGGAGACATGCACAGCAAGATGGAAGATGTTTAGCACAATGGAATCTCCTCCCTCCTCTTCTCACTCCTACAAGAGTAGGTTTGCAACTCCTGATCCCCCTCATATTTAATTTTGTAAATATTTTCATTATGCCCAGATATATGTGCACATACATACATATACATTTGTATATTACAGTGCATGTGTATGTGCGTGTGTGTGTGTGTGTGTGTGTGTGTATGAACTTACATTCTCTTTGGAGAGAGAATATATACACATAAACACATATGTTAAGGACTGTATATTTTTTGTCTTCCTAATGCCAGAATGCAGAATATGGTAGGTATTTAATAAATGCTTGTTAACCAATTGTTTGATAATTCTTTGCTAATGTAAATGTTGTGACAGAAAATAATGAAGACCTAATGTAACATATCAAACTTTAAAGTCTTTCACTAGCTTTCCTTAAACTAAATTTCCTCATCTCTCTTGAACTTACTCTCCTGTCTGTGAAACTGTTCTCTGCCTTTCATATTTTTCATTTTTCATAAATTATATGACATGAAAATTGCTTCATGGTCAAACGCTCTGAGTTTTCTAAATAAACACATCTTAATATACCCACTTACTCTACAACCAAAAGGTTGGCATTCAAAAAACAATAGAACAAGAGTAATTAATCACTTCTCAGTTTATCTGCCTAGATAGACTAGGTTTTTCCCTAACAAAGATGGGTGAATGTTGTTTATAAATGTTCCATTTTTCCCAACTCAGCTTAGATGTGAGATGTGATCCTTACGCTTTAAGGAATAAACACTTTAGCAGATCCTCCCAAACATTTGCCTCACCAACATAGATGGCATATTTATGAAAGATAAGACATGTGATTTTCCTTTCCCCACAGACAGTTGGGAAATTATAGGAGCTAGTGTGGGATTAACACCTCTGGCAGAGGTCATGCATGAAAATTAAAATACCATTTTTCATTATGCCACATTATTCATTGCTACTGAAGCTGCAGAAAAGTTCTCATTACTCCTCCTCCAAAACATTGTAAATTTTGTTAACTCCAGCACTCTGCCATGCATGCCAATACATTACTTGACTTTTCAAACTACTGATTATTTCCCTTTCTTAGAACAAAGGGCAAATGGATGAGGCCTTAGCTTAAGTTTTATGGTCTTCATCTTAGTTTCCTTACTTTATGAAATGACTTGTGTATGTGTAAGCACTAATCTATGAAATACTTCTGTCTGCGATGTCTTTTTTTTTTACAAAAGCACCCAATTTAAGATGGAGCCTAGTACATCTATATACATTTAAATGGGACTCAACTCACAAGTCAGATGCAGTCTGTCTTCCTTTTTTGCTCTGACATTTTCTCTGTCCGCAGTTAGAGGCCCCATAATTTTAGCATTAATCCAGAGCTTTATCAGCTCCTTCCGTGATTCATTAGGAATCATGGTGGACATTCTCATTTAAATGACTATTGCTAAGTCTCTCAGAGTATAGAATTGTGGTAAGCATAAGTGACCTAGGGATCACCTTGTGAGGAAAAATAAGACCCCAGAAAGCAAGGTCAGGCAAATCCAATCCCACCTGGGGTTTATATTTTTCCTTTTGTCTACTCTGTCCATCTTATCCAATTTTCATTTGCTGCCCCTGCACAGCTGCTGGAATGCAGTCCTTCCCATACATACTAATCCATGCCCCCTGTTCTTTACCTAACCAAGTTTGACTGCCTGCTTCTTTACTTTAACCTCATTTAGCATTTCGAGATTGAAAAGTTAAGCTTCTCAAAAAATTGGGTTTTTTGTTTTGTTTTGTTTTACTGGCATTTAATAGAAAAAGGCAAATTAAGTAAACAGTATATAAATTTTGTTAGAAAACAACTGGAACTAGTATTTAAACTGTCCTGATATGGCTTTGGGGGCCAGCAAAAACAGTTTCCTGTTTGCATTTAAACAGCAATTGGGCCAATTGCACATAGCTCATCAACTTGCCAGGAAAGCAGGCACACCCTCTGTTAATCCCTTATCTAGTTATGATGCAACCCAACTTCTAGCTAGTATAGAATTTTGACCTAGAAGGAACCTTATAGATCATTTAGGACAGCTCTGTCATTTTTAACCTAAGAGAACTGTGAGCTATAGAGGGAAAGGGATGTGCCTAAGGTCACGAGGGGTTGGAAGTAGCAGAGTCAACATTTAAACTCCGGTCTTCTAATTGCAAATCCAATGCTGTTTCATCTATACCTTGACTTTAGTTTTTTGGTCCTCTTGGGTCCTACCATCAGGGTCAGCATTTCCAGTGTACCTTTATGGCCTTGACTTTTCTCTCCAAGGGCCAATAATTTTAGCATTAATCTAGAGCCTTTATAAACTTTAATTAATCTTATTTATTTTTCTGGATAAATACATGTTTATTTTATATCTTATTTAACTTTATTTATATCTTATTTAACTTATATCTTATTTAACTTTAATAAATTTACAAATAAAATGTATCTATTTTATTATTTACTTATTTATCTAATCACTTAGTTATTTATTTAATCTTTCAGATCATTAAAGGTCCAACTAGATTAATGAATCATGTCACTTTGTCTCCCAAGGATATTTCTGAGAGATTTATAACATTCCACCTACAAAATATGCATTCCTATGAACATTCAATTCCCACTAAATCACCCAAGTCAAATCAACAAGCATTTATGTTCCTATTTTGGGCCAGGCATTGTGCCAGTAATAGTGAATGTCAGGTCATTTCTTCACACTAGTTCTATGGACCACTATGAATATGTCTCTACAACACAGAGAGGAAAATGGAACTTTAAGAGCATGGTGATACTAAAGTTAAAAAAAAATACCTGAGGCACCTGAGGTCAGTGGAGGGAGATTGTGTTGGGGGAGATCCTGAGTACCTCAGGTTATATGGTGGTGAATGATGATAGGAAAGGTGCTATGAAAGTTAAGGGCTAGGAAAAGCAAAAACTCTAGGAAAAGCTGTCAAGGACATTCAAACAGACACAGGCTAAGAAACCTGAAAAAGCTACATTTGCGTATGCCTCTTCTAATCAAACTAAATTATTGAATATAATGTCATAAAGGATTTTTAATCTATATTTTCATTTAAAATAAAGGCTAGAAGAGATTTAAGACAGACAAATTGGGACAATATAAGATACTATGTTAAAGTTCTGCCTATAAATTTTTTCCCTGAAGCTAGATATGTTACTAAAAACCAAACCCAAATAATAATAAAATAAAATCAGCAACATTAGTTTACTAGGATGTCAAATATAAGGAAGGTATCAATTCCCTTAATAACCTCTCTTGATTTAATTACTCTAAACTATGAAATGCATTTAACTTGGGGTCCACAGTCTTTTGTTTCAATTTTCTTCTTTTTTTTCCTTTTTGATCACCCTGTCCTTGTGGTATGTTTATTCAGGTCTTTTTTTTTCTTTCCTAAATGTACTGCTTTACCTATGTCATCATTGAACTTCATGAATGTCTATGGATGCTTGGATCCTATAAATTAAGTGTTTTGAGTAAATAAGCAAAGCATCATGGAAACAAACTAGCAATCAAAAGTAGCATTTAGCACTAAAAATGTGAATTGCATATACTTGTAATTCAGGTCCCTATTTCTCTATCACTAGCACCCAGTAAATCAACATTATGGAGACAGATATTCTAGTACAGGAGCAACTGAATACAGATAAACACAAATTGCGTATGTAAATATGTAGATTGAACTAAAAAACACCTATAAAATCAGTTAAAAATCTGTCACTGATCATAGGTTGGGCAGAAAGCAGGTATCAAGTTGCAGCATAAATAACTTAAGAAACGTAATTTTCTAAGATCCAAGTACAACTTTGCCTATAAATATTGGTAAACCAGAGTACTTGATTGGAAAACATCTTTCAGGATATAATATGTGCACAAACACCTTAAGAATGCATTGAATACTCTATGCAACTGTTATTAACATTTAAGTTGGTCTGACAGCTCAGTGCCAAGTAATAGAATTTTTAGGATTTCATCCAAGAGCAACGTCCTTTTTATTCTTCCTCAGCAGAGACATGAAGTGAGTGGGGCTGTCTGGTTCAATCTGATTTCAGTCCATGTTAGGTGTCAGAGAGCTGTTTAGCATACTGTTGGCTTGAGTATGGCATTGTCATGTTATGAATGGTTCCCTGTTGATAGGATTTCTATGGATTGTGGACTAAAAGGCATCAAGTCAAACTCCAAAGGTCTTTCTCTGGATAATGGTCAAGTCCATTGCTTCTGCCTCTACTGATCCAACTGCCAATTTTGCTGATGGCCTGAGCAGTCTCTGAGATAATAACTTCCCAAAAAGAGTTCATCATTTCATCAGGCAATTTCATCAGGCAATTCTATCTCTGCTTTCTCAAAGTATCAGTGAGCAGGCCTTTCCCTTTCATTTAGGTCTATTCTAGCTAAATACAAGGCAAATATTCTAGCTTAAAGATGAACATCGTGAGAGATGACCAGCTGTCAACAGCTCAGAGCAGAGTAAAGCTGGGATGGCAAAGAGAAGACACTCCTTTTGAAAGACTGAGATTCTTTTGCACCAAGTAACATCTAAGAGAGAGTAAAGAAATAGCATGCATTCATGTTTCCATAACAGTACAAATAAGAGCAGAAGGTATTATGCAAATATCTCCCTTCCTTCCTTTCTTTTCCTCCTTTTTTCTTTCTTTTTTTTATTTCTGTGTGTGTGTACATACACACACAGTTGTTGTTCAGTCATGTCTTACTCTTTGGGACCCCATTTGTGATTTTCTTGGAAGAGATACTGGAGTGGTTTGCCATATCTTTTTCCAGCTTAATTTACAGATAAGCAACGAAAGCAGAGTTAAATGGCTGCCCAGGGTCACACAGCTAGTGTCTGAAGTCAGATTTGAACTCAGGAAGATGTGTTTTCCTGACTCCTGGCCCAGCACCCTATCCACTGCCCAACCTAACTGTCTCTACACATGCACAAACATATGTACTTTCCTTTATTTCTAATATAAATTCTTCTCTGTTCGAACATCGCTATTTAGAGTTGGGGTAAATATGAAGGGTAATGATTCATTTTTGCATATTTTAAGTTTCTTTTGGAATTAGACTATAAATAATAAATACATCTTTTCATTTTTGGTGACTTTGCATGACTCAAGAATTTTGTCTACTTTTTTTAACTTTAAGGCTAACTTTGTCAAAACACCAAATAAAGCAACATATCTCTTTTCTATCCACTTTTCTTCCTTTTTCCCTTCAGCTTGATTCACGGTTCAGAAACAAATTGGAGTTCTGAGCATTGTAGGTTATATTGCTTCTGTTCACTAAATTTGTGCCTAATTCAAGGTAAGCCCAGTTCATGTAAGGTTTGAAAAACTAACCTAGCTAACTGTGGATAAACTTAATATATAAAATATCCTGTGGACAAGAGAGAAATTGCTAGGATATTGTTTGATGGAATCCCTTAAAGTTTGACTTCTATCAGCAGTCATGGAAGAAATTGATTAGACTTTTTTTTAATTTTTTTGAGTAACGAGAAATTGATTCCTGTACAAAAGTTTGTTTCCCGGCTTATCCTTAATAAGCAACAGAAGCAGATATGACATAGAAGAGATGCACAGAGCAAAGAAAAAAAGGATATCACCCTATCCTATCAGGACCGTGAATGGTTTCACTGAAATGAATTAGCCATCAAATTTCAGCTTTCATTACAAAAAGTCAGTCAGTCATACCTACCTTTGTAGGGAACAGTTCTATCCTCCTTCCCACCCCCAATGTTCTATATTCACTGATTTATTCCTTTAAATATGCTAATGTATGCTCTATAAGGAGCAGAAGATAATAGATCATAATAGGATATGAGTGTAGTAGGGAGGCAGGCCCTGATTAGGCCCTTCCTGTCAATAGATGATATTGAGATACACTGAGATGGCTCTCAGTATGTGCAGTCTTCTTTTTTAGTAGAATGGGATACTATGTAGTATGACCAGAGGAATTATGGGAACAATTTTCTATCCAAAATTCTCTCCTCAGCCTACCAGGAAATCTATAATTAAAGACTCCCTTTTAATCTTGCTCTCATCAGATTTGGCTTAAGGAGAGAATAACATACACATTCAATTGGGTACCTTACCCTACAGGAAAGTAGGGGGGAAGGTGATGGGGGAAGGATGATAGAAGGGAGGGTAGATTGGGGGAGAAGGTAGTCAAAAGCAAACACTTTTGAAAAGGGAAAGGATCAAAGGAGAAAATTGAATAAAGGGGGATAGGATGGGATGGAGGGAAATATAGTTAGTCTTTTACAACATGACTATTACAGAAGTGTTTTGCATAATGATACATGTATAACCTATATTTAATTACTTGCCTTCTCAAGAAAGGTGGTTGAGGAGAGAAGAAGAGAGAGAATTTGGAACTCAAAGTTCTAAAAACAAATTTTAAAAAATTATTTTTACATGCAACTGGGGAAAAAGATATATAGGCAATGAGGTATAGAAATCTATCTTGCCCTACAAGAAAGTAAAGAGAATGGGGATAGGGAAGATGGAGCAGCATGATAGAAGGGAAGGCAGATTGGGTAAAGGGGCCATCAGAATATATGTCATCTTGGTGTGGGGGGAGGGTAGAGATGGGGAGAAAATTTGTAACTCAAAATCTTGTGGAAATGAATGTAGAAAACTAAAAATAAATTTTAAAAAGGACTCCTTTTTTCTGATTCCCCAAGTGACATGCAGTGCTTTACTCCTCATGGCCTGACATAGCACTTGCACTATAGTTTTCTGGAAGGCCAATGTGGTTTGGTAGAAATAGACTTGTAATGAGAAATCTGGGTTTAAGACCCAATTCGAATATTACCAACTAGTGGAGTGATGATGGACAACTTAACATTTTTGAGCTTGTTTCATCATCTATAAAATAGGGGAAAATAACTCATACTTTCTATTTCATGGGATTATTTTGATTGTAGAAATATGAGTTGTAATCATGCATTGTTTTCTAGTACAGCTATTTACAAGACTATGAACTCCATGAAAACAAGGATTTTATTAATCCAAACATTGTGTTTCTTCTGCTGCCTGGTAGATCATTCTGCATATAGTAGGTACTTAATAAATATTGAACTGCATTGAATCAAATAACTTTTTGAGTTAATATTGTTTCCTGTTGAAGTGTAAATTCCCCAGGAGGAACAATATATTAAACCATAGATGATGAATAGTGTAAAGAACAGAGTAAAACTCAGAAGCCCTGGGTTCCAGACTTGGTTCTATATCTATGTTAGCTGTCTAACCTTGAATAATTCACTTAATGCCTTTAAGAATTAATTTTCTCATCTATAAAATGAGCATACTTTGCCTGCCCCACTTAAATTGCAGGGGCCTTGTTTAGGCTAAGAGAATACATGTGAGAAGACTTTGAAAAATGGTGAATAGCTATATACTATACAGGTAAAATATTCATTTATGTTGGGGATAGTTATTTGATCATTTTCTAAGAAAATCACAGATTGAATAGCTCTTTTTTGAAATAGAACAAGGTATGTAGGCAAGTGTTAGTGGGGATGTAGGGGAAAAGACAGTTGAGAGAGAAAAGACAGGAATGAAACACAATGGACCAGCCAAAACTATGAGTTGGGGAAAATGGGCAAGATGCTACAGTTAGATAAGCTACACAATTTGAGAGATTGGCACGAAAGAGAAGGTAGGAGTGTGCAAATGGTAAATTTCATGTATTTCACAGATTTTTCCAAGAACTAACTCTGGCTACAGCCCCAAGTGCTTGGGTAAGCCAGGAGAATTTCATGATAGGAAGGAATTTTAAAGACCATCTAGTCCAACTCCATCATTTTATAGATGGAGCAACTATGGGATATTTAAGATATGTAAGATTATAGGGATTTCATACTTTGAAGATCATTTCTGACATAATTGGTAGCTATGGTAAGCCAACAAACATTTAAACCTAATGATGTTGAGGTTTCAGTTAAACATTCAAGGGAGTCTATATTCCCTTATTCAGAGAAATCCCTTGGGTTTGCTAGCTTTAAATCCCTGTTAATAGTAAATTCAATTCAATTCAACTAGAATTTATTAAGCATCTACTATGTGGCATAATTTCTCAGTAACTGAAGGGAATATAGAGTTTATGTTAAACAAGATTTACGCTCTTATGAAGCTTAGAGGCACTGCACCTAGATTTAAGAGGACCTGAGTTCAAATTCAACCTCAGACACTTACTAGCTGTATGATCCTAGCCATGTTGCTTAACTTCTCAGCCTCAGTTTCCTCAACTGTAAAATGGAGATATTATTAATAGTAATAGTAATAACAATAATAATAATAATAATAATGCCCACCTCTTAGGGTAGGATTGTGAGAATCAAATGAGATAATATTCATGAAATATTTAGCACAATGCCTGGCACATAATAGGTACTTTATAAATGGTTGTTCCTTATTGCCTTATATATTAGGAGAGTATATGTGTTACACATACACAAACCACTACAATACAAAATAATTCCTGATGATAGTCTATTTTTATATAGTACTTTAAGGTTTAGTCATTTTCTCACAGAGCTGACCCACTAGCTAATGTAAGTATTATTGTCCCTATTTTCAAGAAAAAGAGGGGAAAAGAATTGGAGTCAGAAGTACATTTTATTCAACAAAACACTTACTAAGCACTTGTATCTAAGTGATTATTCTAGGTGCTGGGAAAGCAAAGATAGTCCATACTCTCAAGGATATCATATTTTACTGGAAGGTGTCAATGTGGACACAAAAATATAATAAATTTAAGGTAAATTGAGGAGTGAGCAAGAATTAAGAACTAGGTTCCTCCAGTTCTTACATGAAACATTCTGCATAGGAGGTAAACTTATATCATAGACCCATAAGGACTTCAACTAAATTTAATTTGATAAACATTTGTCATGTGCCTACTATGTGCCAGGCTGTGAGTTAGACACTCAGGAGATAGAGTCTTTGTCCCAAGGAAGCTTAAATTCTTCAAAGATATACAAAGTGTACACAGATACTTAAGTACGACTGCACTTAAATAAATAAATAAGTGGATAAATGAATGAATGAATGAATAAGTAAATAAATAAATAGATAAATGAATGAATCAATCAACAAATAAAAATTAATGAATGAATAAATAAATAGATGTGTGTGCATTTGTGTGTGTATATGTATATGTGTATGCATGTGTGTCTGTGTGCCTGTGTGTCTGTGTATACAAACATTTTAAGAGGGAGAGAGCATCCACAATTGGGAAGAACAGAAAATACCTTTCATAGAAAGGGGCATCTGAATTGCATCTTGTAGGAAAATTAGGTGATGTAGAGGGCCTTTGTCTGGATAAACTTCCTTGTTTCTAATGTATTATGTTTAGAAAAAGTCATTACTCTTAAACATAAGTCAAATGCTCCTTGCCACTGAGATCAAGCTTTTCCTTGTCTAATAGACATATCATAGAAATGCAGAACTACTACAAAGACCTATTGAATAACTAATTTATAAAATTGTTTCTTTGTCCATTTGTTCTGTGCTTTCAAGGTGATTCTATTCCTCTTAATTTTTTCAGACATAACCTTTCCATTTTCCTTTTGCCATTTGAAAAATGAAAATTTAGTTCTAGCTGGCTCATTACAGTTCAATAGGGAAGTCTCTGAACCATAATAAAACATTTAAAGCCACAATATTTTGAAAAGCAGAGTTTAGGGGAAAAGTTTGCCTCCAAAATGATGCCCCTCTCGTACATAGCTTTAATTCCCTCCCTCTGCGACTTAGTCTACCCAAGCTTAATTTTTTATAGAAACATTTGTATGGTATTGCCAAGCTGTCGATTGCATTTTCCACAGTTTAAATGTTTCTCGTATCCATGTAATGCTTTGTATACATTACATATTTAAAAGAAATTATGGTAGGAATATATTCCTTTAAAAAGTGAATGATAGAAGTAAAGAATCCTCTAAAAGCCCAACAGATGGTTTGGAGGATGTGTAAAACATGAAAGAATTACAAAAGCTGTCACTGTTTCTAAGCTGAAACCCACAGGGAGTCCAGGAAAAGCAGGTATTTCAATTTCCTAGGAAATAAGAGGTTTAAAAAAATATCATCTAATATGGTGACATGGAAGGTCCATTTGCAACTATTTCCCCTATGTAAATATGGCTCTTGTGACGAAACTTCTAATTTAATACAAGGGGAATATTCTAAAGGATTCTGAGCATGACCATTTTCTTGCTAAAGAAGATAAAATTCTAAGATGACTCTTGGCAAAAAAAAAGTCTCTGGATGTTACATTGAAGCTTTTTGGCTTACATAAGGAGAGTTTATAGAAATTAGCATTAGGGTAAGCAATTTATATCATTCACAAGTAACCAAAGCTCCAGTTTTCCTGTCATACTTAAAGGAATCCATTCAGAAGGACTGGATATAGTCATAAAATCATAGAACTGCTGAACTAGAAGAGACGAACCAATACGGAAATTGATTTGGCATTATACATTAAAAAATGACTAAATGCCCATACTCTATATACCAGCGATCCCACTGTGAAACATATATCTTAAAGCAGCCAAAAGCAGAAAATAAGGGCACACATACACTAAAATATTCAGAATAATGTTCTTCAAGGTAAGAAAGAATTGGAAATAAAATAGATGTCCTTGGATTAAGCAGTGATATAATGGAATATTATTAGGCATTAAGGAATGATGAATATAACCAATAACTATAAAGAATTTAGAGTAAAATGGGAAAATGTATATGAACCGATAGCAAAATAAGTAGGATCAAGAGAATAATGCACACAATGACTACAGTAAAGTAACTAGAAAGAAATATAATGAAATATATGATGAAAATATAACAAAAATTCTAGTGACTAAATTTGGCCCCAGAAAAAAAAGATGACAAATGCACCTCCATCCCTTTATTGGATAGGTGAAGGACTACAGCTCTAGAATATTGCTATACCCTCAGGTGTGATTGCTACATTAGTTGATATTGCTGAACTGTGTGCTTTTATCTTTGTCACTAGCTAGTGAGAAGAAGAAATATATGTATATATGTGTGCATATTACACACATGCATGACATAAAAAGGAAAAGGCATTAAAAAGTAACAGAAAGAAAGAATCTCATAGGTCATCTAGTTGAAACTTCTACTGAAAGCATGAATCATATTTTATTTTCTTTACAGATTTATGATTTCCAGTGAATGAAGATCCTATTAAGGATTTTCCTCAACCAATGTAGATTAGCACTTTGTATGCAACTTAGTCTCAGGAATTTTCTGAGATACTGAAAGGTTGTGACTTGTCATTATGTGTCATAGGTAAGAATTGAAACCAGATCTTGTTAAGCCAGAGGCCAGTTTTCTATATATTAAGACATCACCTCTTTGGTCTATAATATTATTAATAAGTTGTCATTCAGCTTCCATTTAAATATCTCAAGTGATGGAGACCTTAATTCCTGGGGCAATCTATTCCATTTTTAGACAGTTCTAAGTGTCATAAAATTGTTTGACCTTCTACTGAGTCAAAATCTGCTTCTCTGTGATTCCTTCCCACCTGTATGAGCTTGGTTTTATCTTCCATAGCTAAGAAAAAATAATCTATATGTCTTGAAAATGACAACTCATGAACATTCCTAATTCCTGTAACTAATCTGTACCTTTTTAACTCAATTTTTAAGAAAACCACTTGGAATCTGTGATTATTTTTTAATTATAACTCATTTTTGTTTCTTATTTTTGCCTTTTGTTATTTGTTCCTTCCTTTTCTACCTAATTTATCTTATTCCTTACTTGGAGATGGTAAACAAGAATGTTTCATATGAAGTGAAAGAAGAAGGTACTAATGGAGTTCTAGAAATAATTACAAGGCAGACATGTAGATATGTAATTCAAAAATGATTGGAGAAACGAATAGAGCTTGGGTTTGAAATGTAGCATAGAGAAAAATAAGTTTGGAGGAAAGTGATGGCTTTTTGGATTGGTTGTTTTTTTTTGTTTTGGTGTGTGTGTGTGTGTGTGTGTGTGTAGGATAAATTAGAGAGGTAGTGCTGTGTGATGCACCTTATAGCTAATCAATCAATGTTCATTAATGCATTGATAAAATGCTTCACCTCTTTTGTCAATCCATACTACCAGAAGAGGACAATAAGGCCCAAAATAGATTGCCTTCCCATCTTAGTGACTAATTTGTTCAACTAGTAATCAGAATACATGCCTTCTCTGTTTTGTGGGTTGTGGTTCACTCATAGCCTTAATGGCAATCAAAATGGGGTTATTCCTGTTACCTTTAGTTGTTTTTTTTTGTTTTGTTCTGTTTTGTTTTGTTTTTATTTCATGTTCCATGACTATGCAATTGAGAAATAAAAAGAATTAGGACAAAATACTGTTGGGAAGCAGGTATATTGGTTAAAAATATTATTGGCTATGAATTCCAATTAATGCAAGTAAGAATACAGAAAGGCATTGGGATTTTCATAATGAAATATCTGACTTTCTTTTTTAAGATTGCATTTTATTTTGAGTTCTAAATTATCTCCATCCTCCATCCTCTCCTTCTCATTTAAAAGGCAAGGAAAAATCCATTACAAAAACATACAAAATATATAAATCCATTACAAAAACATATGCAAAAAAATTGCCACATTAGCCATATACAAAATAAGAAGGAAGAAAAAGAAAAAGAGAAAAAAGTATGCTTCAATCTGCAATCTGACTCTATCGATTTTTATATGGAATTGGATAGTATGTTTCATCATTAGTCATTTGGAATTGTAGTTGGTCATTGTGTTGATCAGAATTACTAAATCTTTCAAAGTTGATTATCTTTACAATATTGTCACTTTGTATCAGTTCATACAGCTCTTCTCTTCTCAGGTTTTTTCTGAAACTATCTCTTTCATCATTTCTTATAGCACAATTGTATACCATCACATTATTATACTATAACTTATTCAGCCATTCCCCAATTACTGGGTATCCCTTGAGTTTCCCATTCTTTGCTACCATGAAAAGAGCTGCTATAAATATTGTTATGTGCAAGTCATTTTCCTCTTTCTTTGAACTCTTTGAGGTATAGACCTAGTGGCATAATATCTCTGGATCAAAAGATATGGACAGTTTAGTAGCTCTTTGGGCATAATTCCAAATAGTATTCCAGAATGGTGGGCTAATTCGCAGCTCCATCAACAATGAATTAGAAGCATCTCACTTTCCAAAATCCTGGATAAAATCGAAGGCTTAATATAATCAAAGAATACTCAGTTGTATTGAATTGTAAAGAATAATTCAGTTGTATTGAATCAATCAATCACCCTGTCAACAAGTCTTTAATTTCTGAGTACTGAAGTTCTTTGATCATAGAATGAGGACAGAAAAGATCTGGTGATTAGCTGAAAGAATGTCACCCTTTGGATCTATGCATAACAAAGCAAGCCTGTTTGGAATCATATATTCCAGTTGCAGTGAGTTAAATTCACTGGTGGTTGAATGTAATGATAAAGGATGCCTCAGAAGAATGCCCTTGATGGAAGAACATTGTTTCTTTCATCTCTTCTCCCCATTGACCAGGTGACAAATTTCAGAAGGTCAGAAGACCTGTAATTCCCTTCTTTGTTGATAGTACTTTCTCCAGAACAACAGTGGCTGATGGTAACATCTTCACCAAGAGCTGTGAAACACACTAAGGACAAACTAGACCCACTAATTAAAGGCAGTTTCTTGAAAACTCTCAGAGCTCAGCAAGAGCTATACCTTAAGGAAACTTTATGAGGACTTTTCTGCAAAGGGACAAAAGAAGGGGATGCTTCTATCACTATTCTTGCTGTAACTTCTCAGTAAATCCCTCTCCCAAAAGCTAATAGAATTCTAGTGACTGGCTGATAATGTGGAATACAACAGATCATGGGTCATTCTTGATAGTAATATAAACCCCTAGTCTAAACAATCAAGGTTACCTCTAGAATCCAGAATGAGAAGCTGCCTTTGGTGGACCAAGATCACCAGTATGATTGGGAGTAATTGGGAAGATAACCCTAGCAGGGTGGTTATACCTGGTTTTAGCAAAATATCTTTTATTGAAATCATTAAGGAAAGTCTATAGAGATATATTGATATTTTGCTTAATCTCTAGTCTAACTTACCTATCCTCGTTCTTGGTGAGCATAACTATTGTTGCATCTACAATTATAAATACTAAATTTCTAATAAGTAGTCACAGTTCCAAAAATCTCTATACCCTACTCGTAAACCCAAACGATAAGTCAATAAGAGATTCAATAAGTGCCTACTATGTTCCACACACTGTGCTAAGTTGATGATCCAAATAAGAGGCAAGTGATGGAAACCCTTGGTTTTTAGGAAGAAAAATCTGATGACTACCCCAAGAGTGGGTACCCTGGGTATTGTTCCCTGGGTGGCTCAGGATGTTCCTCAACTGGGAAAACAATAGAAACTACTTGATAAAAAGATCTTGTCATCATTAGATCTTGTGTAGCCACCATAATCACTGAAATACATATAAATAAGATATTTTCAGCATTTAGAGGATTATTTAAAATTGTCTTCATTTGAAACATAATGTTGGTTATTCGATTCAAGTCAATAAGCATTTCTTAAGTCTTACTATGTGCCAGGGACTATGCTTAATCACTGGGGATAGAAATATAAGCAAAAGAAAGACATAGAGGTGGGATCTTAAACTATGAAAATAAATTAGATTTTGAAAGGTTTCTAGGACAGTAGAAGGTGAATGTTACAAGCTTGAAGCAAATCCTAAATCATGTAATCATTTTCTAGTGATCTGTCATTTGGGGGAAAGACAGAAAGGGGCTAAGTAAATACTGACTCATTCATTAAAATCTATTTCTATGCTGTTACAAAATCATTTCTTGAAATTCCCCTAGAAACTGTTGCTCTTTTTTCTGGTAGCAGGTGGGAAGTACTTATACCTGTTAAAGGAAGATCTTGATTTTCCACCCTACATCTGGCCTCTGACAACCAAGCAAATACACACACACCACCCATTGGCTCGAGAGGGATCTAGAAATTAAGGTTCTGGCATCTGGCATTGCATATTGTCTGGAGCAGAATGTGTCTTTGCCAGATATCCTTTGGGGGATCTACCTTGAAATACACTTTTATATTCATACTCTCTGAGATGATATTGTGAGATGTTATTTAATGATAATTTATCAACCCTATACAGTAACACTAGGATTTTTCAGTTCAATATAATAAATATGTATTGTGTCTTCGGGGTTCTGTGCTAAACATTGGGGATACGAAGGTGAAAAATGACACTGTTCCTGACCCTATCTCATGCTATAAAGAGGCCAGAATTTTAAAGTAACAATAAGTACCATAAGAGTACCATAGCATGGTATAATAAATAGAGAACCAGTCTTAGACCCATTAAAACCTAGGTTCAAGTCTCACCTGTAATACATACTGGTTCTCTTGCTCTGGTCAAGTCACTTAACCTCTAAGTGTCCTAGGTAATGTGCTAAGACTGTAAATTGTAAAGTTTTCAACCTACTTTGGGAGAAGTAATTTCCTCATCTGTGAGTTCTCTGTAATCAATAAAACACAGTTTTCATCTCCATCCCTAGTAACAAATGCCATTTTTATAGCATTTTAAGGTCAATCATTTAGTAGGGAAGCAGTTATTAAGAGTTTACTATATTCCAGGTACCATGCTAGGCACAGAGAATATAAAAAGCTACGGGAATAGAAATACGCATTGGCCTCTTACTGAGGGACAGTCATTTTACTGAGAATGATTCTGAGAATGATTTTGATTGGTCCCCATATGTCTCCGTGACTGGGGGTTGTATAAAGTAGGGACAGCAACTGAGTGTTATGAGAGCACAGTCTTGCAGTGGAACCTAACACACACACACACACACACACACACACACACACACACACACACACACACACAAATACTCGCTCTCTCTCTCTCATATTGCCTCTTGGTACAAAGAGTCAGGCCTCACTTATACTTTCAACAAGAGATAAAGGGAGGGGTTTTCTCTTTTCTCTTCCCTCCCCTAGCAGCAATGTCAGCTATAACTGGAACACATAGCAACAGGAATCTATGCTTGCCTTGTGAGCCCATCACTGGGTCTCCTATTGCTAGTTAGCTCTTGTGTTTTGTGTTTCTTTCTCAGCCAGGTCTCCAAACAGCAGTCCTGAGAAGTGAACCCTTTTTTTAAGCCCTGGTGTCAACCTTATAAGCTTGAGCTTATAAGGAACTCTTGAGTCAGTGCTTATTACCCAGTAGGGATACTCCCAGCAACTATATCATTTCTTAAACGAGATGACCACCAGCAGGGACATTCTGAATCTAAAGTATCTAGTCTGGCTGACGGGTCTGGAATTGTGAATTGCTTAGGCAGCACAAGTCCAGATTTAAAGTGAAATATCTTTCAAGCAATTCCATGAGGTTGCCTTTATCTCCCAAGAGAGAATTATAGGGAGGGAAAGGGAACAGAGAAGGAAACAAACATTTATTAAGCACTTACAGTGTGTCAGGCACTGTTAAGGGCTTTAAAATATTATCTCATTTGATCCTCACAACAAACCCATGAAGTAGATGCTAATCTCCCTTTCCCATTTGAGGAAATTGAGGCAGAAAGAGATTAAGTCACTTGCCCATGGTCATACAGCTGGTATCTGAGGCTGGATAAAATAATTAATATAACAAGAATAGCAAGCATTTATATATCTTCTACTATGTACGAAGCACTGTGCTAAGCATTTCACAAACATCCCATTTGATCCTTATGACAACTGTAGGTGGTAAGTGTTATCATATTCTCCCATCTATACTTGAAGAAAGTAAGGAAACAGAAGTTAAGTAACTTCCCCAGGGCTCACACAACTAGTAAGTGAATTTGGTTGGATTTGAACTCAGGTCTTCCTGACTCCAGACCCAGCACTCTATCTACTACATCACCTGGCTGTTTTGTGTTTTATTTGTTAATATGCACTTATATATCTTTTGCATTTTGAGTATGCTTTTGTTGTCATATACTCAAGATGTAGCTATTGGGAAGAGAAATCTCTTCCTGGTCTCACTATATGACCAAAGAACAGATGACAGAGGGTCTGTCCAAAACAGAAATGAGGAGCAACCATTGTATTGGTCTTATATATACTGAGAGGAGAGATAATTCTATATGACCCCTATGATTCCCAATGGCTAATTCCTTTGACACAACCTCCCATAACAGGGACAAACAGGAATCACTCAAGAGTTGCTATGTGATCTCAGCAAAATGAAGTACTATCCATCCCTCAGCAAGAGGGAAATATACATGTCCATCCCCAAAGAGCTAGAGCACTGTGTTCCATGAGACTCATCCTCCCAACACCCAACACACATTCTCTTGTTTGAGTCTCATAACAATCCCATAAGATAAGTATTTTTTGTTGCCACTGTTAGGGTTTTCTTGGTAAAGGTACTGGAGTAGTTTACCATTTCCTTCTCCAGCTCACTTTGCAGATGAGGAAAATGAGGAAATCATTGCTAAATGATTTCCCCAGAGATGGTCAACACAGCTAACAAATGTCTGAGGCCAGATTTGAAATCAAGTCTTCTTGACTCCAGGCCCAGAATTCTAACCACTGTGCTACCTAGCTACCCCTAAGAAAAGTATTACATGAATCATTGTCTCTTTTTTAAAGATTTAGTACCTGCAACTCAAGAGAAGTTAAGTAACTACCAAATGATCTTAGAGACAGGCTTATACTGACTCCAAGTACAATCTAACAAATATACAATGTTGAAATTTTCCCAGGACAAGATTCAAGTATACTTAACTTTTTATGACATCCACCTTCAGGTCTCCTCATAAGCATATTACATTTATTTAGTGGTTCTCTGCCCTTGGACTAAAGGACTTGTCCTACAAATTGGCACAATAGATGGAAAAATATTCTTCCTGAGAGAAACAATACAGTTTTTCCCAGAGACAGCATAGTGTGCAGAAAAGGCAAGTGATGCTGAGATCAGGAGCAAGCTGGGTTCAAATCCTGAATCTTACACATGGTATGTAACTATGGGGAAATTATTAAGTTCCTCTGTCTGTTTCTTTATCTATAAAATAAGAATGATGAAATGACTCCCTATGTGAAATAATGTCTTAAAGTGCTTTGTAAATCTTCAAGGGTAAATTAAATGTTAAATATTACTATGGTTTAACAAAAAAAAAACTCAACCTAACTTGCTGCTGTCTAAGACTTTTTTTAATTCTAAGAGCTAAGGTCCTTTGGCTTTAGATTGTGACCCCTTTTGTAATGCAAAAGTAACCTTATTGATTATTTACACTTTAGTGAGAATGACCTGCTCAAGGGAAAAAAATTCAAAAGAAATTTTAAAAAGTCTCTGAAAGATAAAGAAACTCTTGGTATGTATAATAATTATTTTAAGGGATTTCCAGGTTAAACTATGGAAATCAATGAAAAAAATTTGGTATACTGGCTGAATTGTATTCAATGAAAGGACACTTTTGGTTGTAGTTAAATACTTTTGATAATTGACAGCATTAGAATCTCTGGACAGACTTTATGTGGCATCATCTTTAGAACAAAGATTATGAACTTGAAGATATAGAAGTCATTTGATCCAACTGTGTTCAAAGCCCACTATATTTACTAGCCATGTGACCCAAAGCAAATCTCTTAACTTCTCTGGGCCTCTGTTTTCTCAACTATTAAATGAAGGGCTTAGACTTGAAGACATCTAAGATACTTTCTAGTGCTAAATCTATGATCCTAAAAATACTGAGGCTTGGGAAAGAGGATTTCTGTGGATTTAAATTTTATTTTGACAATAATGTTACATTTTCCATCTCGAAGGTTTTCAAAAGTCACACTGTGGTTAATGTGTTTTGTGTTATAGTAGGAAAGTAGCTTCGTTAAATTGTCAATTGACTAAATCTTCAAAGAATTTGAAAAAAAAAGAAGAAACCTTAGAAATAATTGTTGAGATATTTGTATTAATGTTAATCTGAAATGGCTTTTACTTACTCTTCATCACAATTCTATGCATAAACTTGGTTTACTCATGTTTCAGAGGAATCATATCCTTTAGTTATTCCAAAATCTTTTATTTATTACCTAAAATGGAGAAACAGTCTGGCTATCAGATAGGATTAAAAATACTCAGATTCACCCGCTTTGTCCTGCTATTAAAAAAGTGTAGAGAAGATGGAGGCTGAAAAGCAGGGACTAGCGTGAGCTCCCCACCAAGTCCCTCCAAAAACCTATAAAAATGGCTCTGAACCAATTTTAGAACTGCAGAACCCACAAAGTGGCAGAGGGAAGCAGGGCTCTAGCCCAAGACAGCCTGGAGGGTCTCTGGGTATCCCGCACGGAGCTGGGAGCTGAGGGGAGTGGAGCTGAGCAGAGCCCAGTGTGGGCGGTGCAGACCGACCAGACCAGGAGCTGGGCAGAGCATGCCCTAGTACCCTGAATCAGTGAGCTGTGGCATTTACCAGACCACTCAACAAACACAAAAGACAACAGAGAAGGTTAGTGGGAAAAGCTGCCCGGGACAGGGAGTTTGCAGTTCGGCCACCACCCCAGGGGCAGCAGAGGTGGGGCAGCTTTAGAATTACAGCTGCCGTTGCTTCTGGCCCCAGGCCCACCTGGTGGGAGGAATTAAGTGGCTGATCAGAGCAGGAGTGAAGAGCCTGCTGAAGATCTAAGCCCAGTCCTGGTAGGGGGTTCTTGGGGAAGGAGGAGTGCTGGTGTGGCAGCGCATCCGCCCAAGCATGGAACATAGAACTCTTTAGTCTACAAGCAGTCATACCTCACGGAAAAACTCAAGGTCAAGTAAGTTGGCTGGGAACATAGCCAGGCGGCAAAAAACACACCCAGATTCAGTCTCAGAATCTGGAATCCTTCTTTGGTGACAAAGAAGACCAAAACATACAGTCAGAAGAAGTCAAC
>CM053627.1:124729246-124750370 GCA_028646595.1 Phalanger gymnotis | reverse complement strand
GCTCTGCCTCACCAGCACTGCTCCTTCCTCAAGAACCCCCAACCTGGACTGGACTTAGATCTTCAGCAGGCTCTTCACTCCTGCTCTGATCCTCCACTTAATTCTTCCCACCAGGTGGGCCTGGGGCCAGAAGCAACTGCATCTGTAGTTCTGTAGCTGCCCCACATCCACTGCCCCTGGGGTGGTGGCCGAACTGCAAACTCCCTGTCCCCAGCAGCTTTTCCCATGAACCTACTCTGTTGTCTTTGGAGTTTATGGGTTGAGAAGTCTGGTAACTGCTGCAGCTCACTGATTCAGGGCTCTAGGACATGCTCCACCTGGCTTTTGGTCTCGTTGGTCCACGCCACCCACGCTGGGCTCTGCTCAGCTCAGCTCTGCTCCCCTCCGTTCCCAGCTCCTTGTGGGATAGACTTTATCTAGAGACCATCCAGGCTGTCCTGGGCTAGAGCTCTGCTACCCTATGCTACCCTGTGGGTTCTACAGTTCTAGAATTGGTTCAAAGCCATTTTTATAGGTTTTTGGAGGGACTTGGTGGGGAGCTCACGCTACTCCCTGCTTTCCAGCTGCCATCTTGGCTCCACCCCCAATAATTACCAATTTCTAATACAGTTTGAGATCTGTATTTCATATTCTTTTTCATTAATTCCCTGGATATTCTTGACCTTTTGTTCTTCCAGATGAATTTTGTTACTATTTTTTCCAGCTCTATAAAATAATTTTTGTTAGTTTGATTGCTATTGCAGTGAATAAGTAAATTAAGTGAGGTAGAATCATCATTTTATTGTAATAGCTTAGCTTACCCATGAGCAATTGGTATTTTTCTGATTTTTTTTTAGATTAGACTTCATTTGTGTGAAAAGCGTTTTGACATTTTGTTCACAGTTCCCGGTTTGTCTTGAAAGATAGACTGCCAAGTATTTTATATTGTCTATAGTTATTTGAAATTGAATTTGTCTTTCTATTTCTTGCTACTGGACTTTGTTTGTAATGTATAGAAATGCTGATAATGTATTTGGGTTTATTTTGTATCCTACAATGTTGCTAAAGTTTTTTTTTTATTATTTCAAGTTTTTTAATTGATTCTCTAGGATTCTCTAGGTCTATCATCATGTTATCATTCTAGTTCCTTTAATTTCTTTTTCTTCTCTTTTTTCTGAACCTCTTATAGATGGTCTGAACTGGTTTCAACTGTTCTGACTAATTTTGTCTGGTCTGAACCAGTTTTATCTGCTTTTGGCCATTTTAAACTGCTTTTGGCTGGTTTAAATCTATCTGAGATGGTATTGGTTGGTCTGCACTGGTTTAAACTGGTTTGAATTGATTTTGGCCAGTTTAAATCAATATTAGCCAGTCTGAATTGTTTTTAGCTGCTCTGGAATGCTTTTAACTGGTTTTGGCCAGTTTAAAATGATCTGAACCAGTTTAAACTGGTCTGAACTGGTTTTAACTGTTTTGAACTGCTTTTCACAGGTTTTGGCTAGTCTGAACTGGTTTTAACTGGTTTTGAGCAGTTTAAACTGCTCTGAACCAGTTTTAACTGGTTTTAGCCTCACCCAATTTAAATAGATTTTGGTGAGTCTGAGCTGGTTTAGACTGTTTTAGCGGGGTCAAACCATTTAAAACTGATTAAGAAACATTCAAATCAGCTAAAAGCAATTCAGACCAGTTTAAACCAATTTTAAGAAGCTGAAATCAGAATTTGGATGACTGATAACAGCAACAATAAGAGCTCACATTTCTGTAGGGTTTTAAAATTTTCCCTCACCACAAGCCTGTAACAATCCTTTGAAGTAGAAGTGTGTTTTTTTCTACTATTCAACCATTGAGGAATTTAATGAGATTCAGATCTCCCAACTCCCATCCCACTTGAGCCTACTCATTTCTTGACCTTTCACAGGATATTCCTGGTCTTTCACTCAGAGTAACAAGTAGACAACAAGAGGCAAAACAATATAGACAATGGAATTGTAAACTAAAAAAGCAAGTCAGGGTTGAGGTGATGGATTTACAAGTGAAGTCTACCAAACATTAATGGAAAAAATTAATCTTACTGGTAAAAAAGTATTTGAAAAAATAAATAACATTCTTAGCAAATTGCTTCTCTGATATAAATATAGTTTTGATACCTAAACCAGGGAGAGAAAAACAGAGAAAGAAAACTTTAGGCCAATTTCCCCAATGAATGTTGATACATTTTTAAAAATAGAATACAAACAAGGAGATTACAGCAATATATCACAAACACCATACACTATAACCAGGTGGTATTTTTACCAGGAATGCAAGACTGATTTGATATTAAGAAACTATAAGAAACTAACCATATTACTTGCAAAACCAACAAAAATCCTATGACTATATCAGTAAATGCAGAGTTTTGATAAAATACAATACCTAACCCTATTTTTTTTAAATTAGAAAACCTATAAGAAAACTAGAACAATAGAAGTGGATAGGTTATGAAGGGCTGGAATAGAATCTATTGTTTCAGCTAAAGTTAAAAAAAAAGGTAGGACTAACAATCATAATCTTACATGAAGCAAAAGCAAAAAAAACATTGAAAAAGGGTAAGCAGGAAAACTGCATCTTGCTAAAAAGGCAACACAGAAAATGGAGCAATATCAATTTTAAACATATTGACTATATTAAATGCACCAAAATCCTTAAAGTAAATCTTTAAAGTAAAAGCTACATGACTTACAGGAGTAAATAGATAGCAATAGTATACTTGTGGAGAATCTCAACTTTCTGTGAGAGCTAGACAACTCTATCCATAAAATGAAGAAAGAAGTTAAGGAGATGAATGGAATTTTAGAAAAATTATATATGAAAGACCTCCGGAGAAAGTACAATGGGAATAGAAAGGACTATGCCTTTCCCTCAGCTGTACATGGCACCTTCACACAAAAAAATTATGTTGCATTAAAAACCTCCTGAAAATGCAGAAAAGTAGAAGTATTGAATGTATCCTTTTTAGCCCCACATGCTAGAAATATTGCAATAAAGGCCAACAAATGATAGAATGAAAATTAATTGGAAACTAAAAAAAATATAATTTAATGAATGAATGGGTAAAAGAAACAATATAGAAATAATCAATAATTTTATTAACAATAATGAAAACAATGAGACAGTATACCAAAATTTGTGGGATGTAGCCAAAGCTGTACTTATGGAGAAATTTGTATTTCTAAATGTATGCATCAATAAAAAGATAAATAAATTGATCATGAAACAAAAAAAAAGACTAGAAAAAGAACAAATTTAAAATTTCTTATTAAACAGCAAAATGGGAATCTTTAAAATCAAAAGAGAAATTGATAAAATTGAAAGAAAAAATTGAACTAATAAATAAAACAAGGAGCTAGATAAACTATTGGTTCATTTGTTTTATTTTTTAAAGAAAAACAAATTGTCAGTATGTAAAATAGAAAGGGTAAATGCACCATCAGTGAAGATGAAATTAAAACAATTGTTAGGAGTTATTTTGCTCAATTATAAAATGAATTAATATTTACAAAAATATCAATTGTCCAGATTAATAGAAGAAACGGAAGACCTAAATAACCCTGGAGGGGGGGGCGGATAAGTAATTGAACAAGCCATAAATGAACTACATAAGAAAAAAATCCCAGGACCATGTGGATTTAAAGAATAATTAATCCAAATACTACATAAAATATTTGGGAAAATAGATGGAGTCTTGCCAAATTCCTTTTATGACACAAATATGGTTTTGATATCTAAACCAGGGAGATAAAACACAAAGATAGAAACCTTCAGGACAATTTTTTCTAAAGAATATCAATGCAAAAAAATTTAATAAAATATTAGCAAGGAGATTATAGCACTATATTGCAAAGATCATACACTGTTACCAGGTAAGATTTATACCAGAAATGCTAAGAATGCTAAGAATGATGCAATGTTAGAAAACTATAAGCATAATCCACCATATCAACAACAAAAATCATATGATTACACAAATATATGCAGAAAAAGCTTCTGACAAAATACAACACTAATTCCTATTAAAAACATTAGAAAGCAAAGGAAAAAATGAAGCATTTCTTAAAATGTTTAAATGAAGAGAAAACATTATCTTTAATACGGAAAAGCTAAGAGCTTTTCCAATAAGACCAGAAGTGAAGGAAGGATGTCTGTATCACCACTATTATTCAATTGTGATAGAAATGCTAGCTAAAGCAATGACAAGATAAAGAAATCAAAATCATAAAAAATAAGCAACAGGGGAACAAAACTATCACTTTTCATAGATGACATGATGATATACTTAGAGGACCCTAGAGAATCAATTAAAAACCTAGCTGAAAAAATTAATTTCAGCAAAGTTTCAGGATATAAAATAAACCCACATAAATCATCAGCATTTCTATATAATACCATCAGAATGGACAAGACAGAAACCAATTACTCCATGAGACAACTAGATATATTAAAGCAAAGTCAAAAGACCAAAAAAATAGAAGACAATGTATGGAAGGTATCTCAAAGCAAAAACAACTGACCTGGAAAACAGATTGCAGAGTAGTAAAATAATCATCATTGGATTACCTAAAAGTCATGACCAAAAAAAGAAAAGATGCTAGCCATCTTACTTCAAGAAACATTAAAAGAAAACCACCCAGATCCCTTAGAACCAGAGGATAAAATGGAAGTAGAAAAAATCCACCAGTCACCTCCTGAAAGAAATCCCATATTGAAAGCTCCTTGTAATATGGTAGCCAAAATCCAGAGCTTCCAGGTCCAAGAAAAAATGTCAAGCAATCAGAAAGAAAGAATTCAAGTACTGAGGAGCCACAGTTAGGCTCACACATGATTTAGTAGTCACTGCTACAAAGGAGCAGAAAATTTAAAATATAATATTCCATAATATTCAAAAGGTATAGGCTTATTGCCAAGAATAATTTACCCAGTAAAACTGAGTATAATACTGAAACAGTAAGGCAATAAAACAATATAGGTGATAATTGTCAAAATGCCTATGTAGTTCTGTATTGCAAAGTATACGAGACTCTCCACATAGAAGACAAAAGAATTAAACCATTTATTCAGACACCAGAGAACCATATCCCATAACCAAATGCTCACTTCCCACAGCCAGTCAATCCACTTCATCATAACAGCAAGGAACCCAAAACATTCAATACAGAATATCACAACATGGAGCCTCACCATCACGAAACCTCTCTGACACCCTGCTGGGGTCTTCCCAAAACAAACTCACAGCACAGCTAAGTCAGCCTGTTCGGTTCTAACAATCATGAGGGTGGCCATTAGCAGCCATTAGCAACCATAACATCTTTCTCTCTTTCAGCATTTCCTGTAACATAACTTCCTTTTCCTTTCAGGAAGCTCCTCCCACCAAATATGTCTTAGGCTTCCTGTGACATAAGCAGGTCACATGGACTATTAATGGTTGGGAAAGATGTTCAAATCTAATTGCTACTACAAATACTGGGGGAGGGGTGTGTGTTCAGAATGAGGCTTTAATTAAAAAGAGGACTCCAAAGCATTACTCATGAAAAGACTGGAGATGCTGTAATAGGTAACTATATGACATAATCTGAGAGGAACCAAAAAGGCTTTGTCCTCCCTCCCCATATGTGATTAAATTCTAATACCAAAACAAAGAAGAAGAACAACAAAAACCTGCTCATTTAGACAAACAGTCTCCTATCTTCACTACTAATAAACCTAAGAAACAAAGATATACTGCCCCCAAGCAGTAGGTGAACTGGATAAAGTGCTGGACTTGGAATCAGGAAGAGTTATGTACAAATCCTGTCTCAGATACTTATGCTTAATAATTACTTGATTTCATGCAATTTTCTTAACTTCTCTAGTTTCATCATCTGTAGAATGGGAATAATAAAGTATCTACCTGTTAAGGTTATTGTGATGATCAACTGAAATAACATGTGCAAGGTGTATTGAAACTTTAAAACCCTATATAAATGTTAGCTTTTATTAGCAAATCATTTCCTCACTCAACCCTTAGTATAGATTCAATTTAATTAGCTCAATTTCTTGGGCTTCTAAAGGAAGGAATGGGGATTTTGATGGAGTTCAAGGAGGCAAAAGAAGTAATCTCTGAGCATTTGGCACAGCTCATAGTGAGCATAGAACTAAAGATTTGGTGCCATTTGGCAGCAAGAGGGTAGTTGGTAACCTTAAGGGAGAGAGAAAAGGGGTAGCTGAAAGAAGTTACAGGAGAGGAGATGGAAAATCATGGAGCATAAATTAAATGTCTCTATTGAGAAAATGATAAAATCTGATAAATACATTAATATTGCAAGGAACATAATTGTTCCAAAATTACAGACATTTCCAAGTGGAGATGGAATTGTACCATGCCACAAGTCACAAAAGGTTAAGAAATGTATTAAAGAGGTTGAGATAAGCATGTGTCAATGGCCTGGGAACTTACTTGATGTCAACTCCTCTGACAACCTGTGGTCCATAATCAAGGCTAGGCCTCGAAAAATAGGATGTTTATCTGAGATATATTTAATGCCCAGTGTGATAAAAGTGTGGTTTCATGTAGTTGCTGTTCAGTTATGTCTAACTCTTTGTGACCCCATTTTGGGGTTTTCTTGGCAAAAATACTGGAGTGGTTTACCATTTTCTTCTCCAGCTCATTTTACAGATGAAGAACTGAAGCAAACAGGGTTAAGTGACTTGCTCAGGGTCACACAGCTAGTGAATGTCTGAGGCTGGATTTGAACTGGTGAAGATGAATCTTCGTGACATCAGGACCAGCATTCTATCTGCTGTGCCACCTTGCTGCCAATCCGGTTTCATAATAAAGAATGTGTGTCAAAATCTTGTGAAGCCAATGCCATAGCATGCAAAACAAGTGACTGAGGCAAAAAGGAGTCATATTTAATGTTAAAATTATTTTAAGGATCTAAAAAGTTGTGAGATTTATTGTACAGTAATACATTTAATTATTTTACTTTGTCCCAATTAATATGCACACCATTGTAGCTGTATCACAAGTCAGATTAAATTAGAGATCAGGATGCGTGTTATATATGATCTGTGTCATATGTAAATTAGCATGTGATTTTTTTAAAAAATGAATAATAAATATAAGAATTTTAAAGGCCTTTAAGAATATTGGTAGGTCCCTCTAGCCATGTACTCTATGAAGGCGAAGGAGTTTTAAAGGGAGAAAAATGACTACTTGGAAAAGTGGGTCAGATATGCTGGCACACTGCTCCTTCTTTCCTCCACTTCCAGCTGTCTTTGCTCAGTATATCAGGTCAGCTGCACATCATCTCCTCCTGGATTGGAGGAATAGTTGTGAATATGGCTATTTTTGACAGTTGAATGTACTGGGACAGCCCCTCCACTGAGTAGCTCATCAGAAATTCAGCCTTTCTATTTAACCTACAATTCCAGTCATTTGTGAAGCTGCCCATTGGGTATCAGAGGCACTGGGGGCAATTTCTCTGGAAAGCTGCTTTTAGGCCAGTTCCCCTGGACGCAGTAATAGGCAGCTCCTTTTTTAAAAATTTTCTTTCCACTCAAAAGCAGCCTCTGATTATCAATTGCTAAGGTCCTAGGCTATGTTAGTGACAGCCATCATGCTGTAGAAGCTATGGGTGACCTTGCTAATTATTGAATGTCACAAGTTTCTAGTTATGGATTCCCAGGGTGAATATTGATCTCCTGAAAAAGGAGAAAACAGAGTATGAATTTTACAAGGAAAGTAAAAATGCCTCTTTTCTGATAACACCACCTCCCTTTTCTTCTCCTATCTAAAACACCACTAACTGCCTTCCAAGGATCCTTCTTTCCTTAGCTCTGATTTTTCAAAAACTAAACAGCTTATCAATTAACATGCATTTCTTTTGTCTCCCTTCCCCATCTTCCCCCCACACTGAGAAGGAAAAAGAAAATCGAACTCTTACAACAATTATGGATAATCAAGCAAAATAAATTTCTATGTCAGTTATGTCCAAAAATGTATGTCTCATTCTTTATCTTGAATCCATCACTTCTCTCTCAGTGGATGGTTTCCTTAATGGCCCTCTGGAATCCTTTTCCTTAACTATATCATGTGCTCAAATCAACTTGAATTTCCAACAGTAACCAGTTGCTTTGTCTTCTCACCTTTAATGTTGGGGATGTCTGTAACCTTTGATGTTAATACTCCCCTAACTGCAAGCTGTCTCACTCCAAATTCTGGGCACTGCTGTTTTCCTAATGAGGGAGAGATAAGAAGTCCTTTGGTCAAAGTCATAAATGGCTATGCTGACTGTAGGGCAAATGCCACAAAACAACCTGAGCAAACACACACACACACACACACACACACACACACACACATACACACACACTTTAAAATCAAAATCAACCCTCCAAGATAAGTACTATTTGCTGACAGAGGGGAAAGGGTGGTAAGAACTTGAAAGAGACTATGGATTCCTAGTCACAAGTTTCCCTGTAGAGAGAAAGCCTCTGGTATAATACCCTGTTGAAAGGAGACAGAGACTCCTAAACAGGGAGCCCTGATGACAGGAGGTTCTAGGAAACTGCTAGGATTCCACTATAGATACTAATGGAAGGGAAGAAAGGAAATACAGGTGAGGCAGACTAGAAAGGAGCTCGAAGGCCTCGGGATTCCATGACCAATGCATTTCACTTTTGCAGGTGGCTTTTGGGCAAGCTTCTAATATACATATTTTTGCATTCCTTGGTCCAGTAGGTTCAAAAATTGCCAGGTAGATAGCCTCAGCACCTACCAAGAAGGAACTTGAGCCCACCAGTATGTAACAGACGTGGAAATAGGAGAGCCTACACTAATTAAGTACGATTGTATCAGATGACTCTAGCCAATACTAGTGTGACACAGCCAACAATCTATGCTGGCTTCTTTTCTTCTGGATCCCTTACTTTGTAATGGTCCTTCAACAATGAAATTCCTGACTTCATAATAATAGCTACCATTTATCTAGTGCTGTGAGCTTTACAAATCATCTTACATTATTTCTCATAGCTACAAAATCATAAATCTTTGATGTATCTCATCTGTTCATCAATGAAACTTACAGGTATTAACAGCCCTATTTTACAGATGTGAAAACTAAGACCTAGAGGAATTAAATCATGATCAAACAGCTAGTAATGCTGGAGGTAGTATTTAAGCAAGTCTCTTCAATGCCCTTTATACTAAACCATCCTCCCTTATATAATTATACATAGGACTTTGAGCAAGCCATTTGATCTTTGTACCCCTCAATTTCTTCATCTGTAAAACGATGGAGTCGTACTCCCTATATGAGCCCTAAGTTCCCTTCCAATTCTGGATCTTATGTGGACTAAAATGTCCTCCACTCATATTCAAGCTTTTTACTTTTTTTGGTGTAAATGCAATAGATGTTTTTATTGTCATGATTGTCATCATTATTGTTATTAGTGCCATCGAACTCAAAAAGAACTTTTTAAAATTCCAGTCTAAGTATGTCCATCTCCTCTTCAAAATCCCTTCAGAAATTGTCACTTTTTTTCCTCTAATTCATTATTAGGTACAATTTGTGGAGTTTGCATGAAGATTTTTAATATCTCCGGATATTCAGCTTTTTCACACTTCAAATTTTAGTAACTACTTGATTATAGCTCTTATTTCACCCCCAATACATATTGCAAGGTGAAGTTACGAAATTATTTCACACAATTGCTCTGCACTGGTCATCAATACATTCTTATTCAGCTTAGACCTTACTCTTTAGATATTAGTGAGGAAAAAAATCAGCACGTGCTGGCAAATATTTAACAACCAGCTCTATGGGGGGTGGAGGGAGATGTACATATGACACACTTATAGGCTTAATCTGAATTATTTACATTTTCTCCACTGCTTGCTTATGTCTACAGAATTAACAAACAATAAATCAAACCCTTATTTGTATCCTTTGCCAGTTTCCAAGGTGTAAATGCTCTCACTGAACATTTAACAATGAGCTCCTGGGAGTCAGTATGAGCTGACTCTGGGACGTCACCGTATAACTGGTAAGATCTGATTCCAAGTTTCTTTTGATACAGTGTCATTGTTATTCAATTGTTTCAACCCGGTCTGACTCTTCATGACCCCATTCAGGGTTTCCTTGGCAAAGATATTGAAGAAGAGTTTGCCATTTCCTTCTCCAACTCATTTTATAGATGTGGAAACTGAGGCAAATAAGGTTAAGTAACTCACTCTCAGGAAGACGAGCCATTCTGACTCCAGGCATGGTATTCTATCCACTGGGCCACCTAGCTGCCTTTTGATATAGTGCTGAAACATTATAAGAGCATTCATATCTTTGGTCCATTTCATGAGTACACATGCTTCACTCACTTTAATAGTCAGAACCTTTTGCAGTAAAGCATTTCTAGGAAGTGGGCTATTAGTATTTCTAATTCATTCTGATATTTCTTTTCCTTTTAAAATACCTGAACACGAAGGAGTGTCATTCATTTCTCTGACTTCAATATCAAGCTAATCATCACAATAGTTTTGAATAGGGCCACCCTGGGGTACTAAACTAATCAGTGGTATCATCAGGGCTCAATTTACCATTGTTTGGGCACGCACGGTGTTTTCTGTACATAACCCTGACTGATGTTCCCCTACTTTGCCTTTATCTTTTTAATTGGGTTAAATTTTGAGAAGTTTATTATTTTTACCATTATCATTATAATAATAATTGTTATTATAGAATTACTACTAATTATTCTTAGTCCTAGCCTTCTCTCACTTGGCCCATCTTCTCACAGTTATCCAAGTGCCAGCTCTGATGAAACCCATCTTGGCTAATTTGAACCGATTTCTTCAATAAATGTAAACCAAAAGGGAAAGCCTGGAAAACATCCAAAGAAGGAGAATTCAGCACTGTGAAGAAGCAAACCCTATAACAGTGGGTGGCCAGAGCTCATGGGAAGACAGTAGCATCTGTGGTAGAAATCTGACAGGAGTTCCTTAGTAGATAATCAGTTCTTTGACATTCCAGTCTATTTAGGGAAGCAAGTGCGGCATGAGAGGCAGGGAAGTCAGGGTAGGGAGGTTTCATTAGCACAAAGGTCACTACTATGGGGCATGCATTTTTATGAGATGCTATAGCTAATTGTGAGGCTGTTAGACTGTACTTTTTGCCGACTGTCAGCTTTCTTGGTTTAATGAGACAGCCTGTCTTCACAGCTCACTAGCCAGTGCTGGGAGCATTGTGGTGATCACTCCTTCTGTGGCAACCAAGCTTAGCTTTAAGGAAAATAAATTATACTAAGGTCAAGGGACTAATAATTGTTGTTTCATAAGCAACTAAAACCTGCTATTTCAGCTTGTGAGGGAAAAGAAGACCTATGTAAGTCTTTAGTAGTTTACAAACTCTTAAGATTGTGTTTTCTTTACTTATTTTAATTTTTAATGGCAGTCAAATTGTGGACCTGATCCTCTGAAAACATGACATAGAGGTGAGAGTGTAAGATTCAGAACAAGACATGGGGTAAAAATTTCTGCTTGATCATGAGCAGGGCACTTGATCAAGTTCCTTGTCTATGAAAAATGAGATGATAATAATATAATGTATAAAATGGAAATCATTAGGGAACTCTCCTAATAAACCTCCTACCAATAGTACCTACTTCACAGAATTGTGAGGCTCAACCGAGATCATATAGATACTTTTCCAAGACTCCCTCTTGTACACCTTATGTTTCAGTCAAATTGATCTACCCATATATAACAACCAATTTCTCACATTTGTGTCCCTGCATTCCTCCTATTGGGAAGGAATACTCTTCCTTCCCACTTTTGTCTCTTGGAATCCCCTCGTCTTTCAAAGTTTAGCTGTGACACCATCAACGATGGAAAGAAACTGAGACAAACCAGGTCAAATGACTTCCCAGAGTTACACAGATAGTAAATGTCCGAGGCCAGATTTAAACTCAGATCTTCCAGACTAAGGCCTGGCATTCTATTCTCTGTGCCACCTAGCTGCCCCTTCTTACCTTACTATCATTTTTTAAATGCAAAAAAACAAGGCACTCAAAAGTTACAGGGTAGATGAGTGAGATATTAGGAGAGTAGACTGGGGAGAAAATAGGCTTTGGTCACTAGTTCTGTTGACCTAATATTCACTGTTGCAGTGGTTCAATAGAAATGCCCATTTACCTAAGGCATATGTGGGACCTAGGACAGGTGGAAAGAAATTATTTGCCTATTATACTACATTAATGGAGGACAAGAGAATTCCTTGGATTATGTTTAGGCTTTCATTGGTCTGTGAGACTGTTGCGATTTCTAATATATATTGATCAGAAATAGCCACCCTACTCTATAAGAAATAGTGTCTTGTGTAGAACACTATAGATTGGCCTTGACCTCTTATTTGTAAGAAATTCTTTTGAAAGAAGAAATGTTAGCAGAATTGATTTGATATTCCTGATTACAAACCAAGAGGTGGGTTTGGAGGGGGAAGGGTACATACATTTAGGGTTGCAAAAAGGTTGATGAGGCTGAGAAACATGGTGACTAAGGTTTTCTGAAATAATGGTAGAAAAGAGCTAGTCATAAATTAGGATAACAAAGCCCCAGGGTAAAATTTTCTCTTTAGCATCAAGGTGGTTAGAGAAGTTGTGAAGGAGATGGTAAGCTACACGGCCACTTTTTATCTTTACAGAAGGAATTTCTTTATTCTTGACCAAAATTTGTAGCAAGTTCATTGATTGCATTATAAATTTGACTCATTTTGTAACAAAGCCAATATATGCCAACTTTTTTTTTCAGAAGTGTTTAGCATATGGGCAAAATATTACTTAAAGGTCTGAATTTCTGGTGTAGTATCTAGAGAGATACACACATATTAAGAATTATTGAGTCAGCCTTTGTACTTTTTAAAATTCATATTTAACTAACTTGTTCATTGTGTTTGAAAAAAAGTAAAGAAAACAAAGAGAAATATCACAGGTGCTAAAAGCTCACAGAAACCTAGGAACAAACTGTAGTGAATGACCCAGAAATAACTTGAATAAGCTCTTTTATGGTTCTTTTGCACTAAAAGAGTGCAAATTGGAAAATTTAAAACTCAGAGCAAATGCTGAAATGGAATAGACAGGATCTGACATCTGCAAAGAGCCACCTCATTTGAACTGTGCATTTTGGTAAGGTAAACATTTTTATGGGATCATTTGAATTGAGGGGATCCAAGTGTCATGCAACCATATATTTGGTTTAAAGGCCAAGTTATTTTTTTAAGGTGGTTTGTTGTAGGTTACTAAAGTAAAATGTAAATTGTGGGCTGTCATTGGTCATGGGCTAGCTATGTTTCAAGTGGCTTAATAGTGAAGAGTCCTCCCCATCGAAAAAAAAATAAAACTGGTAATTCAAAGGGAGGATAGAGACTGTTTACTTCTGTCTCAGTGTCTACCTCGTGCACAATAAGCACTTAATAAAATTTTTTGTGTGTTGGATTAGATTGGGGAAGTATCCAACTTAATTTTAAGCTGTTTCTCAGTGTATTGTAAGCAAAAATTCATTTTGCTTATCACAAATTTTCTTTGAATAATATTTTGAATTTATCTTCTGAAACCATCTCTTGAATATATATCATAAAAGCTATGTAGGAGAAACCCTTCTAATAGGACTACATTCATTATAAAGGGCTTAGCCATTCAATCACTAACCCAGACCTTGGGGGAATTCCTGATTTTCATTAAGATAAAGCTAAATGAATTAGTACAATTGTTGTAGAATTTTGGATAGTCTATGTAAAGCAGCATTTCCATTTTATATAACTTCCACAATTGGCATGGTATAGATTATGAATGAAAATGTTTCATGCCTATCTTTAAATGATTCTCATTCACATTGAAGGAAGCTAGAGACAAAGTATTTGGAGAAACTATTCCATCTTTTCCTCTGATCCAATATCCCCTGTAGACCCTAATTTCCTCATCTGAAAAATGAATATAATAACAATTTCACTGCAAACTTCACAAGGACATTGCAACAAATGGGTGTGTAAACTATAAAGTTCTCTTACTGCAACTCCTGCATCAAAGACTCCCATGGCAGAAAGGGCACAGGTTAGCAGACTGAGTTTTTTCCTACTACCTTTAGCTAGTATGACCCCATCTGAGAAACCAGAGAAAATATATGTTTTGTTTATCCTTCTACCCCATTTAGAGATCAAAGATTTGATTCTAAGAACACAGTTCATAATACAGTTCACTTAGCACAAGATAGGCTCACTTTGTTTCACTGACCTACAACAAATCACCTTTAAAAATAATTTGAATATTACAGCAACATATCACAAGATGGGATTATACCAAAAAGGCAGGGCTGGTTCAATATTAGGAAAACTATCAGCATAATTGATCATATCCATAACAAAACCAACAAAAATCATATCATTATCTCAATAGATGCAGAAAAAGCCTTTGACAAAATGCAACATCTATTCTTACTTAAAAAAAAAGACTAGAGAACATAGGAATAAAGGGAGATTTTCTTAAAATGACAAGTGATATTTATCTGAAACTATCAGCAATAATTATCTGTAATAGAGATAAGCTCAATGCCTTGCCAATAGCAGCAGGGGTGAAGCAAGGATGCCTGTCATCACCTCTATTATTTGATATTGTGCCAGAAATGTTAGCTATAGCAATAGGAGAAGAAAAAGAAAGTGAAGGAATTAGAATAGGCGATGAGGAAACAAAACTATATCTCTTTGCAAATGACATGATGATATACTTAGAGAATCCTAATCAATTTTAAAAATTATTTGAACTAATTAACAACTTTAGCAAAGTTGCAGGATATAAAATAAACCCACATAAATCATTAGCATTTCTATATATTCTATTGCCAACAAAGTCAGCAGAAAAGTGATAGAAAGAGAAAGTCCATGTAAAATAACTGTAGACAATATAAAATACTTGAGAGTCAACCTCCCAAGACAAACCAAGGAACTATATGAACACAATTACGAAACACTTTTCACAAAAATGAAATAAGATCTAAACAACTGGAAAAAAAAATATTAATTGCTCATGAATAGGTTGGGCCAATTTAATAAAAGTGACAATTCTACCTAACTTAATCTATTTATTCAATGCCGTACTGATCAAATTACCAAAACTTATTTTATAGAGCTAGAAAAAAATAGTAACAAAATTTGTCTGGAAGAACAAAAGATCAAGGATATCAATGGAATTAATGAAAAAAAAATGTGAAGGAAGGTGGTCTAGCCATACCAGATCTCAAACTGTACTATAAAGCAGTAATTACATAAATTATGTATATAATATACGTGTGTGTGTATATATATACATATATATATATACATATATATATATATATATATCATACTGGCTAAGAAATATAAGAAATACAGCGGTAGATCAGTGAGATAGATTACATACACAAGATATCATAATAAATGACGATAGTAATCTAGCATGTGATAAACCCAAAGATCCAAGCTTTTGAAACAAAAACTCATTATTTGACCAAAATTGCTTGGAAAACTAGAAAACAATATGGCAGAAACTAGGTATAGACCACCATATACCAAGATAACCAATACGGCTATATGATTTACATGTAAAGGGGGATACCCTAATCAAATAAGGACAGTATAGAATAATTTGTCATTTCTATGGATAAAGGAAGAATTTAGGATAAAAAAATATAGAAAACATTACAAAATGTAAAATAGACAATTTTGACTACATAAATTTTTTGCACAAAAAAAATCAATGCAAACAAAATTAAAAGGAAAGCAGAAAAGTGGAGAAATTTTTTCGTGACGAGTATCACTAATAAAGGCATCATTTCTCAAGTATATAGGGAACTGAGTCAAATTTACAAAAATATAAGTCATTCTCCAATTGATAAAAGGTCAAAGCATATGATTACAGTAAAAAAAAAAAAACCAAAGCTATCTATAGTCAATGTGAAAAAATGTTCTACATCACTATTGATTAGAAAAATGCAAAACAAAATGACTTTGAGGTATCACATCGCATCTATCAGATTGACTAACATGACAAAACAGGAAAATGATAAATGTTAGAGAAGATGTGGGAAAATTGGAACACTAATGCATTGTTGGTGGAATTGACCTAACCATTCTAGAGAGAAATTTGGAACTACCCCCAAAGGGCTATTCAATTGCACATACCCTTTGATCCAGTAATGCCACTGCTACATTTACATCTCAAAGACATCAAGAAAGTGTGTGGGTAGATGGGGAGGACCTTTTGGTACAAAATATTAGTCTCGACATAGCCACAAAATGGAACTCCTCAAAATATTTATACAATTTAGCTCTAGAGAGAGTTATTTAATAGGGATCATCATAACAGATTATAGAAGGATTTTTATATCAATAATTTAATGTGTAAAAAAATAATTTAATGTGTAAATAGAGGATAAGCTGAATTACCAAGTACATAAATTATTAGGGAGCCAATAGGAGATCAGAGAGTTGTATAAAATCATAAAATCATAAAATAGTAAGAATGTGATATCTGAAGGAATTAAGAGGAATAAGACAGTAAGTGGTTAATTGAGTAAACCACACTACCTCCATCTTGTGACTCAATTCTGGAGCTCAGTTCCCTTTCTATTAAATTATGGGTTTAGTCCAAATTCTGTCTTGTGAGAAAACTATTCAATTTTGGGAATTGGGAGAAAACCTTATTATATTTTTTGAACCTAGCTCAGAAGCCGGACCACCCTACCTGCTGCTTAGAGACCTTAACCAAGGCACTAGGTTAGGATGACTGGAAACTCAGTCAACTCCAAAGACTGACATGAGTTTTCTCACAATTGTACCTATTAAGCAACCCATATATTCTATCCAAAAACTGTGCCCATGATAATCAATCAGTTATTATTTCCTTATTCCTTTTCTTATTCACAGATATTTGGGGGAGTGAGACACCTCTTTTTTTAAAAGCATGGAATTACACCCGTTTATTCTTCCCTTTCCTCCCCCAACTTGGTAAGCTCCTAATTTTTCTCTAATTAGAAATCAGATTACCTAATGTCATATTGTTTCCTCTCAATTAATTGGCCTTATTTGATTGCTTTTAAGGTATAAAAAAAGTCTGTCTCCCACTGTATTAGGGAGGAAAGGGCCTGGTTTTGGTTTGTTGGGCAATTGCCATGCATTGCTTAAAAAGTTAATATTCTCAGAAAACTGAACCATCGTTCATTTCATCTTTCACCTGCCACACATCGATGTAATAAAATGGAATCTTTAATAACAATCCCAGAAATGTAAAAAAAATTATAGAAAATCACAATGGATTATAAAAGATAATTGTCAAAAGAATAGAAGCTGTCTGCCTGGACACAATCAAGTGGATTTCTCAACTCGCTTGTTCAGGGGGATAAGTAGAAGGGGGGAATGATCCCAGTGCTTCATACTTTATTATTATTATTCTCAGGTTCATCAAAGAGACTCCTGCTCTTCTTTCTTCCCTAAAGACTTGTGGAAACATTTCTTGACTTGGAATTAGAGAAAAGTGTAATATCTAGAGGAATACAAGTTGAAAACTGGGCACTGGTTTTAGTCAGATTAATTTAATTTTCAGACAATATGTTTCCTCTCCACTGAACTTCTTCTGGAATCATCATTATTATAAAATTGTTCTTTGGCTTCCGCAAAAACCATTTTTAATGTCAAAAATTTAATTGCTTTGACTCAATTGCAGGATTAAATAGATGGAAGAGATTTATTTTACACAAAATAATTTTAATAAGAAGTGGAATAGAACAGTATGAACAATTTTCACTTTTCATCATGGTATAATTCTTCTTGCTCACCTAGATTCAGATCTGGTATGAGTGGGGTTTATAGACTTTATGTTTTGATGCACTACATCATTTTATAGAATCATTTTATTCCCCAGACAACTAACCACTAGTCCGTAAGCTATAGACCAGATATGTGTGTGCAAATTAGAAGGGTAAAGGAAAGAGAAGATAGATAGATAGATAGATAGATAGATAGATAGATAGATAGATAGATAGATAGAGATAGATATAGATACAGATACAGATACAGATACAGATTTAGATGAGGTATCTAACTGTAGGCAACTAGGGAAAAAAAGGAATGAAATATTTTGGCTTGAATGTGGGTTAAGTATGCTCAAAATTAAAACATAATTTATATTTTCTAAAATTAAAATAGACACAAATAAATTACTTGTATTACTGATAGCAATTTTAAGTTTTACCATTTTTTACATCTTTGTGAGTAGTACAGCTATTATTAATAATAATTAAGCCTAAAAATTTAAGTAACATTTGAAAACATGTATGAGATTATGTATGTTTCATGGAACCAGAGTTCAAATTTCTTTGGATCTAGAGCTAAAAGGATCTCTAGAAATCATCTAGTTTAATTCCTTCATGTTACATGTGGGGAGACCTTTGTTTTTATTGCTAACAAAAATACGGAACAAAGACCCACTAGCTCCACCTTGACTGACCATAGACTTAATAAATAAAAATCCTGAAGGCCAGGTAGCAAGTTGGTGGAGAGGTTGGGAGGTATGTTGAAAGGTAGTTTCATTTTCTTAACTCAAGAATTAGAATGATTTTTAAAATTGAGTCGTAGTAAAAGAAAAACAGCTTAAAAGATAGATTTAATGTCTATAGGTTTCTATGGCTGTCTGACTATGATAAGACCTGAGTCCTAAATGAGCTAAAATGTCTTCTGGCCTAGAAGCACTGAGAGACTCTTCCTCTATGTATTCCAGAAGAGAACCAGTGGTGAAGAGCCAACAGAGGGTGGGTCAAGAGAAAAAAAAAAAAAAACCTCCTTTCCTTTCCCATTTCCCTCTTCCCCCACCAATAGCAGACAAAGTTTGTAGCTCAGTGATATCACAGGACCAGCACATGATATTGGTGGCTCTGGAAAAATAAACAGCAGGAGGATGTTGCAACTGGATTGCAGATATAGGAAAGTGAGTGCCCTGCGTACCCCTGTTCTCTAGCCACCCCATTTCCTATATATTTCCTTTCCCACCAGGAATAGTAGCTTCTTCTGAAGCATACTACTTTCATATAAGAGGACTATTCCTTGCAATTTATTTGACCAGGCTATTAAATTAAGTGTCAATGTCTTAAATTAGTGTGTTCTTATAAAAGACACATTGGTAGGACTCGGTAGATGGACCATTGAAGGGTACTTTCAAGGGACACACAAATGGGGAGGATGGTTGGTTGGGAGGCTACATGTAGATGAGAAACTAAAATTGAGAGAATATCAGAGAGTTGTATAAAATCATAAAAATAGTAAGTTTCAGATTGAGGTTTTGAGCCTATGTCTTCTGGCTCCAATTTCAATGTTCATTTTACTATACCACATAGACTCACCTACATTAGACTAATTCCTTCTAGCACTTTGAAGGACTTCTTCCCTTTAAAGTAATTCAATGTCAATGCCATAAAGGAGAAAAAGGCTTGTTCAAAGAAAATAAAGTACTTTTTTCATTAATTTTTAAAAGAAAATTACAGATATGCAATATAGGTTTAGGGTAACTAGGTTGTGCAGTGGATAGTGCCAGGCCTAAAATCACTGAGTCTCATCTTCATGAGTTCAAATCTGGCCTCAAACACAAGTTGTTTGATTCTGAGCAAGTCACTCAGTTTTCTCATTTGTAAAATGAGCTGGAGAAGGAAATGGCAAACCACTCCATTATCTTTGCCAAGAAAACACCATGAAAAGTCAGACACAACTGAAAAATTATTGAACTGCAACCTAAGATTATGAAAAAAATGTAAAACTCAACAGTTTCAGTCCTCATGTACTCCAGTTACTAAATTATTCCAAATATAGGGCATCAGCAAATACAGATTTTTCCCTGAACATGATGTTTCTTTGAAAACAAAATAATGTGTAAATAATGAGAATTAATTATGAAAACAAACATTATTAGAATATATTTTTGCTAGGAAAGTTGAGTGGTTGAATGATTTAGTCAAATGTGTATGGACTGCATGAGAACAGTCTGGCTTCTATACCTAGGTTGGGGCAAAAGCAGCAAAGCTGTAGGGGATCTTATAAATAACCTAGTTTAACCCTCTCATTTCATCAGTGGGGAAACTGAAGCCCAGTTAAATGACTTGCCCAAGGACACAAAGTTATTATGTGGGAGATTTATAAAGATTTGAACCTAAATCTCCAAATTCAATGCTCTTTCTAATTCACCATATTTGCTTAAGGTAAGACATCCTGAAACCTACAGTGGTAGTGAAATATCAAGTAGATACTGGTGGCAGCAGCAATAATAACACCAAATATGTATTGTATAGCTAGGGAGAAAGAAAATTTAGACAAGAGGAGTCCCTAATCTCGAGGAGACTATAATCTGGTAAGTGGATAAGAAACCAACACAGATAACTTTAACATTTAAAAATTACGTGACAAGTGACTCAATGATTCTAGGATGAGTCCTAAGATACAGAATGAAATACTAATCAAGGAGAATAGAACAAAGCAACATGGTCTAGTTGGGACACTTCTTTGGAGAAAGGTAATGTATCAATTTGCAAAAAGAGGAAGAAGAAGAAGAAGAAGAAGAAGAAGAAGGTGAAGGAGGAGGAGGAAGAAGAGGGAGAGGAGGAGGAGGAGGAGAGAAAATGAATTCTACAAACTATAGGCCAGCGAATTTGACTTTGATTCCAGCCAAAATTATAAAAATATATTATAAAAGGGAAGGTTAGTGAATGTGGAAAAGGAAATGGCAAAAGCTGAGGGCCAGCATGACTTCATGAAAAATAGGTCATGCTAATCTGAGAAAGTTAGATGGTTCAGCGGATAGATCCCTGGGCCTGGAGTCAGAAAGACCTGAGTTCAAATTTGGCCTCATCCGGGGCAAGACACTTAACCTCTGTTTGCCTTAATCTGCCAGAGAAAATTGCAAACCACTCCAGCATCTGTGCCAAAAAAAATCTCATGGACAGTATTAGCATGATATAATCCACAGTATCACAAAGAGTAGGACACAATTGAACGATTGAAAAACAACAATCTAACCTTATTTACTTCTTGATGGCATTGCTAAACTGACAGATAACAGAAACATGCCA
>CM053627.1:124692122-124728746 GCA_028646595.1 Phalanger gymnotis | reverse complement strand
ATCTCTACTTGCTGACTGATTGCCTGGTAACTGAAACAATTTGAGGAATGTACCTATTAAGATAAAAAGCAAACTTTCTCCTTTTGAAGTTGTTTGAAAATAAAATTTCTTATGTTTATTATTGCCATTACTTGCCCTACATGCTAGATTTCATCTACTATATTTGCATTGGTCTAGCTGGACTGCTCCAGTTACTGTACTTTTTCAGAGGTTGCATTAATATAATGCTTTTTCTCCTAGAAATCGCAGGTGAGGTCTTCATTGCAAGCAAAGCCATGGCAAGAAATTTTTTATACCTGAGACAAGCATGTTTTCCAATTCCCCTGAGAAGAGGAGTTGAAAAAAATTCCTGAAATACTGGCAAAAGGAGGGAAACAGTGGGATAGCTAGGTGGCACAGTGGATAGAACACCAGTTCTGGAGTCAAGAGAACCTGAGTACAAATTGGGCCTTGGACATTTACTAGCTGTGTGATCCTGATCAAGTCACTTAACCTCAATTGCCTCAGAATAAAAAGGAGGGAAAGGGGGCCCCTATGTATAGTTTATTAGTTTCCTCTGCAAATGCAATCTATCTAATCTAAAAAACTTTTTTTTAAAAACTACTACTATGTGCAATGCATCATTTTAGACATTGGAAATACTAAGACAAAAGGCATAAAGATCCCTGCCCTCAAGGAGCTTTCCTTCTACTGGAAGAGGACTATAACCCTAAACAGCTAAATATAGACATGATCATTACAGATGGGAGAGAACAATAATGGGGGATTAGCAAATGCTTCCTATATCACTGCATCCTTAAATCATTCAATCAACAAGCATTTATTAAGTACTTTCTTGTATTTTGCCAAGCACTGTGCTAAAAGCCACGTATATAAAGAAAAAAAGGTGAGGAGAGGAAATAGTTCCAGCCCTCCTGGAAGATGTCACATGGGCTGAACCCTGAAGCAACTCTAAGAGGTAGATTCTAAGAAGCAGAGGTGAGGAAAAATGGAGCTATGGGTGATAGTTTGCAATGCAACAGAGGCTAGAGAGGGAAGGCTGAATTTATGTAAAATTAAGTAAGCCAGTTTGGCTGGAATAGAGTTTATTAAGGGGGAAGCTTAAAATAGTCCTGGAAAGGCAACTCAAACCCAGATTGGGTCAAACTGAGAAGTTTGTATTTTATCTGAGATTCTGTGACTCCGTAAGAGATGACAAGATCAATGTGAAACGGTTGAGAGAGAGATAAATGCCCAGGACAGAGCTTTGAGACACATATGTGCTTAAAAATGGAACATAGGCAATGATCCAGAAAAGGAGACCGAATGTGATGAGCCTAGTAGGATGCTATCAAAGAAAGAACAACATGTCAAAAGCTAGAGAGTGAGATACCGTACAGGGGGGGATGGTAGTCAACAGTAGAAAAAACTATCAAGCAGGATGATGCCTGAGAAAAGTTTGCTCATACATTACAAGGAAGAGTTTGCCAGTAATGTTGATGAGAGCAGTTTCTGTTGAGTGGTGTCCTGGAAGTTATATTGTGAAGGAATTGAGGAGAAAGTGGGAGGAAGGAAGTATGGCTATGAGAGTGAGAAGGCCTTTTCGAAGAGAGGTTCCTATGATGACCAACTATTCTTTCTAGCTCAGTTATAAAGACAGCCATGCTGGAATGAACAGAGAGCCAGCTATGAAACGAAGAAGAGAATTTAGGTTCAGTTTCTACCTCTGATCCATTCTGGCTGTGTGCCTTTGAGTAAGTTAATCTCTTAATGCTTTAATAAAGTCTATAAGACTATAAATTGCATAGAAGGTCCTTACATGAATTGATAATAGATGTTTCCTCACCTTGGAATTCCCTGTATCCCAAATAAGCCTTCCTGAATTTGAATTCAATGCTTTTCTACCAATGTGGCTGCATTTGGAGTCAGAAAAGAAATCTGGGTTAGAATCAAGACTCTACTTAATACCTGTATGCTCTTGAGTATGTCACGTAACCACTCTGTATCTCAGTTTTCTCATATGTATCATAAGCAGATTGGACTCAATGAGCTCTATGGTAACTTTCAGTTCAAAATCCAATGACCTTACATGTTCTGGAGAATATTCTTGTCAGGGAAGGTAGAGCAGAAATTGATATTTAAGGACTAGATGACTTCTGAAGTCTCTTCTGCCTCTAAAGCTCTAGGATTTTATGATGAAAAGGGATTTTTTAGGAAAGTCAGTCTGGAGACTGGACATATGGTCATAAATGTTTTGTGTGATGATCCTATATACACACAACCTAAACATCACTGTGTTATTAGTGAAGAAAATAAAAGAGGTTGCTGCTAAAACTGCTTTCTTCCTTTCAGAAGCTTAAGCAGCATCTGTGTTTGTGTGTGTATATGTGTGCTTTCTAGAGTTTATTCCCTTGACACTTTAGTTTTGTAAGAAAGCAAATAGTAAATTACTTGAAAAGCATTTTGGGGATTACTGCACTATATTTTCCTCAGCCCTCATCAAAATGTCTAATCCTTAAAGAACACAGGCCAATGAACTGTGAGAAAATCTTGTAGCATATTTGCTTTAGGAGAATTGTGTTAGGAAAGAGAAATGGACAGATACAATAGTATGTCAGCATGTCCCAATGCTATGGTGATACCACCTTGGCTATCTCAGCACATATTTCTGTATTGCTCTTTTTGAGATTCTGATGAGCATTTTAAGGAGGTAATCACTGCAAGATCTGTGCCCACCTCCCATTTACAAGAATAACACAGAGGATAGAGAGCTGATTTGGGAGCTAGAAAGACTTGGGTTCAAATTCCACCTGAGATGCTTATTATAAAGATGGACAAGCCTCCCCATTAGAGTGTGTGTTCTTTGAGGGTAGGGATAGTTTTTGCCTTTATTTGTATACCTCAGCCCTTAGCACAGTATCTGGCATGCAGTAATCACTTAAATTCTTGTCAACTGATTAATATGTCATAGGATCACAGATTTAGGACCTAAAGGGATCCTGGAAGCCATCTAGTCCAAGCCCCAAATTTTGCAGATGAGGAGACTAAGGCCTAAAGGGCTTAAGTGATTTACCCAAGGTCATATAAGTAGCAAATGCGAGAGCTAGGATTTGAACCCAGTTCCTCCAATTTCAAATGTAGAATAATGTGTACTGTATCATGATGTTATCCAGAGAGATTATTTTTATTGTTAATAATAACTAACATTTGTACGATTTGCAAATAATTTTACATGTGTTATCTGATTTGATTCTCACAACAACCCCGTGAGGTAGGTGTTATTATTATACATGTTTTACAGATGAAGTCTTGAGGTTGAGAAGAGTTGAGTGACTTGCCCAAGATGACTTGCCTTAGTAAGTGACAGAGGCTGAATTTGAACTCAGGTCTTTCTAATTCTAAGTCCAGTACTCCATCCATCATGCCACTTAGCCTATTGTCACAGGTCATAGATCTATAGTGTTGAAGGGTAACTCAGAGACAATCTGTCCAATTCACTGTTTTTACATATGAGGAAACTGAGGACGATATGAGGTTAAGTGACTTGCCCGAGGTCACACAAGTGGTAGGAAATGAACCTATGTATTCTTACTTCAGAGCCAACTAGCTCTTTCTGCTTGAGGTTAACCCTCAAGATAGACATTACTCCATGGTCTGAGACTAATAAATAGGGAACACAGATTTAGAGAGAAAAGAAAACTGAGGAGCCATCTAGTTTAGTCCCCCTCATTTTCCATATGAGGAACCTAAGGCCTAAAGAATTTAAATGACTTGCCCAAGGTCATGTAATTAGTAAATTGTAGAGCTGGGATTTGAACCCAGGTTCCATGACCCCAAATCTAGAACATTTTCCAGTAAACCATGCTTCTTCCAAAAGAGGTTAAGCTCTTAGAGACTCAGTGTCCTTATCTGTAAAGTGAGGACAATACTACCTCCTATCTCACAGGACTATTTTGAGGATCAAATGAGCTGATATATATCCAGCACTTTGCAAACCTTAGAGTGCTTTATAAATGCTAGCTATTATTATTATCATTTAGTTATTTAAACAGATGTCTTATTTGCCTCCTGAAATTGGCAAGCATGTACCTGTACACATAAATGCATGTGTCATTGAGACAATGTTAGAAGAGCTGAATTGCATTGCATCTATTCCAATAAATGTATATGAGAGCTAAATGTACAGATCTTGAGGCGGAGGAAGTAAGAGACAAGGTTATATAAATCTCCACTCATATATGGAAATCTTGCTCTAGTGCCTGACTTTGAAAAGGCTCTAACCAAGACTGAAGAACCATCTAAGATTATTCAAAATCTACCGCAGCATCACTGTGGTTTAAATCAAAAGCATTTATTAAGGTCTAATAGAAATATGTCAGAATAAGTGAACAAGCATTTATTTAGTGCCTACTATTTGCTAAGCATCATGTTAAGGGCTGAGGATAGTCATTATTAAGTTTCCTTTGGCTTAAACTCAGCATGGTGTAGCAGAGAAAGAGTACTTGATTTGGGATTAGAAGGCTTGGATTCATCTCCTGGCCCTACAGCCTAGGTCTGTGACAGTCAAAGCAGTAATTAGCAGTTTTGGTACCCTAGTCAAAAAACACATAATATGCCCTCAAATCAACTGTTAAGATAAATTCAGTTGATCATGGGGTACAAGAAGGGGATGTCACCACTATCCTGGGATGGATATGGAGACTCTGGGAAACCACAAAGCTATGTGGGTAGAAGAGGAAGTAGAATCGAGTAATGTATACACAAGGAGGAATTGTCCTGGGAAACTGCAATGAAGAGTAGGAGCAATGGTAAATACCTAACAGCTTCCTAATCTCCGTTACCTAAATTCTAAAATGAGACCATTGGACTAGGTGTTCCTAAGGATCCTTCTCCTTCTAAATTCTGTAATCTTATGAGCTGAGTAAATGAAATAATAGATGGTGGCTCCTGAGACCACTGCTGTGGCAATTTTGAAACCCTTATGGACAGGGCACATCTGCCTGTTGGAAGCTAGACTACCTTATCTGCAACTTAGTACAATAACTCATATGACTCCTGAGACTATAAAAGGGCACACATATACCTCTGTGGTCTATTATTCAAGAGATGTATGTGTTTCCATGAAATTTCTCTGTCAGCACTTTCTCAGAAAAAAATTAAAAAATAAAAAATTTTAAAATATTTTTTGTTTATGACAGGTTAAATCTGGGTTAGTGATATGACACCGATTTGAGGCAGTAATATTTTTGGATGTCGGTAGAAAATCCTTAGTGGTTGTTTAAAAATCAACCACCCAAGAAGATTGGAAACACATATTCTTTAGACATGTTTGTGACTGAATGTGCTTTAACATGACCTTGAATTCTGAAACTAGCTAAGAAATAACAATGAGAAATGTATTCTAACAGTCATTTAGACATGATTCCCTTCAGCATGGCCTGACCAAGGGAATTTACATCATTTTTTTTTTAAATAAAAAAAAAAACAAGAAGAAACTCAATAGATTTTTTGAGTCGTAATTCTATGCTGGGTCAAAAACAAAGTTCTTTTTCATGCCGAAATTGTGGAGACATGATTTTTATAAAAGTAAGACAAGAAAAAATAAATCTTGTAGGCTTGAGATATCATTAGACTTCATCTTGCCAAGGCAGTGTGATACAGTGGAGAGGACAATGACTTTAGAGGCAGAAGACCTATGTCCAAATGCCAACTGCACATCCACGGAAAATTTGCCTAACCTCCTTAGGTTTCAGTTTCTTCATCTGTATAATGAGGGGAATGGATTAGGAGGCCTGTGAGGTCCTTCCATCTCTGGAGTTATGATCATCTGTTCACTTAAGAAAATTCAGATCCCTATTCTGGTCTTTAAGGAAAACTGTGAAGAAGACAAATCACTAACACCCAAAGTCTGACTGTTGAAATCATTGAACTTAGAGTTACTTCATTTCACAGTAACACGGAAGAACACTGACACTTTGGAAGTTAGGGCACTTTGCCTTTTATCTCAACTTTTTCCCTGAGTAGGTATGTGACCTTGAAAGTGTTTAGCTCCTTCATCTGGGCTTTAGTTACACCATCTGGTAAATGGGAAGACTGAACTTAGATGGTGAGTTTTCTCATTCCCATAAGAACCCATTGGTCTTCTGAGATAATTTTTTAGTGGATTAAGAATTAATACAAGCCTTCTTAAGAATATGGTTATTAGAATGCTAAACACATTGATTTAGTTTTAAAAGTACATGAGTCCCAGTGCAATGTGATCTTGAAGGAAGCATTTGAATGGTATCTCAGACTGAGAAATCTATGGAATCTATTTAACTAGGGGAAGAAAGTGTAGAAGTATATCTATCTTTTTCAGGGAGGAAGGTTGGCTTTATTGATGTCATTAGACTAAATGAGTAGAAACAGAAGAATTCCCTTTGAGTTAGTGGGGAGTCAACATCTTCTACGAATGAAACCTTACAGGGCCCCTTTATGTATTTCATTTGAGAAACTAAACCTGAGAGTCTAACTTGTTTACCCACTTGAGATATTCCAACAGGGATGCTAAATCCTTGTATTCTGGATAATGTTCAGTCAAACTGGGAATCAATTTGGAACTGGAAATCCTGTGTCAGCAAACTTCAATTGTGTCCCACTGTTATCTAAGTCCTACACATTCAAAGTATATTCCATTTTGAAATGGGTTGCTATTTAAACTAAGATTACTGGACCCTTGATTTTAGTAATGTTGATATAAAAGGCTGTATTAAAACTGTCTATTTCTAAATGTTGAAATCAGTTCATGTCAAAATCTGTCATCATTTCTTTTACTACCTTATAGATCACATTATAACCTCATTATCAATATGTCATTGAATCTATGTTCTAAATATTCCACTTTTAGGTGAAAACTTCCTGAAAGAAGCTGCACAGGATATCATTAAGTCTGCATTTAGATCTGTATCATTTCATTTTCACATGTGCCCAATATTAATTATTATTTTATTACATGATTATTTTGAAAAATACATTTGACATTCCTTTCTTTTTATATTTATTTGTATAAAACATATATAACTTATGTGGGTTATATATGCAAACGTAAGTTGTCTAAAAATATAGACACATAGCTCACAAGGAGATATGAATAGATATCACTGGATTCTTTCCCACATCTCCCATCTTTCCCACATCATCCCATATTCCTTTGGATTTCCTGTCTTTACCTGAAATTCATTACATACAAAATCAAATGTATCATCTTTCCTTGTGAATTGCCCTTGCTCTCTAGCTTTCCCATTTTTTTGTCACTATCACCACTATTCTCTTGGTCACCTATAGTCACACTATCTCATTTATCTCTGACTTACGTAACACAAAGAACTTTAGAGTTATAAGAAAGTTTAGATGTCAACTGGGCAGTATAGTAATTAATAGCAAATGAACTTTAGGTAGTGATTTAAGATATATGAAATGTTTTCTATACCTTATTTCATTTGATAGTCGCAATAACTCTGTGAAGTAGATACTAAAGGTGTTAATATCCACATTTTGTAGATAAGGAAAATGAAGGTCAAGATGTTAAATGACTTTCTCAGCCTCATCCATCTTATAAACATCAGAAGTAGGAGTCAAATCCGGACTTCAAACCCAGTGCTCCCTCCACTATACCACATTGTCCCTATTTCTACTAATGCAGGTGTAGCTCCTATAAGCTCTGACTTATCCCAACTTCCATTCTCGCAAATGAGTCTTGGGTCCAGGAGCAAGGGCACATTTTCTTCTCGAAATTCCAGAAGTTCTGCTGAGGAGTTAGCGGTTATTCACTAAAATCATTAGATTGATGCCTTTGTCCACCCCCTGCCCTGGTGTGCTTCCTCATTCCCAATTGAGAATCAATTTAGTCAGCCAATCTTAAGTAGCTTTGAGAAAGGGATATTTGCTAATGCCTTAAAATAAAAACGAAATGTTCAAAGCACCCCTACACACACACACCAAAAAAAAAAGTTTATGATACACTTTCACACAATACAGATGCCCAGGGAAAATGGACTCAAATTTAGTGAGCATGTGGGATAAATGGGTAATTCTCAGCTCTTGGTTGCTAGAAGTTCTCCCTTTATCAGATACTCAGAAAGTTCTCCTCAGGCATGTGTAGGGTTATTATTATTATTTTTTGGATGAGTTCCATGTAGAGCTATGAATCTATGTTCAGTCTGTTATTGCCTCCTAACACATACACTGTCATCAGCTGGTTTGGGAATAATGCTAGGACACTGATGGAATGATAGCAAGTCCAAAACACTACTTTAGGGCCTTCAAAAGTAGCAAAATATTCCACTGGGCAAAGAGAGGAGGGGGAATGAAACCTAGACCAAGGCCAAAAACCAAAGCCTCTCTCCCCTCTCCTACCTCCTAGTTCTTTCTCAGCGGTTTTCTGGAATAGGTTGTTCCCTTTCCAGGCTGACAGCACCTGGAATTCCCAATGCCAGCTAACTCGATGCTTCTTATAGGACCCAGCTAGCATGATGAAATCCTTGTCAGTTGAAACAGACTTCTTGCCTGTCATCATTTCACTTCATTCAGTAAATTTTGAAGATTTTTCGCACTTATTCTAATTTCATGATTGATAATGAATTAAGCCTTATTGTCAGTTACTTTAAGTGGGGCGGAGTAGCATGATTGGCTAAATACCAATTAATCCCACCTAAACTTAAGTTAGTTTTTCTTCTTGTGTTTTTTTTTTTAGCACCTATATCCTATTAATAGGTTCATACTTAACTTTTGGTCACATTAACCCCACGAGAGCCCTCTTATACAACGTATTGTCTCCTATCTCATTTTTGGAAAATTGATTTGAGGGTTTGGGGGAGTATTAAGGAAATATGGGACTTTATATCTATTTTGATATAAAATTATTGCATCAGTCCCAAAGATTAAAAATAATATTAGTCTTGGTTCAATTTTACAATCTGTGAACTTTTGGTTGCTAATAGCATGACCTCAGTATCCCAGCAGGTTCTAAGAGCAACCTTGCACTGTTGAGAAGAGCCAAGTCTATCAAAGTTAGTCATCGCACAATGTGGCTGTAACTGTGTACAATGTTCTCCCCTCACTTAGCATCAGTTCATATATGTCTTTCCAGGTTTTTCTGAAGTTTGCCTGCTCATTATTTCTTATAACACAATAGTATTCCATTACATTCATATACCACAACTTGTTCAGCCATTCCCCAATTAAGGGCATACCCTCAATTTCCAATTCTTCGCCACCACAAAAAGCTGTTATAAATATTTTTGTACATGTGGATCCTTTTCCCATTTATATGATCTCTTTGGGATACAGCCCTAGAAGTGGTGTTGCAGGGTCAAAGTGTATGCATATTTTTATAGCACTTTGGGCATAGTTCCAAATTGCTCTCCAAAATGGGTGTATTGGTCCACAACTCCACCAACAATGCATTAGTGTTCCATTTTCTCACACCTTTTCCATCATTTATAATTTTCCCATTTTGTCATATTAGCCAAACTGACAGGTGTGATGTGGTACCTAAGCATTGTTTTGATTTATATTTCTCTAATCAGTAGTGATTTGGAGCATATTTTCATGTGACTATAGATATCTTTAATTTCTTCCTCTGAGAACTGCCTGTTCATATCCTTTAACCATTTATCAACTGGGTAATGACTTGTATTCTTATAAATTTGACTCAGTTCTCTACATATTTTAGAAATGAGGCCTTTATCAGAGACATTGTTTATAAAAAATTCCTTCCCAGTTTTCTGCTGCCCTCCTAATCTTGGTTGCATTGGCTCTGTTTGTACAAAAGCGTAAGAGCATCTCTTGAACAATAATTATACAATTCTCCTATTCTCCCCTTCTTGTTTATCTTCAAGCTCATTCATGATTGCATTTTCTGATCCTAGCAACAGTGATACCTATGAGACACTATTTTCCTTCTTTGCCTAGGCTTTACCTTCTTTGTTCATGTTGCCAATTGGACATCAAAGCCTATTTGTAAAATCTATAAGATTCTTCCACTTCTGCTGACATTACTTTAATGCTTATTTCCTTGTTTTGTTCAGCATTTTAAAAAGTAGACCTATCAGAAGTTAGGCAGTTCAGTCATTTCCAACCTCTTTGCTTAGCCTTTTCAAGCACAATAAATTGACTCCTAAAACTCTGAGGAGATAGACCTTTGGTACAATGCCATGTAGTCATATTGAGTGAGTGTTCACTCGAGCAGCAATGATATTGAGGTAAAGTTATTAGGTACCAAAGGGCACATAGGTCAAATAAATATCATGAGGAAGCAGTTTCCTTTTAAGATAGACTTTAGATATTTTTTTCCCAACCACTGGATTTCATGTCATGAAAGAAAAAAAAAAGTAGTACATCATAGCAATTCTACAGAAGAGTTAACAGCAAGAAAGACAAAGGACTAAGGATACTATTTGCTGTAAATGTGACGAGCAGGGAGGGACCTGAGGCAGAGCTTAAGAAAGTCCTTGCTTTCCAGCCGCCATCTAATTAAATTTATTTCAAAAGGAGATTTGGACTTACGAACTGTAAGTTAAAATATAGAATTGTCAAAATCCTGCCCAGATATGAACTATACCTAAAAAAGTAAAATGTATTCATCTAGACTCTGACAAATCTAATCAAATGGACTTGAAACTTCAAAGACAGGAAGAAAACTACCCACCTACAGAGCTGTGCATAGCACATTACATTAGAGTATGAACCTGGAGAATGTGTTTAAAGCAAAAATTTATTGAATGCTCAGTATTTATTGAAAAAACTAAAATTTTAATGAAAATTTTGTTTTATAATAGTAACTAAACTATTTTTAATACTTTTTTTTTCCTTTTGGAAACATTAGGGTATGCCTAGGCACATCTGACACACTCTGCATATAAGCCTATAGCTGCATACATTCAATAAACTACATGCCAACTTAAAATATAGGAACCATGAAAGCAGTAGAAACGTCTGGAGATTCATATGAGACAAAAATATGTGAAAAGAGCTTGGAAAAATCTCTTGAACTATAATGGCTATGCACAAATGCACAAAGTATGGACAGCAAGCAAGATGAAGTAGAAATCCTAATGAAAGGATAAAGGCTCTCATGCTACTCTAGTAAAAATATGGAGAGACTAGCATTAGACGGTAGTTCAATTAGATCAGGGGTTCTTAACGTTTTTAGTGCTATGGTCTCCTTTGGCCAGCTGATGAAGCTTGCAGACCCTTCAGAATAATATTCTTAAATGTATAAAAAAACATATGATTACAAAAGAAATCAATTACATTGAAAAATTCACCTAAATGTATTTTTTAAAAGTTCACAGACTCCAGAATAATACATTTGAATCTCTCAGAAAAATACGTGTGGATCTCTTTGAAAAAGCCAAACTCAAAGAGTATATTCATAATGCAATATAAACTTGGAAGAACATCTCCAGTGAAGTAGTCTGAGGATGTGTGCTAGACCCTATGCTGTTTATGTCATTTTTATCAATGACTCGGATAAGGGTAGAAATAGCTAATACAACAGATGACAGAATCAGGATTCAAAAAAATATATCAATAGACTAGAATATTTGGAGTAAATCAAATAATATGAGAAGTAATAAGGATAAATGTAGTGTTTCACATTAGGTTCAAAAATCAACTTCAATACTCCAAGATATGGTACATATAGTCAGACAGTAGTTCACTTGACAAAGATGGGGGACAAGAGACAGGTTTCTATGGGGTATAACTTCTATATGGGTCAATGGTGTTATCTGACAAATTTTAAAAAAACCTACTGCAAACTTGGGCCACATTAGAAAGGGCATAAGTACTAGATTAAGGAGCTGATTCTATCATGGTACTGTTTCTAGATCCATACCAGTATTCAGTTCTGAGCACCACATTTTGAGAAGGACATGAATAAGTTAGAGAGCCTCCAGAAGAGGATAGTCATGATGATTAATGTCTCTGAATTCTAGGCCTGTAAGGGTTATTTGATCAAACTGAGTTTATTTTAAATGAAGAAGAGTATGAGGGACATGATACCTATGTTAATGGCTTAGAAGGGCTAACATATTAAGGAAAGATTTTAATTTTTCTGCTGGCCTTAAGGATTGAACTAGGAATAATGGGTTGAATATACAAAGAAGCAAATTTAAGTTTTTGGCAGGGAAAAACATTCTAACTATCAGATTTACCCCAAAGTGGAAGAGACTGACTGGATAACAGAAGATTACTTGTCACTGAAAGTGTAAAGTGTAAATTACCCTTTTTCAAGTATATTTTAGGGATAGGATTCTTGTTCATGTATGGTTGGCCTAAGTGGCTTCTGAGGTTCATTCCAACTCTGGTATTCCAGGATTCTTTTATTTTACTTTTGATATTGATAATTTGCTCCAGCAAATCCTGTTCCTACTTGAAACAGTTGTCCTTCATGAATAAACTTTCTGAAAGTAGCTTTTAATTATTATTATCATCATCTCTTTTCAGAATCTGTGATTATAAAAGTTAGCTGTTGAAATAACAGTTTCCTTTTACTATCTTAAAGGGGAGCAAAAGATATCCAAACAACTAGAAACATAGAATCAGGGTATTTTTCCCCATTCAGTTCATGTATTTTTTCAAGTTGAATTCCATTTTCTATTTTGGTTTAGGTGACAAAATCATATTTGTGTAAGTTAAGGGGTCTGCTGACTGATTAGATATTAAACAGGAAAAAGATTGGGTTTAGATCTATGATTTAATTGGTAGAGGAAACTCCTGGATGAGGAACTCCTACTAATGCAGGATGCCAATTTCACTGCAGTTTTTAGTCTTAGTGAGTTGTCTGAGCACTGAGTGATTTAGGGACTTGCTAAAGGTTATACAACCAGTATGTGTCAGTAGCAGTACTTGAACCCAGATCTTCCACACTCAAGGCCACCTCCCTATTTATTCCTAGATGCCACCTCTGAAACATGAAAAGACAAGAGGAAAATAAAGCAATTGAAGAGGCTATTTTGTCTAAACCTGAGTACAAAGGGAAATGGACCAGAAGCATGGCAAATTGTTGAAGGATGTTCATTCAGAGAAATTGGCTGGAAACAAAACTGAACTTTCATTGCAGTGGGCCAATCCTGAAGCAGCTGTGCTTTCCTCTAGAGGCTGCTTTGTTTTGGCTTCTAAGAGGAGTCTTTGCTGATGAAAATTTGAATGAGTAATGCAATAGCATCGTGTGAGTGTTTTTTAGATTTAACTCTGGTGCCCCGCAAATAAAACTGCCTACTTCTAATTTTGTTTGTAAATTGAAGGGTGGCTTTTCATCCAGAAACCACAAGTGTCCTTTTTAGAAATAGACATTTCTGGTCTTTTTTACTTTTTTGTTTCAAATTTCAGCTTGAGAGGGAAAGTCTTTGACTTGATCATTTTAGATGGGGGTGGAGGAGGTCACAGGTGAGATTCTCCCACAAAGAATAAAAGTAAAAAGTACTAAGTAATAAGAAAAGGGACATAGCTATTTAAAGCTGATAATTCTGAGAATATATATGTCACAAACCTGAGAAGTTGAAAATTCTTTATGAAATATACATTAGGGGAAAATGATTTCAAAAGGATACTTTGGGAGAGATCATGGGTGGGGGGTGAGAGAGGAGGGCTTGACGGGAATTCCAAAACCACCTGTCCATATGTAGGGGCAACACAGACTTATTGAATGGAAAAAGCAAACAAAACAAAGAAACAATGGCCCAACAGCAAGGAAAGGGTATACAAATCCTTTAGCTGTTGAATGTGTTTTAGTCCACACCAGCTTATTCTCTGGTTAATCATCCTGGCAGAATTCTTCTGACTTATTATAGCAAAACCTGTCTCAGATAACAGGGTGGTTGATTACAATGACTGTAAACCCATGCACCCTGCTGTTTCCTGATCCCCTCTCCAGAGGGAGCTGGCCTTTGGAGTCTGCAGGGGTTTGCGGGGGAACATGCTTACTTGGATGTCAGCATCCTCAGGTACAGATGCCTTGCCTTTCCATTTGCATTAGATGGAGAATTCATGCAGGTGGATTTGAAAAGGCAATGCTCCTAGATGGAGGAAAGAGGTTTGATTTGCAGTTAATGAATGATGAATTTGCACAGTGATAATGTATCATTAAGTTCACGCTAAGAGGGGAAGCTTCAGTAGAACATCACTATACTCAGCTTGCCAGCCAAAGTTGCCTTTAATTAAGAAATCTCATCTAAGAGGGAGCTTCACACCATGTCAGAATACACACTACCTAGGCAGCACATATAGAAGCAATTAGACTGAGCACTTTGACCCTGATGGGGATCTGCCTCCTATAGGATTCTAGTCTGAATTCTAACTCCGAAGCAAGCCAGGCATTTATCCTATTATTTCACTCTTTGTCCTTGAGGTAGGGGAAGCTATGTGCGAAAACGTGGAGGTCAAGGACATATCTGTACCCCTGGAAAAGAGCAATACCTCTCAGCAATGAACTCTTGGGTCATAAGGGATTTGGTGCATTAGAAAACAAAACTCCTGGGTTTCTACAGTAATAGGTACTGCTTAGGAAAACTGGTTCCTTTGGGATCTTTTGTAGTGACCAATTTCCCCATCAATAAACATTTAAATCTTTTCTTAAAAGAAAAAGCACTATACGAAAGTAGAAATGTTCATAGAATAAAAAGACAGGGGTTCAAATCTCCATCCTAACCACTTACAGATGGCCAACTTGACAAAACACCTAAGTTCTCTAAGTCTTAGTTTCTTTATCTGTAAAAGAAATACTAAGTACTAAATTCAGGAGCTTTCCTTTGTCTATTTGAAAATTATAAATAATGTTAGGAATCAGGAATTTCCCTTCTCTAATCCATCTTAATAGAAGAAATGCAATAGCATCCAAATCTCCTGACCTTTCTGAAATGCCATTATTACCATCATATGAAGATGACCCCTGACTTGCTTTGTTCTGATACCCAGACCTTTTTTCAAATCAGATTTGTATAAAACCAAATAAATTTATGTTCAATCAAGTGAATCCTGGCTAAAAGATTCAAGGATGGAAGGTACATCCTTGAATCTTTTAGCCAGGATTCACTTGATTTTTGCAGGACAAAAGCAGTATTTGAAAAAACATACTTAGTCATAGGCTTACTAGTGGCTTGCACAGTAGTCCAGCTGGGTAACAAAGTGCCAAAAACTCCCTCAAAAGGAAAAAAAGTGTGAATAAATATGGATATTTACATTTAGATATATTTATGTGTATATATACACATCACATATATTCGTGTAGGCATATATACACCTATATACACATATACACATGTATATGTAGAGAGGGAGAGAAGAAGAGATGGAGAAAGAGAGACAGAGAGAGACAGAGAGACAGAGAGAGACAGAGACATAGAGAGAGAATTTTTATCTCTACAAAGATACAATTTTTAACTTTTTGCTATGAAGGAGAATAGCTCTGTTCTTTAATCTTATTTCAAAGTTCCAAAGTAAATTTAGCTCACAGGCTCCAGGACCCCATCCTACAGAAACTTTAGTCTGAATTCACATAAATTGAGTTTATACTGGAGGAACCAGATACCAAAGAAGGGGGAGTCTTATTTTTTTCTTCTTTTTCTGGTTTGCTGTTTCCATCCTGGAGGAAACTCTCTCTAAAGCAAAACTCTTAGGCTAAGCTCATACCATGGGTCTCCCCAAAAGGCAGAGAATAGGACCTTTTCTAGAAAATATATTCAATATATAATATTAATGTCATGTATAATAAGGCTGTTAATTCCCCTTCACTACAGAAAATGTTTAAAACACAAATGACTCAAAAGTATACATTAACAAATACGGAAAAATGTTTTTTTTAAATGACTCTCAGATACTCTCCCAAGAAGTAAGGGCAAATCTGTGAGATTACTGGACAAATATTTCATGTTCATTTCAAGCTCTTAATGTCTGGAGAGCTCCCAAGATCCAGAACTCCAAGACCGCTCGATCATGGTTTGGGCTTTCTTTAGTGCTCTGCTGCAGAATCCTCCTGCTGGGCAGTCAGGATCTGACTTCAGATCTCATGAATTCTCAAACTCATTAAGATACCACTAGAGCAGGAAACATCTCAGGAACTCTGGTAGTTGATGTGTACCCATGAAGGGAAACAAAGCAGAGGAAATCATCCAGACATTTGGGCTCACCTGGCAAGCACAAGTTGCCATTGAGGGGGAAAAACGGAAATCCTCCCTTCATCTTTTATTTTCCCCTTGCTGGAAGGCTAAGGAAAGAAAAGGCTAGATGGAAAAGAGGTAGAGCCAAAAGAGAGTGGGGAGAGCACTTTCCATCCTCTCATAGACAACTAACTGGGGAAATTCCACCTAAATCAGTTGGCAATTATTTCAACAAAATCTCCACCCCACTCTCACCAGTCAGAGGGACACATGAAGACCAATCAGGAGTGGCTCTGCATGTCCAAAAAACATTTCCTTCAGCAATGGACCAAAGCACATGTCAAGTTTCATAGGAAATGCCCATTTCTAACAAAGGCTCATGCCTTGTAATTTCATCAAGTAGATAGGTCAACTCAAGGGATCAGGAATTCCACGATCACTACAACCCTTGCCAATGACATAAATAATAATAATGCGACCTTCATATGGTGCTCTTTAAAGTTTTTGAAGTGCTTAAATTCACTATCTTATTTGTCCCTCACAGTAACCTTGTGTTAGATGCACTGAAAATATTTTTATTCACATTTGATAATGTGTCACACAGCTTAAAAAGTGAGATACAAACCTGATTCGGATTCAGAGTTCAGCATTCTGTCCTCTATACCATGGTGTGAACATCGAATAAAAATGGGGACCACTAAACCATACACAGGGATTCCTGTGAGCCACATATTGACTTAGTTTTAAAATGTGATATTATCTGTATTTTATTGTATTTTTATTTATTTTGCTAAATACTTTCCAATTACATTTGATTCTGGTTTGGGCAGCATTTGAGAGTGTTTGGGGCTGCATATGACCCATAGGCTGTGTGTTTGACCCCTCTGCTCTCTACCATACTATCTGATTGTATTCTGAAGATCAAAGTACATCTTCCTTTAAAATTCTCATTTTGCAAATAAGAAAAGCCGAAAAAACATTGCAAGTTGTTTGATTTCCTATATCAAGTTGGGATCTTCCCCTAGTGCCTATTTTATCCCAAAGTACAGTCCTATAATACACATATGGCAAAGGGATGCCCTATGTTCACCTCGTTTTCAACATATCAGGAACTCAAGTTCCTCTAATAGAAATCCTTGCTATGAAATATAAACTTTATTCTTTTTTTTGTGCCTACAACACTTAAAGCAATGCTTTGATCATATTAGGAACTTAAACCTGGTATATTTTTATTTAATTACATTGAAATCCTGACAAGGTCCTTGATATTTTTTTTTCTTTTGGTAGAGCTCCTTCATTACATTTTTTGTTTGTTTGTTTTCCTCCTGTCCATTTCCAATGACTTCTCTTTCAATATTCAGGACCAGAGCACCCTTACCTTCTCTCTGTCCACCAAACTTATCAGTACATCCTCTTAGGGCCCTGTTAGGTGACCAGAAGTGGTAATAGAAGTAGGCAGACTAGGCAAATAATCTGATTACCTGGATAATATAAACATTTTTTGATGGACACCATATGTCTCTTTCTTACAAATGGTAGATTCCTGACTAAATTATCATAAAACACTTTGGAAGAGGCAGAGAATAAAACACTGGCTTTGGAATAAGAGGTTATAGGTTCAAATTCTGCCTTTATCATTTACTACTAAATGGCTTTGTCAAGTCATTTAACTTCTCTAGGTCCCAGTATTCTTAGTTGTAAATGAGAGAGTTGAACTACAATAGATATCTAAGGTCTATTCCAAATCTCAATCTATGCTCCTGTGAAAAGCACAGGGGTTGAGTTCGAATGACTCTCAGGAGTCTTCTAAGCCAAAGCCTAGACATCTTTATCCACACCTTTCAAATCACTTCCTGCCTCCCATTCATTTTTTTTTTTTTTTGTCTCCTTTGGACAGATTTCTTAGTTGATGCTGAGAATTTCAGCCACCATTGTCAGGTAGAGCAATCACTGGACCAAGTAAGACTTTGTTATTCCTGCAGAGAGCTTATGCCTGAGTAGTTCTGTCTCAGACTGTGTGAGAGAGAATCTCTGCCACCAAAACTAGCCCAAATCAAAATTCTGCTCTGAATAGCAAGGCCCTTGACAACTAACCAGCACATTTCACACATGGCAAATTGTGATTGTAAAGTCATCCAAAAATGCATCATAGGGTGAAAAAATAAACTTCACTTCTGAGTCTTTAGTCTGAGACTTTAGCCATGACATTTCCACCCACTAAATAGTATTTTATTTTTCCAATTAAATGTAAAGATAGCTTTCAATATTAACTTTTACAAGATTTTGAGTTCCAATTTTTTTCCACATGCAATCTGATATAAGCTATACATGTAAAATCATATCAAACATTTCCACATTAGTCATGCTGTGAAAGAAGAATCAGAAAAAAAGGAAAAAACCACAAAAAAACAAAAAAGATAAAATAGTTTGCTTCGATCTACATTCAGACTCCATAGTTCTTTCTCTGGATGTGGATAGCATTTTCCATCATAAGTCTTTTGGAATTGTCTTAGATCATGGCATTGCTGAGAAGAGTTAAATCTATTGGTCATTATACAATGTTGCTGTTACTGCATACAATGTTCTACTGGTCCTACTCACTTCACTCAACATCAGTTCATATAAGTATTTCTTGTTTTGTTGTTTTTTTTTTTCCAAAATCTGCCTGCTCATCATTTTTTATAGCACAATAGTATTCCATTACATTCATATGCTACGACTTGTTCTGCCATTCCCCAACTGATGGATATTTCCTCAATTTCTAATTCTTTGCCACCACAAAAAGAGCTGCTATAAATCCCTTTGTACACATGGGTTCTTTTCATTTTTTTATGATTTCTTTGGATATGGACTTAGTAGTAGTACTGCTGGATCAAAGGGTATGCATAGTTATATTTCCCTTTGGGCATAGTTCTAAATTGCTCTCCAGAATGGTTGGATCAGTTCACAATCTACCAACAATGCATTAGTGTTCCAATTTTCCCAATTCTTCTCCAACATTTATCATTTTCCTTTTTTGCCATATTAGCCAATCTGATAGGTATGAGGTGATGCTTCAGAGTTGTTTTAATTTGTATTTCTCTAATCAGTAGAGATTTAAAGCATTTTTTATATGAATATAGATAGCTTTAATTTCTTCATCTGAAAACTGCTTGTTCATATCTTTTGACCATTTATCAATTGGGGAATGACTTGTATTCTTATAAATTTGACTCAGTTCTCTATATATTTTAGAAATAAAGCCTTTATCAGAGAACCTAGCTATAAAAATGTTTCCCAGCTTTCTGACTTCCTTCTACTCTTGGTTACACTGGTTTTGTTTGTGCAAAAACTTTAATTTAATGCAATTAAGCCATGTCATTTTAAATATTGGCATCTTATTCAAGAAAAGCAATCCATGACCTTTGTAATTTGGATAGGAGCATTCCTTGACCACAAGGACTCTCTCTACTGATCCTCTCTGCTTTTACTGGCTCCTCTATGTCCGGAAGACTATTCCTATTCACCTCTGCCTTCTGATGTCCCTGGCTTCCTTGAAGACCCACCTCAAATTCCATTTCCCTCAAAAGGCCTTTCCCAGTCCTCCTCAACCTCCACTCCCACTGTTAGTGATTTTCCTTTGAGATTATTTCACATTTACTATGTCTATGTCTATATATTCTTGTTTCTATATAGTTTTTTTGCATATTGTCTCCCCCCAAGAGAATCTGACTTTCTTGAAGGCAGGAATTGCGTTTCTGCCTTTCTTTATATCCTCAGCTCTTAAAATGGTGCTTATGCATATTAAGTGCTTAACAAATGCTTGTTAACTGACTGATATGAATCTGTGATTCCACTGGTCTTGGAAATTTATAGCATGGAAACTACCTCCACTAAGGTAAAGCAGCAACTCTGTATTGGGACAACTTAGAGGTTAAAAGGCTTGCTCAGTCACACAGCTGGTGCATACCAGGGTCAAGGCTTGAACCCAAGTCCTGATTCCAAGTCCAGCCCCCTATCCAAACCCCTTCCCATAATGGTCCCAGCCTAACTCTTTGTTGGCAGAGCTCATGACTAGGCACCAACAAGCCAATGTGGGACCCTATCCTAGTTGCCCCAAGACTACCTTATCTTGATATTATCACAAAGATCTCCCCTTCCCAATGGTGGTGGGCATTGGCTTCTCCCTCCTCCCTTCAATTGAACTCTCCTGTATGTGAGTTACTTAGTTAGAATGTGAACATTTTGAAGGCAAGGATTTTCTCACTTCTCTGATCATATTCCCAGAACTTAACACATAGTAAGTCCTTAAGTGCTTTTCCATTCCTTTCCACTACATTATGCTGTCTTTCTTGAAAACAACGAGTCATAGATAGAAGCATAGTGCACATAAATAATGCAATATAGGTAGAAAGAGCCCATATAATATGACATCTGTTTGGACTCTCAACATCCTCCTAACTTGACTCCTTATCTTACTCTTTGGTCCCTTCACACTATCCTATAAACCATTGCCCGAGGTGTTTTTTCAAAGGCATAACTTTCATCATGCCATTTCCCTGCTCAGAAATTTCTATCACTCCTTATTATTGTGCCAATAGTCTTAACCCTAACCTTAATCTCATTTTCAAGTCCCTCTATGACCTTATCCCAATCTCCTTTTCCAGTCTTATTCCTTCATTGCTCCCCTTAACCCAGCCTACATCCTAAAGAGACTGGATCACTTGCTATTCTCCAAACTTAGGCATGTACTTCTTTGTCTCCACCCTGTTCACTCTGCCTACAATGTCCTCCTTCTTCCAGTCACCAGTTATTGCAACTTTGTCCACCTTTCAAGATCTAGCCTAAATGCTACCTCCTCTATTTCCTACTGACCCACCACAAAACTGGGGCCTACCCAGGTATCTTGCCATCTTCCCTGCCCCTACGTACACCCCCACCTTCTGCTTTCTACCTCTTGCTCTAGGAATATTGACAAAATCAATACTATAATTTTTGTTATTAAGAGTATGACTATTGTCTCTAGCCTATGTCTCCATTCACAATCCCTGTTGTTCCCCAAATCAAAACTACTTAGCTTGGCTACTACTCTGCTATGTGTCCCATCTCCCTACCAGTTTTTAAGCTTCTTGATCTAAGGACTACTGAATCTTCATATTTGCATCCCTAGTGCCTAGTACAACACCTAACAGATAAAAGATGCTTAATAAACTTTTTGTTGCTCAGTTGTTTCAATCATGTCTGACTCTGAACCCCATTTTGGGGGTTTTCTTAGCAAAGATACTGAAGTGGCTTGGCATTTCTTTTTCCAGCTCATTTTACAGATGCGGAAACTGACACAGAGTTAAGTGACTTGCCCAAGACCACACAACTTATAAATGTTTGAGGACAGATTTGAACTCAGGAAGATGAGTTTTCCTGACTCCAGGCCTGGTGCTCTATCCACTGTACCACCTAGCTTAATAAATATTTTTTCAATAATTCATTCTTTCACGAATTTATTTCATTTATGTATCCATCTATCCATTCACTCATTCCATGAAATCTTCTTTGAATCTCATAGTTGAAAGTAATCTTTCCTTCTTCTGTGTTCCCATAGCCGTTGATAACACTTTTCCTACAGGAGCTATTATATACCACTTTCTAGGCTAGACATGTATGAGAGTCTTCTTTCTCTGTTAGAATGTAACCTCCTAGAGGATCAAGTAGAAGAGAAACAGGAGTGGATTAAGAGTCCCAGAACCTGTATTCAAATCCTGACTTTTATACCTGACTTTTATATCCTATATTTTTATACTATGTTTGTGTGTGTATGTGTGTGTGTGTGTGTGTGTGTGTGTGTGTGTGTAAAACTTTAAGCAACTAACAACTTCCCTAAGCCTCAGTTTCCTCATTTGTGAAATGAAGGAATGAGCCATAAGGTTTCTTTCTACTTTAAATCCTCTAATCCTATGTCTTATTCATCTTTCTATCTGGTTAGTGGCTAGCACATAGCCTTTAGGTGCTTTTCTGCTTTTATAAGTAGGAGCTCAGCAAATGTGATTTAATTTGAATTGAATTAACTTAAAGAAAACTGTCCTGGGTCTGGTTCTTGGATACCTTTTCCCCAGACCAAAGAAGATGAATTTGCCCAAGAGAAGAACAATCACTGAGGTGCAGAGTGATTTAAATGGCTTCAGGAAGGGCAGGAAATGGGTCTGTTCAGCTTGGAGAATATAAAAATTTTTCTTTGAACTAGAAAGAGAATTAGTCTACTCAATCAAAGGTGGGAGCTTGACAGCTCTTCATTTTGAACCACACAGGTGTACTGCCTATCCGCATCCATAGGGAGAGGTTGAGGTTACGTTAATGTAACTTATCAAGTTTTAGCCTACCTGCAGTGCAACAACTCTTAGAATGTTCCTAATAGCAGATTTTCCAGGTAATTTATGAAGTTGATAAATATTATTATGGATGGTTCTTTTCTAGTACAGATTGATTTGCATAATTAAAAGATCAGGTGCCTCTTTGCTTTAAAGAAACACTAAAAGCAGGAGAGTGTGTGTGTGTGTGTGTGTGTGTGTGTGTGTGTGTAGACAGAGAGAGAGATGCAAAGGCAGACAGAGGGAGATAGAGCCAGAGAGACAGGGAGAGACAGAGGGAGACAGAGAGGATAGAGAGGAGAGAGAGAGAAAGAAGAGAGAATGAAACAGAGAGACAAAGATTGAGAGACAGAGATGAAGATACACAGAGATATATGGGGAGATAGGTGAGGGGAAGGAGAGAGAGAAAGACACAGAGAGAGAGACAGAGAGACAGAGAGAGACAGACAGAGACAGAGACAGACAGAGACAGAGAGACAGAGATGTAATATAATGATAAAATATGCAATTGTTCTCGGTAGGTACATTTCAAGGCCAATGAATTTTTTTAAAACCAACTCTTCATCTTTAGCTTTTCTTTTAGAGTATTGTTCTACTTTTTTTTTTAATATGAAGAAATTCAATTGTTTGTTGTGGGAGGGGAAGTAAGGGGCAACTGAAGAGTGATCATAGATCAATGTATTTATTTAATGCCCTGTTTTCATTTGACATTGCAGGCAGGTGAGAAGGCAGCTCTTGATCATCAGTGTCTGTGAGTACTTACACTGAGCCTCATGTCTTTCAACACTTGAGTTCTCTTGCAGATACTCATATATTCTGTTCCGACCCATTGATCTGAGCTGTTCTCAGCCTGATCCAAGTAGATACTTGCATAAATAGGTATTTGAAAGTAAAGGAGCCAGGGAAGATGAGTGAAGGAGTGTCATCACAGCCTGCCAAAGATCTAGAAACAAATGAATGTTGGAGTCTTTCCTTGTCCATATGTTGCCCTCCTCCCCAGCACTTGTCAAAACGGTTGGAAGTAGTGATACAGCATTAAAGCTCAAAGAAGATCCGGACACGTGATGGATCGAAGTACAGAATTAGTCAGACCTTATGATTTTCCACAGCTATCTGCAATAGCTCATCTTTGATGTGGCAGCAAGCTGAATCAAGCAAGGTTTTTTGTTCTTGCTGTTGTTTTCCTTTTTGATAATGTTCAGATACATTCCTTGAGCTCACCATGTCTTTTTGGAAACTCCAAACCCTTGCTTAAGCCTCACTATGGTCTCTGGGATCCTGTGAGAAGTATCATTTCCCTCTGAGTTAAGTACTCAGCTGCAGAGGAGTTCATGCCTCCTCTTCGTTCTAATGTACCCCATTGGGTATTAATAGTGCTCAGATTTATTTTCCATAATTTAGAGGTTGCCTTATAAAATATTAAAATGCTTATTAATGCTTGGGAAAGTGGCTGAGACACTAATATATATTGCAGGCAGCACACTGCTGATGATCAGCCGCATACTAATTAGCTACACACTCAAAGATACCCAAATTAGTTGCTGTTTTCATTGCTCAGATAGGGAAAGAATAAGAAAAAAAAAAAGCCAGGCACATACTTTACAAACCCTAGGAGGAAACCCTCCTATTTATCTGGAGCTAGAGTCATATGACCTATAAATATATGAAATTAATAGTGCTAGAAGGGAATAGGGAGTCCAGGCTCATGGCCCTTCCTAGGTAACTGGAATGAGAGAATTCCTAGTCTTTCAGTCACCAAATGAAATAGTGATGAGAATGATGAATCTGGCTTACCTTTGGTAGCCCACGTGCTTATATTCTCCAACAATTTTAAAGGATTTATACTGTTATCTTTCAATTTTATTACCTGGACTCTCACATCACAAATAGTGTGTATTTGCCAGAAGATGGCCTGATTTGGGATATTCTCTATGGCAATAAATTTATATTCTTAATCTTCAGTACTCCAATGAATCTGTGACCTTATTAATGAGGGATCCACCCAAACATGCAAGTTCTGTTCCATCTGTGCCTGCCTGTCCTAGGTGACTCCTGTCAAGGTCTTTTTGTAATTTCGTCACAGGAAGTCCGTGATACATGCCTTTTTCTCATTCTCTTGACATAATGTGGATATCACTGGAGCATGTATACTGTTCAGTGGCAATAGGACGCTGGAAATTTAATCATGTTTTAAAGGTATAAAACATATTACCTTAGATTCACAAGTTACGGGTTGTTACAACCCAGAGGGAACTTAGAGGTCTATGATCACAGTGACGGCTGTGATTTCTAGATTGTTGTTGTTCAGTCATTTTCAATCATTTTCAACTCTTTGTGACACCATTTGGGGTTTTCTTAGCATTTCTTTCTCAGCCTCGTTGTAGAGATGAGGAAACTGAGGCAAGCAGGGTTGAGTGACTTATCCAGGGTCATACCGCTAGCAAGTGTTTGAGGTCAGATTTAAACTCAGGAAGATGAACCTTCCTAACTCCAGGCCTGGCATTTTATCCACTGGGCCACCTAGCTGCCGCAGGTACACAATCTAATTCACACATTTTATATCCAAGGAAACAAATCCCAGAGAAGAGAAGTGAGGTCTCACAATAAGCAAGCCCTGCAGGGCTAGAAATTCAGTCTTCTGACCTTCAGTCCAGCAGTTTTACATTTCATTAGCCTAAAAGTCCACTCAATAGGGCAAAATACTCAAGAGAAGAAAATTATTTCACATGGCATGATAATAGTCAATTCAGTAAACATTTATTAAGCAACTACCATATGCCAGGCACTATGCTAATGCTAGGGATACAAAAAGAGGCAAAAGATAGTCTTTCCCCTCAAGGAGTTTAAAATCTAATGAAGGAGACAACATGCAAACAAATATATACAAAGTAAGCTAGATGCAGGATAAATAGGAAATAATTAACAGAGGGATTAAAAGGGGTTGGGGAAGTCTTTCTATAGGAAGTGAGATTTTAGTTAGAACTTAACAGAAGCCAGGGAAGTCAATCATTGAAGTAAATGAAAAAGAACATTCCAGGGTTGAGAGATAGGAAGAGAGAATGTCCAGAACCAAGGAATAAAATAAATATCTTGTTCATGGAATAGGCAAGATACCAGTGTCATTGGATTGAAGAGTATATGTCAGTGAGTGAGGTGTAGGAGTGAAAAGACAGTAGGAGCTAGGAGCTAGACAGAGGTGGGGAGCCTACGGTCTCAAGGCCACATGTGGCCCCCTTGGTCCTCAAGTGTGGCCCTTTGACTGAATTCAAACTTCACAGAACAAAGCCTCTTAATAAAAGGATTTGTTCTGTAAAACTTGGATTTAGTAAAAAAAAAAAAAAAAGCCACACCCAAAGACCTAGAAGGCCGCATGTGGCTTTGAGGCCACAGGTTCCCCATCCCTGGGCTAGGATATGAAAGGCTTTGATTGCCAAGCAAAGCATTTTGCATTTGCACCTGAAGGCAATAGAAAACCACTATAATTTAGAGAGTACAGGAGTGACAACCATTGCTTCGTGAACCAGGAGGTTCTAGAAATTTCTCCAATATATTATAACACCAACATTCAAGCTAATAAGCAACATTAATCCAGACTAAGGAGACATTAGCCCAGGATTTCTAGATGCTTGTAGCTCTTCCTGGAAGTTTCTAAGAGGGTGTCTAAGTTGGCAAGAAGAGATAGCTGTTTGCTTCACAGGACTTATACAAACAATCATGTTTGTACTCTTTCAATTACACTTTTCCAGAAAGAGCAAGGGAATTAGAGGGACACTACACAAGGCAAAATGTATTAATTCTCATGAACTGGAATTTTTGAGAGATAGACCTGAGGTTATATCTGAGAATTTTGTAAATAGCAATGGGACACATGGAGATATAACTAACTGATGAGATGCAGATTTCCATCTTGGTCTTGGGTATTCTCATAAAGGGCAATGCTCCCCAAAAGCCTTGCGATACACCTTCACCATTCCCAGAGTAGGCTGCATTCAAAGTCTTGGCAATAATCATGGCATTATCCATGCATCGATGTGACTAACAACATTATATGAACAATAGTCCTCTTCCCATTAAGCTCCCCTCCCAAGCTTTCCGAATGCAGGGACCATGTCATCACAATTATATATATTAAGTATTTAGTAGTTCAAAATAAGATAAAGTGTTTTCTATAAAACACTTAAGAAACATTTGTTTCTCAAATTTATTGAACCGAACTGAACAACATTTGTGAAAATTCTCCCTCCTCTCAACCAACAAACATGTTCAGTGTTCCACAAGCTGAAAAATCCTTCCCTGGACTCTGCTTCCCCACAAGCGAGCATCTTATTCTGCCATTTCACCTGCTGCTAAATATTTAGAAAAAAGACCCCTACACTCACCATGCCCCAGGACTAGAAATTTTAGTTCACTATCGTGATGTCAAATGGAATGGAACACAACAATATGTCCAAATGAAGAACTGAGACTGGGGGTGAAAAGCGAAGGGCTTAAGCTTTAAAGGTAGCTTTTCTCTCTCCTCCTATCACTGAAGCTTACATACAGCTTTGAAAGAATAGTGGGCTTGAAAGAATTTTGCTTGGATGCATGTCATATTATCCTCCCTGCCCCCAGGAGAATATAAGCTCATTTATGGCAGAGACTATGTCTTTTTTTAAATTTTATATCTCCAAAGTCTAGCATTGTGCCTTACATATAGTAGGTACTTCAGAAATTTTTACTAAATTGAATTAATTTGTATTGAGCCAGATTGAATTGGATTGGATTGAACCAAGTCATTTCCCTGATTTGAAATCTAGAGTGAAGATTGCTCATTGCATTAAATCCAAAAACTTTTGATGGCTTTCAAGGCTGCTCCTAAAAATATACCCATAGTTGGTATCTGCACTAAAATTTCTAGGGATATTTTCCATCTTCATAGAACAGGGTAAGTACTCTTGGGTGCTGTTTACCCTGTCTTTTTATGTTGAAATCCATTAAGATGTGTTTGTGTTTCAGATGTCATCACCCAGAACACGTAGCTATAATACTTTGGTTCAAAGTGGCATTAGGCAAGAAAATTCCAGCCTAAGAAAATGTCCTGTGGCTAGATAGAAACAAGTTGAAATGAATGTATAGTAGGTGAGTGAAATAAATAACTCAGTCTAGGTTTTTATTTAGCCATTTTCAGTCATGTCCACCTCTTCATGACCTCATTTGGGGTTTTCTTAGCAAAGATACTGGAGTACTTTGCCATTTCCTTCTCCAGCTAACTTTACAGATGGGGAAACTGAGGCAAACATAGTGAAATGACTTGCCTAGGGTCACACAGCTTATAAGTGTCTAAGACCAATTTGAACTCAGGAAAACAAATCTCTGACAACTCCAGGCCTTATACGCTATCCACTATGACACCTAGCTCTCCCAGTATTGGTTTAGTGAAGAGAATCATATAGTTTTCCACCTGTAAGGATATGTGCTCTCTAATGACTATGCATTATTACCATAGATGGAAGTTTTTTGAATATAAGTTATGAGAAGACGGTTTCTGATAGCCTATAAATTCCTATTCACTCCTTCAATAGAGGCTTAAATATTTCAAGACGTGAAATCTGCTGTGTGTGTGTACTGGGCATACTTTGGATTGTTGATGCCAAAAGATCATTATTTTTATGATGTACACTAAGGATTTGTTCTGGAGATTTGAAGGCGGGGTGGGGGGGAAGGAGGGAGGAGCAATTTTCCCCTTTTGAAACCTGAGGTTTTTATCGAAACTAAAGGGTAAACAAGATGAAGAAACAGGAAATTTCATCCTCAGTTTTTTCTCCTTTGTGCAGTTTCTTCCCCCCTTCCCACCCCTTCCCTGAATATTTGTTAGAGAAGCACTGCCCCCTACTGTAGACATTTGTGTTACACACTACAGATGGAAATCTTGAATCACAAGATTGAGAACTGGAAAGAACCTTAGAAACTATTTAGTCAAAATCTCTCATTTTACATGTGAGGAAAGTGAGACCTAGGAAATGGAGCGATTTGCCAAAGGATGCATCAACCAGGATTACCAGTCTGGCTAAATTCTGGCTAAAAAAAAATAAAACTACAAGAAAAAATATTTATTTGTTATATTTTTATTTATTCATAGCCTTCACACACACACACTTACCCACCACCTAACCTAAGTGAATTGAAAGCGTATAGTCAGAGATTTTCACTGTGGTAGATAATGCAATTATGAAATAACCACATTACAGAAATTAGGTTTGTAACAATTCCTAAAGATCATTTACTTCAATGCCAACATAGTATAGAGGAAGAAACTGAGGAGGCCCACAGAGATGAAGCAACTTGTTTGAGGTCACACGGAAAGTTTGTAAAATCATTTCAATAATTTTTCTGTTATGTAATACCTTGCCTTCAAAGGATTGTTCGCTCAATTGGGATTAACCAGTTGCTTTTGGTTAAATAAAAATACAACCTTAAGACATTAAAACCTGATCCTCTTAAGGAAGAAGAGACAGTTCAGCTTGAATAAGATTCCAGAGAACAAGGTTAGTTTTAGAGAAAGAGTGAGGACGGAGTTTTAACATTGCAGCTCAAGAATGGAGAAACCTGAAAAAGGAAACACACGCCCCCTGCTGGTTCAGTTGTCTTTCAGTCGTGTCCAACTCTATGACTTCATTTAGGATTTTCTTGGCAGAGATGCTGGAGTGGTTTGCCATTTCTTTCTCCAGCTCATTCCATAGATAAGGAAACTGACGCAACAGGGTGAAGTGACTTGTCCAGATTCATGCAGCTACTATGAGTCTGAGGCCAGATTCAAACTCAGAAGATGAATCTTTCTGACTCCAGGCCCAATACTCCATCCACTGTATAACCTAGGCGTAGCACCAGTGAGATACTCACATGGGCCTATTAATGGATGGGAAAACCTTCAAACTGTATTAACACTACCCTAGGCCAAATGGAATGGAACACAACAAGTTGTCCAAATGAAGAACTGAGACTGGGGGAGAAAAGGGAAGGACTTAAGCTTTAATGGCAGTTTTGCTCTCTCCTCCTGTCATTCAAGCTTACATACAGCTTTGAGAGAATAGTGGTAGAGGCTATTACAAATGACCATAGGGGAGGCACTTGAAATACTCTCTTATGGGAGGACAAAATGAGATCAAAGAATAGGAACCAAGTTGTCAATAAAATGGCTTTTGCGGCCTCAAACTTTTTATTTGGAAAGCAGGTAGGATATAACTTCTGCATACAAGATATACAGTCTGTTAGGCTATTGGAAAAAAATTGAGGCATTCAAGATGAAGTGATTTGCCCAAGGTTCACCAAGCTAGTGTCTGAGGCTGTTTTGGAACTCAGATCCTCCAGACTCCAGGGCTGGTACTCCATTCACTGAGCCACCTAGCTGTTCCCACTGAGATCTTTATTATTGATAAGAACTAGCATTTATAAGATGTTTTAAAGTTTACAAAGCACTTTAAAAATATTCTTGTCTCATCTTCACAACAACCCTGGAATGTATTATTCACATCTCGCAAATGAGGAAAAGCAGGCATAGAGAGGTTAAATAACATGCCCAGGCTCACATAGCTAGTAAATTAAGCCAGATTTGAATTCAAATCTTCCTGCCTTCAGGTCCAGCACTCTTTCCACTGCACCTCCCAGCTGCCATTAGGTATACTTTGAACATTTAGGACATGAACAGAGTTACCCAGAAATGATTGGGGAAAATGGATGGATCAAGAAGACAGTCGATTTCCTTTAAAATTTCAAACAAAACAGTCTGAAAGAAAGAATTGATTTTCTTCCATCTGAAAGAACTGTCATACAGTTAGGACATGTTAATCCAGCCATGCACATAGCTAAGTCCACTATCAACAAAGAAAAAAACCACAAGAGACAACAGATTTTGTGGGTGATTTTAGCTTAATTTTGGTGAGAAAGTTATTGGGTCTTGAAGATAGTGGAGATAATTTCTTCTCTCTGGGCAGGTAATCTTCAGCACAGCTAGCATTCATCACTGAGTTCAGATGCAATTGATGGTTAGGTAGCCATTCAAACCCAGTTAAATATCTAGCCAGTAATACAGCTACATCTCTTCTCCCTCGTGTTCTGTTCCCGCAGTTTAATCTTCTGATGTGGAGAGGGATGTGGTTAGAGTAGATTTCCTAGCCTTGGAGACGAGAAAATTTGGGTTCAAATTCTTTTTTTATTTAATTTTTAATTTATGCACTTAAACATGCATTTCCATAACACCGTGCAATAAAAAGATGATTGCACATGATGCTATAAATCTATTATGCACAACTTGCTTTTCCTTTTAAATTTACAACAAAATTATCATGTAATTTTTAAAAATTTTCTTCCCTCATGTTCTCTCCCCCATTTGTAAAGTGAAGTCCTTTTGCTCAATTGGTAGCATGTAAACTAAAATTGGAAATATACACACCTACTATGTGCCAGTCATGGTTTTAACCAATTTACAATATTATCTTATTTGATACTCATAACAACCCTATAGGGTAGGAACTATAATAATCACCTTTTTACAGTTGAGGAAACTGAGGCACGCAGAGATCAATTGACTTGCCCAGGGTCACACAACTAGTAAATACCTATGGATGGATTTAAGCTTCAATTTTCTTGATTTCAGGTCCATACTTCTGCACAAGTGAAGAGTTCATGACCAAATAAAAGATGGAGAGGATCACAGAACAGAAAATAGAAAATTTTGATTTCATAACACTTAAGAGGTTTTTCACAAACAAATCCAATATAGCTAAGATCAGCAGAGAAATAGATAATTGGGGGAGGGGGAGAATCTTTGCAGCAAGTTTCTCAGATAAAGGTCTAATTCTCAAGATATAGAAGGAATAGATTCATATTCACAAAAAAAAATAACAGCCATTTAGCAGTTGATAAATGGTCGCAAGATAGGAACAGTAGTACTTAAGGGAAGAAATCCAAACCATCTATAGCTATATAAAATGCTTCAAATCATTAACAATTACACAAATGAACATTAAAGCAATTTTGTAGTTCCACCTCACAGCCATCAGATTGGAACAGCTAACAACAAAAAAAAAAAGATTTTAGAAACAGGCATATTGATGTATTGTTGATTAGTGAATTGGCCCAGCCATTCTGGAAAACAATTTAGAAATATGTTCCCAAGGTTACTATACTCTCTGTATCCTATCACTACTAGGTCAAAACCCTCAAAAAGTTCAAAGAAAGAGGAAGAGGTCCTATAAATACATCCATCCATCCATCCATCTATCCATCCATCCAACACATACATTATATATGTGTGTTTCTACGTGTGCATGTATCTATAAATATATACACATATACATATATACACATACATACATATACATACATGTATATATATATATTATATATATACTTTTGTGGTAAAGAACTGGAAACTAAAGGGGCATTTATGATTTAGAGAATGATTGAACAACTTATATTATTTGGCTATAATGAAATACAATTTTGCTAAAAGAAATTAAGAAAGCAACAGTTACAGAGAAACTTAGGAAGACCTTTATGAATTGATACAGAGTGAAATGAGTAGAATCAAGAGAAGAATTCATACCATAATATCAATATTATAAAAATGAATAATTCTGAAGAACTTAAGAACTCTGATCAATATAATGCTTATTCATGATTCCAGAGGATTGAAGATGAAGAATGTTGACCACCTCATGACAGAGGTAATAGACTAATGTGCAGAATGAGAACAAATTTTTGCACATGACTTGCTTGACTGGTCTTATAGGATTCAAAGATGGGGCTTTCCCCCTTCTTTCAGGGGCAAGAAAAGCAAAAAAGAAATTTTAGCAACAGAAAAAATATTTTAGAAACAATATAAACAAATTTAGGAGCATCTAAAAACCAGACAAGTACTGAATTTTTACCAAAGAAATGGAAAAATGAATAGGGTAAAAAAAAGGTTGACCTTACAGACAAAATAAGGTGGATATTTGCCATAAAAATCAAGATACTTCCTACCTGCCAAATCATCCTCTAAAAAGCACCTTTCATCCATTAAAGTAGAGGTCTCCATTTTATTTCCTGATTTGTAATTGGTCAGGATTAGAGAGTATATAGCAGAATGGATTTCTCTCTCTCTCTCTCTCTCTCTCTCTCTCTCTCTCTCTCTCTCTCTCTCTCTCTCTCTCTCTCTCTCTCTCCCTCCCTCCCTCCCTCCATCCCTTTTCCTATCCTTGCCCCCCCCAACCTTGCCTCAATGTATGCAGGGTCACAGAGACACAAACTGATTACAAATAGCTTAGAGATTTGCTACCTTTGCCCAAGTGCACCCGCCTCCAGCATCTGACTCACACAGCTTTCTAACTGGCACCTCCACAGACCTGTGCCTATTCTCCTAGAGCAACTGCACACAAAAATGTATAGTTGCTTCACAGGAAGACAGCTCAAAGCTATTGTGAGCTACTGCTTGATGTCATTTGGATGAATTGGGAAGGCAATTCTTCTGAAGTGAAAAATATGAGATGTGCATTCTTTCTGAAGAGGAAGAGTTTGGTAGAGTGGGTTGGAAGTAGGAAGACTTAGTTCTGACACTTATACCTTGTGTGACCTTAGGCAAAACATTTAACTTCTCTAGTCTCAGCTTCCTTATCTGTAAAATGAGGAGTCGAACTGAAAAACCTCTAAGGGCCTTTCTGGCTCAACTCCTTTGACTATGTTCTCAGAGATCTAAACTGGATCACACAGACCAGCTAGTCCAAGGATTCTTAACATGGCATCTGTGAACTTTTAAACAATATTTAATAACTGTATTTCAACATAATGTTTCCTTTGTAATCCTCTGTATTTTATTTTCTGCGCTTAAAACGTTATTTCAAGAAGGGTCCTTCTTAGAGGCTTTGCCAGACTAAATGAAAAAATAAAACATCTATTAAACACTTACTACATGCAAAGCACTAGAGATACAAAGCATTTTGGAGATTGCCAAAGGGGTCTATATTACAAAAAGGTTAAAAATTCTATTGTTAGAATTATAAACTATTTTTCTGATTTCCCGGTTTTACCTTGAGAAAAGCAAGGTCATAAAAGTTACGTGATTTGCCTAGGAGCACACAGTAAGAGACAGAGCTGGGATCTGACACAAAGCTCTCTGATTATTTAGCCAAAACTAATCTTTCAGCTGACTTTTTTCCTTTCCTTTCTTTTTTTAGGCGATGAAGATTAAATGACTTGGAGCCAATAAGTGTCTGGGGCTAGATTTGAACTTTGGTGCTCCTATCTCCAGGGCTGTGCTCTACCCACAGTACCACCTGTATATCCCTCTTCCTTGAACCCTTTTGTTGTTGTTGTTGGAGGCAATTGGGGTTAAGTCAACTGACTCTTAAGACAAGAACCTGGCCTTTTAAAACAGAGCCCAGCAAAAGCCCTACCCCCTTGCACTGGTACTACTTTCCTTTAGTTCTACTTCTATCACAGATAGCTATTCCAAGTATTAGCACACTCGATAATAGATTTATTTCTTCTCTTCTCCCAAAGATAGGAGAAAACTCTCAGATCAGTGGGAATGCTAGTTAATTGCTGCTAGCAGAGACATTCACTGTCAGAAAGGTCCTGCTTCAGAACAAACTAGCTCTGTGACCCTGGGCTAGTCATTTAACCTTTCTCCCAGTCTGGGTTTCCTCATCCTATAAAATGAGAGGATTGGATTCAATAAATCTATTATCCAAAGGGAGTTAGTTCTAAGAGTCCAGGCTTTTCCTAATGAGAGAACCTCTCAGTTAATCTATAGTCTCTAAGTACTTCTTCATGGGTTTTCTATAGCAGACTGAACGAGGAGCCAGCAGTTGAAAAGCATGTATACTATAAGACTCTTTCTAGAATGAAAACATTTGGAGAAAAAAAAGAAACAAACATGGAAAATCAGATTAGAATGGGATTGGTAGGGCCCCAGCCAGAATCACAAGACAAGGGATTTTCATGGGTAGAGAGAATAGGAAGGAATGGGATCCCTAGGCCTATTTTTGTGTTCCTTTCAATTCTGTTCTTTTCTTTTTTTATTATCAACTTCCTGATAGCATTTTTGAAGGAAAAAAAAGGATTGTGGTTGTTTTTGACTAATACTCTAAATAACTATTGACTTTCTCAGTGAGTACTTAAAGTCTGTAGAACATTCTGCTCAATTCCTTTGACTATTAATAACTTTCTTTCCTGTCTAATTAGCATAATAACGCTGTTCTTCCCCCCCCCCATGTGGTATGAAAGTCACTAATTACACGTGAAAACTATACCTCATTAGAGGCTTTTATAACTCATTGGCACCTTAATGAAATTCATTGAAGCTAGCAATATAATGAAAAAGTTGTTAATGTAGTGCAAATGTTGGGTTTTATTGACTTTTGCTTGGTGTTTGCAAAAACAAGCCCCACATGATAGGAATACAATGTTATTGGATATATTAAATAATAGAAGGGAACTTCAGGTTTGGAGGAAAACAAATGATCCCTTACAAAAAAGCTGACATTGGTTGGCTCGGGGCAACATACATGCCTCTGTTTAATCTGTTGTTTGAAATTCTCTGGGCTTCAACAGGGTGCTGTGAGTAATGATAATCTAGATTTTTGGGAAACAAAAGATGGTATTACTTTCTCTTGACCCATTTCAAATCTCAATATCCGTCAAAGCTCAGATACACAGTAAATTCAGCTATTGCTGTTATTATTATAAAAACAGCAAAGAGAATGGGAAAAAACCATCTTTTCTAAAAATTAAATAATGACCTTGTACCTTGGCCTTAGTTTTGTTTCTTGCTCTCTTCCAATTACATAGAAGATAAGGAAAAGAGTTTGGAAATAGAGAAACAGAGATTCCAAACTCTAGGGTACATAAAAATTTATTGGAAAAGTAGACTCTACATGAACAATGATTAGGTTTAATTTAGTTACAACAAATTAAATAAGTAGTCACATAGACTTTCTAGTTCAGATCTAGAGAGGGATATCTTTGAGAGACATACAGGTGTTAATGACTGGGGAATACAGTTTAAAAATTGAATTAAGCATGGAGATTCTAGGTAGTTTAGAATGGTTCTGCTTTGTGTTACAAAGAATTTGGTACCTAGATTTAAGAATCTCATTCTGAAGAAGAAAATCCTTTCTAGTCAAGGCTTTGAAAGAATCAGAGACAACTCTTTATGATGAGAAAAACATTTTTTTTTTCCTCAAGATCTTTTTATCTCTTTTTCTAATATGTTTGCTAGGTATGGTAATGGCTTCGACTTCCTAAAAGAACTATAGTAGGAGAAGTGTAGGGGTTATAAATTAAAAGAGTATGGTAGAACCCAATTATCTTCCTCTGAGGAAGAGCTAGTACCCAGGCTGAAGCCAAAAACTAGAAATAGGAAGGACTTCTACAGTTCCATGTCCAGTGGAGCAGCACCTGGCAGTGACCAGACATATGCATGGGACTAATGGACTAATACGGAGGATCAAAGACAAGACTAGCAGGGATCTGCTAGATCTGCCATATATTTGCTTGTGGCTATATCCCTGAGGGACACTGTGTGTCAGATGAAACAAGGAAACACATGAGAACAAGAGAGATTCTATTTAAATTGACTTGCTAGTTGCTCCCAGAATGCAACACTTCCTTACCCACTCCTGTGCCTTTGCAAAAGTGATCTCCCTTGAATGAAATGTACTCCCTTCTTGAATATGCATATATGTGTGTGTATGTATATATGTATGTGTGTGTATACATATACATGTATATATATATATATAATATATATATATAGACAGAGGGCATAGGATGAGTTGAGTATGAAGGGATGATATCTAAAAAAAAATAAAATCAAATTAAAGAAGGAGAAAGGAATATATTGAGAGAGGGAGAAAGGGAGAGATAGAATGGGGCAAATTATCTTGCATAAAAGTGGCAAGAAAAAGCAGTTCTGTAGGAAGGGAAGAGGAGGCAGGTGAGGGGGAATGAGTGAATCTTGCTCCCATCAGATTTGACCTGAGGAGAGAATACCATACACACTCAACTAGCTATCTTACCCCTCAGGAAAGAAGGAGGAAGAAGATAAAAAAGAGGGGATGATAGAAAGGAGGGCAGATGGGGGAGGAGGTAATCAAAAACAAACACTTTCAAAAAGGGACCGGGTCAACTGAGAAAATTCAATAAAG
>CM053627.1:124656062-124691622 GCA_028646595.1 Phalanger gymnotis | reverse complement strand
AGGGAGAGTGGGAAGGGAAGAGGGGAGAGAATTTGGAACTCAAAGTTTTAAAAACAGATGTTCAAAAACAAAAAAAAAAAAGTTTTTGCATGCAACTAGAAAATAAGATCACAGGCAATGGGGCGTAGAAATTTATCTTGCCCTAAAAGAAAAGGGAATGGGAGGGGAGTGGGGTGACAGAAGGGAGGGCTGACTGGGGAATGCCATCTTGGAGTGGTGGGAGGGTAGAAATGGGGAGAAAATTCATAATTCAAACTCTTGTGAAAATCAATGCTGAAAACTAAATATATTAAATAAATAAATAAAAATTTAAAAAAAAAAGAAATGTACTCCCTTCTTACCCTCACTTTGGGAATTCCTCACCGTCTTCAAGGCCCAGCTCAGAGTCCATCCCCTGCAAAAGACCTTTCCTGAGGTCTTTCCCAGGTGTTAACACTGTCTCTCTCTTAAAATGCCCTTATATTTATGTATAGATGTGGATAGTATATATAAATTAGATATTGCTATAGATGATACAGACATAAATATGGCAAAGTGTCCCCCTGATCAGATGTAAGCTCCTTAAAGGCATGGTCTATTTCATTTTTCTTTTTGTAACCTGAGTGCCTAGCACAAAGAATTACATTTAGTAGGTACTTAATAAATTACTGATGATTGATTATCTCACCAACTAAGCTAACAAGCTTTCTATAGTATAGCATAGTGTATTACAAGAAAGACTTAAAAGTAAGTTTGGTACGTCATCATACATGATGCATAAAAACTGCATACAACATTTCAAATATGCAACAAAAAAAATTAGTTCCCTCTGGTTATAACAGAGTCACAACCAGAGCCCAGATCTTCTGTTTCTCTGCCTAATACTCATTCCATTTCTCTATGCTACAGGTTCCTTTATACCCCCAGCCTTACTTGAAATTATATCTTCTCTCAATTTACCACCAATGCCATCCCCTAGAGCCCACTTCCCCAAAAAAGCCCTGGATAAAAGGGAGAGAGTAATGAATGGGATAAGGAAGGAGCTTGTTAGGGAGAAGTTCTGTTGCTGAGGTTCTTTTGGCTATTTTCCTTTTAAAGACCTAATGGTAATATGTTTCAGAAATCTTCAGTGAGAAGGAAAATGTGCCTTTATTTTGGGCTCTTATTCTGCCACTGGTTCCTGGCCAGAATTAGTGGACTGCATAGTAAGCTACTTGAGGACAAAGATCATGTCTTATGCTTCTTTCTTATTTATAAGAGTATAATTTATAACAGTAAGAATTACTTTGTTATACTTTTTTAATATCCCCAGCAGCACGGAATACAGAGCTGAATACGTAGGAGGTATTCAATAAATATTTGTTGAATTGATTTGATGGAAATTTTCAATCTATTTATCATGCATCGTGTTTATTCTTCATGGAACAACGGTCAGCATAGCAAGTCTGAACTATTCATCCATTCAATAACCATTTATTTAGCACCTAGCTTCCATAAAATAAAACCACTATGGGAAAAGCAAAGTATGATGAATTAAATTAGCATAAAATTCTGTTATCCTCATCTTTTTTAAAGTAAAAATGTGCAAAAAATGTTTCATTTCCTTTATTTGAACAAGTGGAAGGATTCTAGAACTGATCAATGAAGTTTCATACATTGCTATATAGAGAGGAGGTCTGATCATTATTTGGTTTGGTAAAGAGTCCTTATTGGTAAAATTGTTAGATTTTATGAGATGAGCCCAAGGTCTCTTCCAGTTCTATCTTTGGTCCTATGAAATAGTGTCAATGGGCAGGTAGAATAAAGATGAAAATAAAGGTGGAGGGCACATCTACAAGGTGACATAAATCTTGCATTGGGGTTTCAATCATCCATTTTTATGGTTTGTGCTGTACCTGTGATTACATTGGCCTAACATTGTAGATAAGCACCACTTTATGGTTTTTAGTTTGGTTTGGTGTAAGGTTCCCTGGCTTGCCCAAGGTGGAAATGCAGTGACAACTCAGGCACTCTCAGGGGCTCACAGTAGTAGGGCTGGACTTAGTGTGGATACAGAATCCCATTTATCCCTACTATGGCTCAGAACTCCCAAACTCCAGTTATCTACTAGCCTGAGCCTTGCCAGAAGCAGAAACTGTAGGAGGGTACCAAAATGTCCAGACTACAAGTGATAGACAGCCTTAGAGCGGGGCTTGGGGCGCTGAGAGGTTAAATGATTCTCCCAGAATCATGCAAACATTATATGCCTGTGGCAGGACTTTGAACCCAGGACTTCCTGACTCTATGACCTTCTTGATATCCACCATGCCACACCACCTCTCAGTTACCCATCTTGTAATATGAAGCTAGCAGAGTGCCTTGAATTAGTAGCCAAATTAATCGCCTTTTGGCCAGACTTCTCTCGACAAACCTTTTTACACTTGGCTAAGCCAGTCCTTGCCCAATAGATATAGTCTGTAGCCAGGACCATTCTCAAAGTCTCTCCAGCCTAGTGAACTCTGCCATAGCTTGTGCTCTGCTGTCAGGAATGCAGATTCACCCTGTGTCATGGTGAGGAATGCTTAATCAATGTTTATTGAATTAAATGGAATAAGGGATAATGTTGTAAGCTTCTCACAGCTAATGCCTGTGTTCTGTTTCCTCTTCATCCCTGGCATCCCTTTGCACTTAGTGGATTTCCCAACAGATGCTGGCTGACTGATTGCTATCAGTGCACATATTATACAATACATGAACAGTCTTGGCTGAATGAAGAATTTCAGTTTGGGGATTTTTGCAGACTTCTCTAGCTTTTGAATTATGAGGCAAAGAAAATGCCCGCCTGTCTTTTTCTATATATCTGGTAATAAAGCTCTGTCCCATCTGAGTTGTACATGGTAACAAGAACGTAAATGTAATACATTCTGACACCTGGGAGTGGGGGTGGGGTGGACTGGTAAATTACTTAAGTCCCATTGCCCTTTTTACAAGACTAGGAGCATTAACCACTGTCCTGGCCCAGTTCCAGTTCAGGTAATTACATTCTACCCTAAATTCCCACTGTAGTTATAATTGCATAATTTTTTTTTAACTTCCTGTTTAAAATTGTGGGCCTGAGCTTGGTTTAAGCAGCTGCTGCAATGCCTCCATCTCTGGAGTGAAATTCAAAAGACTTCGGAGGAAGCCATTTTACAGGCCTGTGCTATTGAGTTTTGTTTTACCTTTTTTGTCTTTTGAAATCTTTTTGGATGAAAAGGAGCTGAGTAAGTATAGAGTTAAAAGTGGTGTTTTCTTCTTCAGCAGCGTGATAGATGACTACCACGATTACAAAGCAAGTTACGGATGTCTGATTTATTTTTTAAGACAAAAACATCCTTTCAGTTGCAGAATGTTAGTGAAGAAATGGACCATATAGTCTAACTACTTTAGGGAACTGGACCCAAAGAAATGAAGTAAGCAATAAGAGTCACATAATAAGTTCATGGAAGCACAGTGATGGAAACACATCTCAACACAAAATCTAAGATTTTCTCTAAGACACCATTCTCTCCCCACTCCTGCTCAGCGAGATGAGTTGACTTGTTAGCAATCAATTAAGGAGATTTTATTAAGTGCCTATTGTGTGCTCAACACTGGAGATACAAAGACAAAAATGAGACAGTCCTTGTCCTTGAGCAGCTTACAGTCTAGGCAGGGAAGACATCATGTACAAAACAGATATGAGGCAATTTGTAACGAAGGTGGTAGTGAAGAGGTATCAGAAAAGGTTTGTAGGATCCAAGGTGTAGAGGTAGAAGAGACCTCAAAGACCACCTAGTCTTCAATCAAAATGGGAGTTCTTGGCAAAATTAATTTAAGTGATGCTGACTAAAAAATAAAATAGAAGTTTTTAATTTTTTTTTTAAATTTATTTTACGGACCACTTTGACAGTATGGTAAAGCTTATGGACCCTTTCTAAAAATAATTTTTAAATGCATGGAATTAAAAAGGGAACCAACATGATTGAAGTACAGTTATCATTTTTTAAAGTTCACAGACTCCAAGTTACCAATCTCTAATTTAGAAGGTGATACTTGGGCCAAGCCGTAAAGGAAACTAGGAGTTCTAAGAGGCCAAGGTTCATCTGATTTTTCATATGCCAGTGTCGCAGACCAAGCTACATCTCCAAACTTTGTCCTCCAGGTTCTGAACAATGTCCAGCCTGGTGGCAGCATTGGTAACTCCTGAATGAAAGAAGACAGCTATCTATCACTTACAAAAACCCTTCGTCTGCAAGCATCTGGTACTCTGATGTACTAGCCTTGGGTAAGTCTCTTCTTCAGTTTCCTCATCTGTAATAAAGGGGCAATAACCAAACTCTCTCCTACACACAGCTATTGTAAGACATGAATGAGATAATATATGAGAAAGTACTTTTTAAACTATAAAGTAGAACATTGCTCTAGAGGTTTTGGCTGTTTTGAGTAGATGAGATTCAGGAAAAGTAAATTTCTTTGGAGGGCACATGGTTACCTTATCTTAATGGCATAATCTGAAGGGACAAAATGAAAGTACTGGGCCAAAAAGATGAGACAGAGAGTTTGGGAATGGACCCTTTAATCTTTCACCTTTACCCTTACAAAAGAAAGTGAGCATTTTTTTCCATTTCTCTGTGACCCTCCTATAATTATTAATTTTTTAAAAGCACCTATTTTCTGTACTAAAATTCACTAATTAAAAACCATGAAATTTTCTGCAGTCTCTATAGCATCCTACATGCTATAAAAAATCCCATATCTTCTAAGAAACTTTGTTCATAAATATTCTTCATTCAGAAATGGTACTGGAGGAAAAGTAGGTAAAACAATTGCCAGGTACATATACATACATGTGTGTGCATGTTCTACATATGTGTACATATAATGTATATATATGTATATATACAATATATATTCTTTCCTCCGTTAGAATGTGGTTAAAATAGAGAGTAATATTTAGATATGAAGTTTAACAATAGCTTTGGAATTTGGAAATTAATATGACTATAGGACAGTAGAAAGTTTGCTAACTTTGAAGCTGACCTTAGTTCTGCTCCTAAGCCTAGAGATTATCTGTGTGTCTTTGGATAAGTCACAAAACCTCAGTTTCTTCTTTTGAAAAATGAAGGGGTTGGATAGAAGGATCAGCTATGGTCAATTCTTCATCTAAAATGCTAATATCACTATCAAGTCCAATACCCAGAATATGTCATGACACATAGTGTGATCTCTATATTTAACTCGAAGCTAAAATTGATAGGAATTGTGCTTTTGACTTAAGTTGTACATTGAAAGGTGAAATGGCCGAAACTATTAGTTTAATGATACCCTTTTTAATGCCTTAGCTAGAAACAACCATCATTATTTCCTTTGATTTCAGCTGCAACTACTGCTCAGTGGTCTGTGATTGCCAGTCCCTCAAAGGGTTGTCATCCATATCCAACCATCAAAACTAAAGTCAGCACGGACATATCCTTCATCCACTAATTCAAAGTGGCTGTCAGGCATTCTGACGATCAGCAGGATGTGCAATCAGGAGTCTACAGAGAAGGAGGGAAAAGAGCTTTCTGTCACTGAAAAAATAATTTATAGCAAGAGGGAACTGCATCTGTTGTTTAATCTCTCACTTGAGTGCTAATGAGGTCAGTAAAAAGAAACTCTGACTTTTGGTAGCACTTATTTTTAAAATGCCTGAGTAACATCTATGAAAAGTAAAAAAATTGAATTTCTGACCAAAACAAAGTTAATCAATCAAACAAGTACTTATTAAGCCCTTACTATATACTAAGTAAGCACTGGGCTTTGGAGAAGGAAATGGCAAATTACTTTGCCAAGTATCTTTGCCAAGAAAACCCCATGGACAGTATTGGCATACTATGGTCCACAGAGTCGAGGAGTTGGACACGTCTGACCAGCTGAACAACAAGCACTATGCTAGGAGCTGAGATACAGACAAAAGTGAAAGAATCATTAGCTCCCCATGGCTCACATTCTAATGAAGGAAATAATATGCATAAATATGCATATGCATGTTTGTATAAATTGTGAATACATATATACATGTATATATACGTGTATGTTATGTACATTGTGTATATAAACATTCATATGTATATGCAAGCATATGTGTATGTATATATGCTGAACATACATATTCATAAAATATATGTATAAATATATGTATACATATTCATGAAATATATATATTTTTTTAATTATGAGGTGCTTACCATTTGCCAAGCACTTTCTTAAGAGCTGAGATATAAAGACAAATGTGAAAAGTCACTGGTTCCATGTAGCTTATACTTTAGTGGAGGAAACAACACACATATATGTATATATGATACGTAATATATGTTTGAATACATTTGTGTATGTATCCATTTATACATATATGTGTATGCATATGTGTGTGCAGATTGCAATGTGCTAAGCACTGGAAATACATATAGAAAGGTAAGATAATCCTCTCATGAACTCTTTTGCTGGTAAGAGGCAACATAAATGGAAGGTTCCAGATGGAAGTTAAATGGAAAATCCCATGGCCTCTAGTGGCAAAGCAGATGTGAATACCTCTTTTGTAAAACATAGAATATGTGTAAAACATATACAATTTAACCTTATAGAAGAAGGCACTAGCAACTGGAGGATTTGGCAGGGGGCAGGAGGCAGGGCAGAGATGGGAAACCAGGAAAGGCTTAATGCACAAAGTTACACTTGAGTTGAGTCTTGAAAGAATCTCAAAAATGGAAGAATTGAAAGACCTCAGACCAGGATGGAAACTGAATCTGAGACTCCTCTGGGGGGTCAGAACCACATAGCTGCTTGTCATTTTTGTTCCTATTCCTCCTAACCCATTATACAGCCAGAGGCCCACAAACGTTCCCTGCCATGGTGTACAGATGCAGATTGCCGATTGTCTATGCCCAGGCATATATCTCTTCCTCAGTCAACACTGGATCTGTGTCCCTGCTCAAGGTCAGAGTAATGGAGCTGCCATTTGGCACCTGTTTCTACTCTCTGCCTAGAGGCTCTGTCTAGTGTCCTGCTGGATCTCCCACTGCCTCTTGCCTGAAAGGCTCCCAACGACTACAGGCCTCTGTGTATCACCCTAGGCTGACCTGAGATTGAAAAAAATGATTTATTATGTTTTTATTTCCTGATCATGACTCTGGTGCTCTTTCTATGCGTTTGTTGGAGCAGCTGCAGCAAAGAGTTGGGTTGTATTGTTTCCTCTTTCTCTGCCAATGTTTGCTGGCCTTTGAGCAGGGGATATTTAGATTTAAGGCAAAGTATATGCAGATCCACTCAGCGAGGCAGAAATCAGTCTATGGAAGTATATAATAGGACATAGACAGTTGCCACATTAAGGAACTGCTACCCAATCCCTACTCTGCCACCAATTACATCACTTTCTCAAAACATGTATTAACATACATTGTAGGAGCACAGATATAGAACTGGAGGGGGTCTTGGAGATCACTATTTTACATATATGAAACTAAAGTCTCTAGAAGTTAAGTAGTGTATCTAAGGCCATGAAGAGAGAAAATGACAGTATCAGGCCCTTTGGTTCCAAATTCATTACTATCATTTCAAGAGGTGCCCAGGCCATATTCAGTTGCTTGACTTTTATAACTGCTCACCAATAGCTCTATCACCCTAGAAATTCTGACTCCACCTTGTGACTTCCTCTTATAATTAGTCTTTGGCCTGGACCACCATTTCATGACATGCTCAGACCAAGTGCTCTTTACTTCTGATTCTCTTCCTCACTTTTAGACTTTTCTATTCCCTCCTCAGCAGCTTTGCCCCCTTGTAGGTAACCTTTTCTACCTGCCCTTCCAGCTCCCTTCTATGTGTGTGTTTCCCCTAATAGAATCTCACCTCCTTGAAGAAAAGGACTATCTTTTTGTTTTATTGCATTTGTATCCCCAGGGTTTAGCACGGTGCCTGGAACTTAGTAAGCCCTTAATAAATACTTGACCTAACTGCCTCCCTAAATGAAGAGGAAGTAGAGCACTGTTGTTCTCCAGATATCGGCGCTATGAACCCCAGAGTTCTACTGAAGGGTTTTGGATAAGAGATGAGATTGGAAATGAATTAACTTACAAAATAGATTCAATTTGCCTAGCACAAGATATTCAAATATTTCTTGGGAGAATTTGATCCTATAAAAGACAGAAAACCAAGGAAAAGAAGCATTTCAGAGAAATCCTCACCTAGTCAAAGCATTATCAAGTTGAAATTAAAGTAATAGTACTGAATGCAATGTTCTCATCCATCATTACAATGGCAATAATGGAATTAACACTCCAAAGGGAGCACCTCAAGGGAATGCTTGGTGACCAAGAGGAACTGGCTATTTTTATCACAAAATATTCATTCGGCCTCACTGCTACAGGCCATTTTCTACTCAGCTATCAAATTGCTCTTCCTAATGTGATTTTAGGGCAGCAGGTGGTGCAGTGGACAGAGCACCGGTCCTGGAGTCAGGAGGACCTGAGTTCAAATTTGGCCTCAGATACTTACCAGTTCTGTGACAGAACTAGACAAGTCACTTAACAATACTTGCCTCAGTTTCCTTAGCTGTAAAATAGGCTGTAGAAGGAAATGGCAAACCACTCTAATATCCTTGCCAAGAAATCCCCAAGTGGGGTCATGGAGAGTCAGATAAAGATAAAATGACTCAACAACAACCACAAAGTGATTCTGACAATGTCGCCCACCTGCTCCTCATTCAATCAATTCCCATAGCACCCTATTGCCTCCAGGATCAAATAGAAAATACAATTTGGCTTTTAAAGACCTTCATTACCTGGCTTCTTACAGTTTTCTTATACTTTGCTGACATCATCAACACACACACACACAAACACACACTCACACACACATACAGAGTAATACAATGACAGCAGACTCCTTAAACTCAACAATCTATCTCCTTATCAGCTGAAGTGTCTCCATCTCTAAGAAGTATTTTTCACCTCTCCTTATTCTTAGTATCTACCTTTCCTTTAAGATGATCTCCAATTTATTCTGTAATATCATGTTTATACATAGTGAAACAGTAAGACAATAAACACAACATCAATGGTAATCACAAATATGCTTATATAGTTTTGCATCACAAGGTATGATAGACTCTTCATAAAGAAGGTAAAAGAAGTATAACATTTATTCAGACACCAGAAAATCATATCCCATAACCAAATGTTTAGCTCCCACTGCCAGTCAGCCCATTTTATCATAACAACATGGAACTTAAAACACCATATCACAGCCTATAGCCTGACCATCCCAAAACTTCTCAGACCCCCTGCTGGGGTTTTCCCCAAAACAAACTCACAGTACAGCTAAGTCAGCCTATTTGGCTGTAACAACCACAAGGGTGGCCATTAGCAGCCATAATATCTTTCTCTCTCAGCATTCTCTGTGACATAACTTCCTTTTCCTGTCAGGAAGCTCCTCCCACCACAAGTGTCTTAGGCTTCATGTGACATAGGCAGGTCACATGGCCTATTAATGGGTGGAAAAGATCTTCAAATCTAATTGCTACTACACATAGTTATTTGCCTGTTGTCTCCCCTATTAAACTGTGAATTCCTTTAAAGTATGGAATGTTTTTGGTTTCTTCTCTTTTTATCTCCTTTCTTTGTATTCCCAGCACTCACCACAGTCACTGGCACATAGTAGGTACTTAATGAATGCTTGTTGATTTACTGGCTTGCTCATTAAATCTCTCTGGGCTCACCACTGATTAAAAGGTGCTGCTCTTGAGATAATAGATGTCTGCATATTCTGTGAAGAATAGTGGTGCCACTATTGCTTGGTAAATAACCCTAAACCTCACTAACAAACCTTTAATAAATTTTACTTTTGGCCTGTGCACCAACAGCTTATTTTTTTAATTTCATCATCTGCATACAGTAATTTTGGAGACATTTCATGCAGTTTAGAAGCAATAATGTGGACCAGCAAGGGCTTTAGTAATGAGGATAATAAATTGAATTTTCAGCTTGCTCAGAGCATCATTTGAGAGGTCACCCTACTGATGTAACAGTTGAAGTTATGTCCAGTTTTCCAGGAGATGAATTGGAGAGTTAGGATCATTTGTTTCACTTCATCAACAACTAATTAAATGTGGCACCCCAACATATATGCTTATCAGCTCACGAATTCATATGAGAAATTCTCCAAAATTATATAATTCTTTTCAATAGCCTGTTGTTTTTTTTAAATGGTATGCATTTTTATTTAGTTAAAATCCTTTAAGTTCAGCAGGTCTGAAAGTGGAGGGGGAGGGTAAATTCGATGATCTTTCAAGATCCTTTCCAACTCACACTGCTAGTAAGTATCTGACACTGCATTTAGACACAGGTCTTTCTCATTTGAAATCCAGTGCTTTATCTGCTATGCTACCTAGTTAGCCTTCCAATTAGAAAGATAAAAACAAAGAAAGGCAGAGACAGAGAAAGAGGGACAGAGAGAAAGAAAGAAGGAGAAAAAGAGTGATGGAAGGGGTCTAGGATAGTCTAGAAAATAAATATTCTTTGTCTGCTTAGTTATTTCTGCATAAAGTCAATTTTTCCCCTGAATAATCATGGATCATATTTAAAGATCAAGAATGTTCCAGAGAATGAAGCAATGGGATATTTAAGCGTCTTGAAGACCTCCCCAATTTGAGAAATCCTTCACTTGTTGGGTTCTTCTCTATAAAACTCATTTTGACAACCTGGGGATACCTCCCCACTATGATGAGGCATTGGAATAGTCCTAGGATACATGTTAGAAAAAAATTCAAAAATTGGGGCATTCAAAGGGCAGAGCCAAAGAATGCACTCTTCCATGCTATCTCAAAATTCACTGCCATATAACTTTAAAATAATATCTCCACTCAAATTCTCTAGTGGCAGAGCCAATAAAAGGTCAGAATGAAACATTCTTCCAGCCTAAAATAATGATGGAGGTCAGAAAAAAGAGATTTGTGACATGAAGGGGTGGAGGCTGGCCCAGAGCCCCTGTGGATGAAGCACCCCTGAAGGGACTGGATGGTGGCAAAAGAAGCATCAAGAGCTTCAGAAGCTCTCAAGCCAAAGAGGTTAAGGACACCTTGCAAGTGGTCAGAAAGACATTATGGGGTAGTACTGTGCTAGCACCAGATGTATGAACAGACACTTTTTGACAACTCCATTGTCTATAATCACTTCTGGGTCATAGTTCAAGGGGAGAAAGAGTACTATTGGTCAAGAGTGAGCAGAAGCCCTTGGGGCAGTATCACTTTCGTTCACAAGGGATGAAGGATGCTGAGGAACAGTATGACTTAAAGTTCAAAGGAGTTAGTGATGCTGAGGAATAGTATTAATTGCAATCCCAAGGGAATACGGTAAGGACAAGAGTGCAAATCATAAGAGAAATGACCACATAATAACCTGGAAAAACCTACATGATATAATGCTGAGTGAGTAGAGCAGAACTAGGAGAACATTATACACAACCACAGATATATGGATTCTGTGATGACTAACCTTGATAGACTTAGCTCTTCTCAGCAATACAAGGTTCAAAGACAACTCCAAAGGACTCATGATGAAAAGAGATATCTACATCCAGAGAAAGAACTATGGAGACTGAATGCAGATTGAGGCAAACTGTTTGCTCTCTTTTTTTTCCTTTTTTTCCCCTCTCCTTTGTTTTTTGTTTTTGGTTTTTTGTTGGTTTTTTTTTTTTGGTTTTGTTTCTTCTTTCTCATGATTCATTCCATTGGTAATAATTCTTCTTTACAACTTGACTATTGTGTAAATAAGTTCAACATGGAGTTATATGTAGAAGATATATCGGATTCCATGCCGTCTTGGGGAGGGTAGGGTGGTCGGGTGGGGGAAGAAAATCTGGAACTCAGGATCATGTGGTCCTGAGTGTTGTAAACTAAAAATAAAAAATCTTAATAAAAAGGAAAGAGAGTATGAAAGTGTGTCATTTGTGTTGGGATGATGTAAAAAAAAAAAGTGGATATTCTAGAAAGAGGGAAACTCTGGGAGAAGAGAGAAGGGGAAAGAAAAACAGAAAAAATTATCCCACAAAAAGAGGCACTCAAGGAAGAGCTTTTACTATGGTTGGGGGATAGGCAATGTATGAACCTCATTCACAAAGAGAGGAAAACACACACACACACACACACACAATTGGTGTGTAGGAAGTTGAAGGTGAAGGGAAAAGTGCATGAGTGAAAGGGGTAGAGGATATAAAAGGGGGGCAGAGAACAGAAGAAAGGAGTCAGAATCAAAACACAGTTTAGAGGAGAGACAGGATAAAAAGAGAGCAGTAGATAAATGAAAGAAAATAGGATGTAGGGAAATAAACAGTGAATAATGATAACTGTGAAAGTGAATGGGAAGAACTCACCCATGGGAAAAAAAAACTAATAATGGAATGGATTAGAAACTAGAATCCAACAATATGTTGTTAATAAGAAACACACTTGAAACACAGTGACACACACAGAATTAAGGGACTGGAGCAAAATGTATTATAACTCAGCTAAAGTAAAAAAGGCAAGGGTAACAATCATGATCTCACATAAAGCAAAAACAAAAATAGACCCATTAAAAATGGAAAATAAATATTGCTAAAAGGAAGAATAGACAACAAAGTAATATTAATCCTAACTATACGGCACAGCATTTAGATTCTTAAAGGAAAAGTTAAATGAATTACAGGAAGAAATACACAGTAAAATTATACTAGTGGGAGACCTCAATTTTTCCCTCTAAGAACTAGAGAAACCTTATCATATAATAAATAAGAAAGAAATCAAGGAGGCTAATAGAATCTTAGAAAAGTTAGATAAGATAGATATCTGAAGAAAAGTGAATGGGAATAGGGAGGAGTATACTTTTTTCTTAGCTCTACATGACATCTTCGCAAAAATTAACCATTTATAAAAACATATGAACTCACTACTAAATTAAGAAAAGCAAAAATTATTCCATGAAACCTTTTCAGACCATAATGAAATAAAATTAAATTTTATAAATGGTTGTAAAATCATGGATTAAAAATTAATTGGAAACTAAATAATTTAATCCTAAAAAATGGATAGCTCAAAGAACAAATAATAGAAATGATCAATAATTTCATTAATAAGGATGACAACAAAGAGTCAAGATTCCAAAATTTGGGGGGAGGGTGCAGCCAAAGCTCTACTTAAGGTGAAAATTTATATCTTTTAACATTTACAACAATAGCAGAGAGAAGGAACAGATCAGTGATTTAGGCATGGAACTAAAAAAAAAAACTAGAAAAAGAACAAATTAAAAATTCCCAATTAAACATGAAATTGGAAATCCTGAAAAGCAAAGGAGAGATTAACAAAATTGAGAGCAAAAAAAAAAAATGACAAAACTAGGAGCTGATTTTATGGGGAAAAAAACCTATTGGCTAATTTGACTTAAAAAAGAAGAAAGCCAAATTACTAGTATCAAAAATGGAAATGGTGAATGCTCCATCAATGAAGACAAAACTAAAGCACTTATTAGAAATTATTTTGCCAAAGTATATGTCATCAAAATTGACAATCTAAGTTAAATGGATAAATATTTGCAAAAATATAAACCGCCCAGATTAACAAAAGGGAAAATAGAATATTTAACCTATCTTAGAAAATTGAAATTGAAAATTTACCAATGAACTCCCTAAGAAAATATCTTCTGGCCCACATGCATTTACAAGTGAATTCTACCAAACATTTAAAGAACAATTCATCCCAATACTATGTAAATTATTTGGTAAAAATAGATAAAGGAGTTCTACCAAATTCCTTTTAAGGCACAAAAATATTTCTGACATCTAAACTAGGAGGAACAAAAATGGAGAAAAAACTATTAACCAATTTCCTTAATCAACATCAGTGCAAAAATTTTAAATAAAATGCTAGTGAGGAGATTACAGCAATATATCACAAAGGTCATATAATATGACTGGGTAGGATTAATACCAGGAATGCAGGGCTAGTTCAATACAAAAACAAAATGAAGATAATTGACCATATCAATAACATTAACAACAAAATCATAAGATTATATCAATAGGTGCAGATAATGCCTTTGAAAAAAATATAACACACATTCCTCTTTAAAAAAAAACCTAGAAAGCACAAGAATAAATGACGCCTTTCTTAAAATGATAATGATATCAATCTAAAACCAATAGCAAAAATTTGCTGTAATGGGGATAAAATTTAAAACATTCCAATAAGATCAGGGATAATGCAAGAATGCCCATTATCAGGACTATTATTCAATATTATACAATAAATGCTGGCTATAGCAATAAGACAAAAAAAAAGAAATTGAAAGAATAAAAATGAGCAATGAGGAAACAAACTATCACTTTTTGCAGATGATATGATGGTATGCTTAGGAAACCCTAGAAAGTCAACTAAAAGACTAGTTGAAACAATTAACAGCTATAGCAAAGATGCACATAAATCATCCAGGATTTCTACATACTAGTAACAAAACCCAGCAGCAAGAGATAGAAAGAGAAACTCCACTTAAAATAACTACAGACAATATAAAATACTTGGAAGTCTTCTTGCCAAGACAAATCCAGAGATTGTATTAATTCAATTACAATTTTTTTTCACACTAATAAAGGCAGATCCAAACAATTGGAGAAATACTAATTGCTCATGGATAAGCTGAGCCAATACAATAAAAATAACAATTCTATCTAATTTAATTTACTTATTCAGAGCCATACCAATTATATTATCAAAGAATTATTTTATAAAGTTAGAACAATCTGGTATTGGCTAAAACAATAAAGTAGTAGGTAAGTGTGATAGATTAAGTGTACAATACACAGTAGGAGATGACCATAGTAATCTAGTGTTTGTTAAACTTAAAGATCCAAACTTTGAACTCACTATTTGACAAAATTTCTGAGAAAACTAGAAAGTAGTTTGGCAGAAACTAGTCATAGACTATCATCTCACGACATATAACAACATGAGGTCAAAATGGATAAGTTATTTTGATATATTAAGATATATATTTTGATATATATCTTAAGTAAATTAGAGGAGCATGAAAAAATATACCTATCAAATCTATGGATAAAGGAAGAATTTAGGACCAAATAAGAGATATAGAGGATCATAGGAAGTAAAATAGATAATTTTAATTACATGAAATTAAAAGCTTTTGCAAAGTTAATAAAGCCAAAACTAGACAGAAATTAGGAAAATGGAGGGAAAAAACTACAGCAGGTTTCTCTAATAAAGGCCTCATTTCTTTTTTTTTTAAGTTTTATTTTAATTTTTATTTTTAGCTTATAACACTCAGTTCCACAAATTTTTGAGTTCCAAATTTTCTCCCCCTACTTCTCCCCCCACCAAGACAGCATGTAATCCATTGTTGGTTCTACATATACCTTCATATTAAATTTATTTACACAATAGTCAAGTTGTAAACAAGAATTATAACCAATGGAATGAATCATGAGAAAGAAGAAACAAAACCAAAACAGAAAAGGAAAAAAGAGAGTGCAAATAGTTTGCTGAAATCTGCATTCAGACTCCATAATTTTTTCTCTAGATGTGGATAGCTTTTTCCATCATGGGTTTTTTGGAGCTGTCTTTGAACCTTGTATTACTGAGAAGAGCCAAGTCTATCAAAGTTACTCATCACAGATCTCATATGTCTGCAGTTGTATGTAATGTTCTCCTGGTTCTGCTCTCCATACTCAGCATCAGATTACATAAGTCTTTCTAGGTTAATATGAAGTCTATCTGCTCATCATTTCTTATAGCATGATAGCATTCCATTACATTCATATACTACAACTTGTTTAGCCATTCCCCAATTGATGGGCATTCCATTGATATCCAGTTCTTTGCCACCACAAAAAGACTGCTATAAATATTTTTGTACGTACAGGTCCATTTCCCAGTTGAGTGATCTCTTTGGGATACATCCCTAGCAGTGGTATTGCTGGGTCAAAATGGGCACATTTTTATAGCCCTTTGGGCATCGTTTCAAATTGCTCTCCACAATAGCTGAATCAGTTCACAACTCCACCAAAAATGTAACAGTGTTCTTCTCCAGCATTTATCATTTTCCTGTTTTGTCATGTTAGCCAATCTGACATGAGAGATGTGGCACCTAAGAGTTGTTTTGATTTACATTGCTCTAATCAATAGTGATTTAGAGCATATTCTTTCTCATGATTCATTCCATTGGTTATAATTCTTGTTTACATCTTGACTATTGTGTAAATAAATTTAATATGAAGGTATATGTAGAATCAACAATGGATTACACCCAAAGAGCTATAAATCTTTTCATACACTTTGACCTAGGAATACCACTACTCCATCTATATCCTTAAGAAATCAAAGAAAAGGGAGAAAAGTTATTTGTAGAAAAATATTTATAGTAGTTCATTCTTCAGTGGTAAAGAATTAGAAATTGAGAGTGACCATCAATTGGGGAATAGTTGAACAACTTGTGGTATATAATTATGATGGAATACTATAGTGATATAAGAATGGTGAACAAGATGATTTCAGGAAAAAAAAGTTTTAAAGACTTACATGAACTCATGCAAAATAAAGTTAGCAGAGCCAGGAGACATTGTACACAGTAACAGCAATATCATAAGGAGTATTAATTGTGACTTAGCTACTCTCATCAGGACAGTGATCTAAGATAATTCCAAAGGACCCATAATGAAAAATGCTATCTACCTCCAGATGAATAAAGTTTACAAACTCTGAATGCAGTTTTAAGCTTACATTTTTAAACTTCCTTTATTTTTCTTGTTTTATTTTTGACTGTTTTGTTTCACAAGATAGCTAATATGAAAATATGTTTTACATGACCTCATTGGACCTTCTCATGGACCTCTTGCCTTCTCAAAGAGGAGGGACATAAGGTGATACAAAGAGAATTTGGAAATTAAATTTTTAAAAATGATAGTTAAAATTGTTTTACTTGTAACTGGAAATGTTTAATGAAATAAAGATATATTTCAGAAAAGAAAAAAACAGAAAATAATTTTATTTGTGGTCAGCACAAAATGAAAACCAAAAATAATTACTATGACAGCTTTACAATAAGTATGAATTTGTTACAAAATTTTCTGTGTCCAATAAGGTAAGATTGTGAGATTCTGAGATATTTATCTGCTCTAGCAGGCCTGAGAGAAAATGCTAACAACTAAAGGCAGACATGGTACTCCATTCCTCCAGCATAAAAGAGAATTCAGATCAGAGGAACAACAAAGTGAAGAGAAGAAAAAGGCTAACGATTTCTTTGGAAGACAGGAGAGAAGTCAAAAAGTTTCAGAGAATTAGAGACATTCTCACTCTTAGCAATGAAGTTTTAATGCATCATGCTATACCCATAATTTAACAGCTAAGAAAACTGGAACAGATCAGAGAAAATCATGAAAATATCATCATGTGTGCTGTAGATAGAAGTAAGGTAAGACAAATGGCTAGAAACTTGGCTTTATCACAGCTACATGACTCACTATGCTGTCTCCCTCCCTCTCCTTTATTCAATGTAACCACGTATTCTATTGCGGTATATATCATTTAAAAAAATTTTTTTCCATCCAAATTGATCGTCTAATCCAGATTCTGAAATCTGTTATTTACTGACCTTCTGGATATTCTCTCTCTTTTATTAATGATTTCAGAGCCTGATTCACTATCTTTCCACCCCTTTGCTTACTCTTGTTCTGTACATTATCTCACTTGATGATATCATCAGCCTCCATGAGTTCAGCTATCTCTATGTAGATAATTCTTACATCCATTTATCCACCCCTAGTTTATCTCTCAAGCTCAAAGATCATGTCGCCAATTGCCTGTTGGACTTTTCAAACTAGATCTCCTGCAGACATCTCAAAATCAATATATGGAAAATAGAACTCATTACTTTTACCACCCCCAATCCACCCCTGTTCTGAATTTCCCACACCAACATCACCAACATCTTTCTTGAGAACATGAATGTAATCCTTCCTTTCCCTCCCCTCCCATCCCCTCCCTTCCCCTTCCCTTCCCTTCCCTTCACTTCCCTTGCCTTCCCTTCCCTTCCATTCCCTTGACTTGCCTTCCTTCCCTTCCGTCCCCTTCCCTTCCCTTCCCTTCCCTTCCCTTCCCTTCCCTTCCCTTCCCTTCCCTTCCCTTCCCTTCCCTTCCCTTCCCTTCCCTTTCCTTCCCTTCTCTTCCCTTTCCTTCATGAAATAAGCTGGAAAATGAGCAAACACAAAAATAAAAAACAACAGCAAAAGAATCTGACCATAGAAAGTTACTATGGTGACAGAGAACATCAAAATGCAAATTCAGAAGAGGAAAACAATGAAAAATGTGAAACTTCAAAGAAAAATAGGAATTAGTTTCAGGCCCAAAAAGAACTCCTAGAAGAGCTCAAAAAAGATTTTTTTTAAATCACATAAGAGAATTAGAAGAAAAATCAGAAAAAGAAATGACAGTGATGCAAGAGAATCATGAAAAAAGAATCACCTCATTTTTAAAGGATAAAAATGTAAATGGAGACACAAAAATTAACTGAAGAAAATAACTCTAAAAGTAGGCTTGGCCAAATGGAAAATAACTGAAGAAAACTATTCCTTCAAAATTAGAATTGGGCAAGTGGAAGCTAATAACTCCATGAGATATCAAAAATCATTCAAACAAAATCAAAAGAATGAAAAAAAATAGAAATAAAAATGTGAAATGATTGGAAAAACAACTGGCATAGAAAATAGATCCAGGGGAGATAATTTAAGAATTATTACACTACCTAAAACACTGATCAGAAAGAGCCTAAACATCATATTTTAAGAAGTTATCATGGAAAATTGCCCTGATATCCTAGAACCAGAGAGTAAAATAGAATTTGAAAGAACCCACCAATCACTTCCTGAAAGACAGCCCAAAATAAGAACTCCTAGAAATATCAGAGCCAAATTCCAGAGCTCCCAGGTTAAGGAGAATATATGGCAAGCAGCCAGAAATAAACAATTTAAGTATCATGGAGCAATAGGGAGGATAACACAAGACTTGGCAGCTTCTACATTAAAGGATCAGAGGGCTTGTAATATAATATTCTGGAAGACAAAGGAACTTGCATTACAACCAAGAATCACTTTCCCAATGAAACTTAGTATAAACTTTCGGGGGGGGGGGAATAGGCTTTCTGTGAAATGGACATGAATGACAAGAGCTGAATAGAAAATCTGATTTCCACATAAAAGACTCAAGAGAAGCATAAAGAAGGTAAAGATGAAAGAGAAATCATAAGGGATTCAATAAGGTTAATTCAATAAGGTACACTCCTGCATGGGAAGATGATACTTACAGCTCTTAAGAATTTTATCACTGTTAGAACAGTTATAAGATATGTACAGAGATAAAGGATGAATATATGTCGATTTTGATGAGATTGTACCCCAAAATAACAAAATTAAAGGATGAGAAAAAGAATTGCACTGGGAGTAGAGGGAAAGGAAAGGTGAAATGGGGCAAATTATCTCACATGAAAAGGCACAAGAACCTGTTACAATAGAGGGAAAGATGGGAGGTAAGATATCACTTGAATTTTACTCTTGTTAGAAGTGGCTAAAAGACAGAATAACACATACACTTTATCTTACCCTATGCGGAAATAGGAGGGAAGACGAATAAGAGAAGAGATGGGACTGATAGAAAGGCGGGTAGATTGGAGTGAGGCAGTGGTCAGAAGCAAAACACTAGTGAGGAAGGACAGGGTGAAAGGAGAGAGGAAAGGAGGGGGGAGGGGGAGAAGGAAAGAGGAAGAGGGGCGAGAGAGAAGGAAAAAGAGGGAGGAAATAAATGGAGGAAAAAACACAATTGTTATATATAACTGTGAATGCTAATGGGATGAACTCACCCATGAAATAAAAGCAGATAGAATAGTAGATTTAAAAAAATGCTACAATATGTTGTTTATAAGAAATACATTTGAAGCAGAGACACACACACAGAGTAAAGGTAAGGGGCTGGTGCAGAATGTGTTATGCTTCAATCAAAGTAAAAAAAAAAAAGCAAGGATGGCAATCATAACCTCAGACAAAGCAAAAGCAAAATTAGATCTAATTAGAAGAGACAGTGAAGGAAACTACAATTTGCTAAAAAAAAAAAAAAGAATCATAGACGATAAAGTAATATTAAACATAAATGTACCAATGATACAGCATATATATTTTTGAAGAAGTTAAATGAGTTGCAAGAGGAAATAGACACTAAATCCATACTAGGGAGAGATCTCAACTTCTCCCTCTAAGAATTAGATAAATCTAACCAAAAAAAAAAAAAACTAAGAAAGAAGTTAAGGAGGTGAATAGAATTTTAGACAACTCAGATATGACAGAACTCTGGAGAAAATTGAATGGGGATAAAAGGAATATAGATAAGCCACTGGCTAATTTGTTTAAAAAAACAGATTGCCATCATCAAAAATGAAAAGGGTGACTTCACCATCAATAAAAAGGAAATTAAGTCAATTGTTAGGAGCTATTTTGCTCAATTATATGCCAAAAAATCTGACAATCTAAGTGAAATGGATGAACATTTACAAAAATATAAATTGCCTGGAACAATAGAAGAGAGAATACTTTAAAAAACCCCAATCTTAGAAAAAGAGATTGAACAAGCTGTGAATGAATTCCCCAATTAAAAATCTTCAAGGCCAGATGGATTTACAGGTGAATTCTACCAAACATTTAAAACATTATTAATTCCAATTCTATATAAACTATTTGGAAAAATAAGGAAAGAAGTCCTACCAAATTCCTCTTATGACACAAACATGTTACTGATACAATTTGGAAGTGCCACAACAGAGAAAGAAAACTATATACCAGTTTTCCTAATTAATATTAATGCAAAAGTTTAAAATAAAATACTAGAAGAGATATTGCAGTAATATATCACAAAGATCACACACTATGATGAAGTTGGATTTATACCAGGAATGCAGGGCTGGTTCAATATTAGGAAAACTATCAGGATAATTAAGCATGGCAATAATAAAACCAACAGGAATCATATGATTATCTCAATTGATGCGGAAAAAGCTTTTGACAAAATACAGCACCCATTCCTACTAATAACACTAAAAAGTATAGGAATAAATGGAGTTTTTCTTAAAATGATAAGTAGTATTGATCATCAGCAAGTATTGTCTGTAATGGGTATAAGCTACAAGCCTTCCCAGTAAGTTCAGGAGTGATGCAAAGATGCGCATTATCAATGCTATTATTCAATGTTGCACTAGGAAATGTTAACTCTAGCAATGAGAAGAAAACTAAATTTAAAAAATTAGAATAGGCTATGAGGAAAAAGTACTATCACTCTTTGCAGATGATATGATGGCATACTTAGAGAATCCTAGAAAACCAAATAGTTAAAATGATTAACAATTTTAGCAAAGTTGTAGGATATAAAATTAATCACATAAATCATTGGCATTATATATACATATATATGTTTACATATATATGTATATATTTACATATATATGTATATGTATATATATATATATATATATAAAATCAACAAAGTCCAACAGCAAGAGATAGAAAAACAAATCCCATTTAAAATAACTGTAGACAATATAAAATACTTGGAAGTCTACCTGCCAAGACAAACCAGGAATTATATGAAACAATTTTCACACAAATGAAGTCAAATCTAAACAATTTGGAAAATATCAATTGCTCATGGGTAAACTAAGCCAATATAACAAAATTACAGATCTATATAAATTAATTTATTTATTCAGTACCATAACAATAAAACTACTAAAAAATATCTTAGAGAGCTAGAAAAAATTAAAACAAAATTTATTTGAAAGAATAATAGGTCAAGAATATCAAAGCAATTAATGGGGAAAGAAAGTTGAAGGAAGGTAGCCTAGCCATACCAGATTTGAAACTATACTACAAAACAGTAATCATCAAAATAATCTAGTACTGGCTAAGAAATAAAGTGGTGGATAAGTGGAATTCGTTATGTACACAAGACACATTAACAAATGATCATAGTAATCTAATGTCTGATAAACCCAAAGACTCCAGCTTTAGTGACACGAACTCACTATTTGACAAAATGTGCTGGGAAAACTGGAAAACAGTGGAGTAGAAACTAAATATAGACCATCATCTTGCACAATTTACCAATAGAAGTTCAAAATAGGTACATGACTTAGACACAAAGGGTGATACAATAAATAAATTTGGAGACCAAGGAACAGTTTACCTGTCAGATCTATGGAGAAGAGAAGAATTTATGACCGAACGAGAGATAGAGAGAATTACTAGCTATAACAAACAATTCTGATTATTATTAAATCTAAAAATTTTTGCACAAACTAAGCCAATACTATCAATATTATAAGTAAAACAGAAAGCTGGGAAGTAATTTTTGTAACAAGTTATCAATAAAGACCTCATTTCTCAAACATACGGAAAATTGTCAAATTTACAAGACTACAAGTCATTCCCCATTTGACAACTGGTCAAAAGATATGCACAGCAGTTTTCAGATAAATAAATCAAAGCTATCTATAGTTACATGAAAAAAAATGCTTTAATAACTATTAATTAGAGAAATGCAAATTAAAACAACTCTGAGTTACCACCTCACACTTATCAGGTTGTCTAAAATACCATAAAAAGAAAATGATAAATGGTTGGTGGAGTTGTGAATTGAACCAATCATTCTAGGGAGCGATTTGGAACTATGTCCAAAGGGCTATAAAATTATGCATACCCTTTAATTCAGCAATACCAGTACTATGTCTGTATCCCAAAGAAATAAAAAAAGCAGTTGGGGGAAGGACCAATTAAGACAAAAATATTTACAAGAGTTCTTTTTGTGGTAGCAAAGTAGTGAATTGAAGGGATGTGCATCAATTGGAAAATGGCTAAAGAAGTTGTGGCATATGGTTGTGATGGAATACTATTGTGCTATAAGAAATGATGAACAGGATGATTTAAGAAAAATCTGGAAAGATGTGAACTAATGCAAAGTGAAGTGAGCAGAATCAGGTTAACACTGTACACAGCAGCAGCAATATTCAATGATGATCAATTGTGAATGACAGCTATTCTCAGTAACACAATAATCCAAGATGATTCCAAAGGACTCATGATGAAAATTGCCATCCAGCTCCAGAAGAAAGAACTCATGAAGTCTGAATACAGGTTGAAGTATTTTACTTTTTTTGTTTTCTTCTTTTGGTCTGTGTCTTCTTTTACAACATGACTAATATGCTTTGCATGATCAGACAAGGGTAACATATCAAATTGCTTAATGCCTCAAGGAGGAGAAAGAGAGAGAAGAAGCAAAAGATTTTGAAACTCAAATTTTTTTAAAAAAAATTAATGTTAAAATTGTCTTTATATATAATTGGAGAAAATGAAATATTACTTTTAAAAAACTCCCAGTTCATATCCTTTGGCCATCCAATTTTCTAATCTCATAATTTCTTTCCCTACAAAATCTCTTGCATACATCCCTTTCTCTCCATTCTCACAGAAACCACCCAAGGTCAGATCCTCATCACTGCTCTCCTTAACTGACAGCATGCTAATTGGTCTCCCTTCTTTTCCTCATTGCAATCTATCCTCCAATAAACTGCTAACATAATTTTCCTAAAATGTAAATATCACTGTTATTCCCTCAAAAAATAATCAATTATCAAGTCCTTTGTGTGGTTTTTAAAGCTCCTCTTAACCTGTCCTTTTCCTACTTTCAATTTTCTTTGGTTCTTCTCTTTCCTATGCTTTCTGTAACCAATCCAAATTGGCCTGCCTCCTTTTCCTTCCTTCCACATCCCATCTTCATATTTTTGCATTGATTACTCCCCATGCCTAGAATATTCTTCTTCCCAACATCTGACTCTAAGAATCCCTGCATTCATTTAACACTCAATTCAAGAATCATATATAAGAAACCTTTCCTGGTCCTCTCAGAGTGTTACTGACACCCCCTCTAAGATTACCTACCATCTACTCTGTATTTCTTTTGTATGCACTGATTTATATGTTTTCTCCCTCATTGGAATGTCAACTGCTTGAGAGTAGGAACTTTTGTTTTTGTTTGTTTGGTTTTTTCTTTTTATCTGCAGTTTTATCATGGTATCTGGAACATAGAAAGCGTTTAATAAATGCTCATTGTTTGATTGCTTGACTACTCTGGTTGATCTTCAGTTTTCAATGTACTTTCTAAAATTTACACTCCAAAAAAGTAGGTTGTTGAAAAATATTTTATCTTTCATTCTTGTTTTATGAAATTCATCCTTTATTCCTAGCTTAGTCTATCATTTAGTTTTTGATTTATAGAATATGCTACATGTTTCCAGGGCTGAGAAAACAATTATACCCGGCCCTTAATGCATGTTAATTTTCCCTTGTCCCAGTGAAATAGCTAGGCTTTCTTGTTTTAATTTAATATGTCAAAACAAAAAGTGCAGTAGAATAAGTAATTTGTTCCAAGGCCTCACAGATAATCAGTAGAATAATTGAGATTGAAAGCTCAAACTCACTAAAGAGTTTACTTTCTCCCACCTCATTCAGGTCTTCAGCCCACTTGACCAGGCTGTTTCTTATATTGAAATTAACAAAAATATAGGGAAGCTGGTAACCATAAAATGCCTAGTTCTAAAGTGAACCTTCAGTTTAAGAGCTTGTAATCTGCTCGTGCATTTACATATCTAAGAAATGCTTTTTATTGTCGGCCAAGCCATTTGCAATGTGAAGAATGACATATGATTAGTGACCTGTAACAGCGATGGAGGCTGGGAGTGTAGCAATTGTGATCTCTGCGTCTTTTATAAATAAAGAGAATAAGACTTTTCAGGGGGAAAAACTTGAAATCTAGAGGGTAGTAGAAATCTCTTTTTGTTTTCATGCTGTTTGGATTTTGGGGAATAGTGTTAGACTCTGTTTATCTTTTCTGAAGTATATAAGGACTCCATGTACGATTGCATTATTTTCTCTGCTTTGTTAAAACAAACTGACAGATCAATCGACTTTCTCTGCCATTAACATGCATTACAGAAGGCAGGAGTTATTTTCATTCAGATAGAAACATTTAATCCCAGTTACTCTCACTGAGGATATAATGATGCCAAACTGTAGGTTCTCAAGAAATCCCAATGTTTTTAGGCGTATGCTGTATCTTTGGATACTTCAGCTATTCTGTTTTGTTGGGGCTTCATTAACCTAGTAGTAAACTCTGGTAAATCACAATAAATTTTATTATCTAATCTCAGTAATCATACAGAAATGACATACATTCTTTTTTCCATATTTATTGACCATATAAAATTTGTTAGATGTCTTCCACTGGAGTGCAAGGGAAAGAGCTTTGAACTTTGAACTTGTTATAGGTTTTAAATATCAACTCCAGCTCTCAGCAAGTCATATCAACAGGCAGTTATTATGCATTTACTATGTGCCAAGCACTATGCTAAACACTGAAGAAATAAAGAAAGATAAATAATAATAATAATAATAATACCTGTTCTCAAGGAACTCACAGTTTAATATGGGAGACAACATGCAAATTTGTACAAATAAGATATATACAAGATGAATTTCAGAGGGAAGACATTGGGACATATCAGAAATTGCTTCTAATAGGAGAGCTTTTTGTTGGAATCTAAAGAAAGTAAGCCAGTAAAGCCAGGAGATAGGGATAAAGAGGGAGAAAATTATAGACTGAGCCTCAGTCCCCTCATCAGTAAAACAAGGAGGTTAGACTCAGTGATTTCCAAGTTCTCTTCCAGACCAAGATCTGTAATAGGATGATCATTCAAAAATTTCAGTTAGCCTGTTTCTGTCCTTTAGTCTTTTACTAACTAGTTGAAGAATATTTATTGAGAGGGAACATAGGAAAAAACACACACTCACATATATGTGTGTATACATACATACATACACACATATATGCATAAAATGACACTGTTGGGATATACAAAAGGAGAAAAGAAACAATGGATTCTGATGTGATAATATAACAATTGTTTTGTGTACTCAAACTCTTCAATGTGTTCATGGTGACACTGATGGTGTTTTTGTTGTTGTTACTGTTGTTTGTTTATATGACAGAATTGATTATTTGTTTTTTTGGCACTGTGAAGACACAGACAAAATCCCTGTTCAAAGAGATCGTCATCCATCCGTACACCACAACATTATATTTTTCCTTTATTCATGATTCTGACTTCCAATTTGCCATCCATCCATTTTCCTCTCTATCATTTTTTTACCACCTAGTGCAGTGCCTGGCACATTGGAGGAGCTTAATAAATGTGTTTCGAGTAAATGGCTTGGTTGCACTGTCAGAGTACAGAATAACAGAATCCTCAAATTGGAAACAACCTCAGAAACCATCTGGCCCAATTTGTATCTGAATAGTAATGTCTCCTATGATATACCCCCAGAACATCCAGGCTTTGTTTGAAAATCTCTCCTAAGAAAGAAATGCTTCCTTTCTGAGACAACTAGTTCTACCTTTGAAAGTTCATGTGATTAGATTTTTTTCCCTTTTATATAACCCCTCTGAAACAGTAAAAGTTAGAAGGAAAGGAAAAAGAGAGAGACAGTGGAGTTAGCAGGGGGGGCAGGGGGAAAGAGAAAGAGGAAAGTAGAGAGTAAAGAAGAAAATAGAGGAGGGAGAATAGAAAAGAATAGATTTATGTTGACAGTATAGACTGTATTTCCCAGAGAATGAATTATATTTTTGGTTGGAGTCCTACTAAATTATTTATTTAAAAAGACTTTGTTAATTTTTTAAATCAGTTCCAAATCTGAAAATCTGTTATTTTTTTTTACTTCTTCCTTTTTCATTTAAGAGCTCTATAACATATGAAATTACAGTAAACCATTAACTACTGAGTTCTGACAATTTCAAGATAAGTAGCTTAATGAAGACCTAAAATCTATGATAAATCTGCTAGCTAACCTTTGGAAAAAATATTAATTAAGTGTTTTTGCTTGATCCAGCAAAGGCTTAAAATTAATAATTTTCTCTTTATATTACATACAATGTGGCTCTTCTTATGTCCTTCTTTCTCTTGTACCCTGTGCTTGTTATCTACTCTGTAGACATTAACCTTAAACTTCCTCTAATTCTTTTATTCTCTGAGGTAACTCAGCATCATAGCCATAAAATCTGGGCCCCAGGCAAACATTTTGATCAATGGTCAGGCAAGTGCCCTTTGTTACATGTAAAGTCAGTAGTTTTTCCTCCAGTCTTACTTCAGGGCAAAACTACTAAGGCAGTATTGATACAAGTGGATAAAGGGGAAGGGGAGGATGTTTAATTTTTTTGTTTTTTTTTTTTCCTCCATCAGACAAGAGAGGAAAATGAGTAGCTCTTAGAAGTTTTGAGGATTTAGTTGAAGTGGATATCATCTGTAAATGCAATGTTGCCTCAAGCCTTTAAAATATAGCAATACTTGGTAAATATACTTTGTTGAATGAGCAAAGTCTTGCTTTAGGAAGTGGGAAGATACCAGTGCACCTCTCCCATTTACAACTTCTGAATTGATCTGCTGAGATTACTTAGCCTTTGGTCCACTTGGCTCAAAGTGTTTCTTGGCCAATCTTTGGCCCCCTATTCTTATATTTTTCTTCATTTATTCTATCTCCTTATCTTCAAAGATTAGAGGTTATTTCTACCAGTCTTTGTAGTAATTGTTTTTGCTTAATTTTATAGTTTATTGTGTGAACAACTATATATAATTTCCTTTGACTTTTCTAATTGTCTTTCTGTCAGCACATTGTCATAATAAATTCAATTGTGTATTTACCTAATATTGGCCAAATGGGGTGTGATATGGTGGAAAGACCACTGGGTTAAAAATGAGAAGACTTTAACTGACTATCTTACTTTGACACCAGCTATGTGACCCTGGACAGTTCATTGAGCCTTAATGCCCACCTGTAAAATAAAGATAGTTTTTCAACCAGCTATCTCACAAGGTTATTATAAATGGCAAAGTGCTATATCAATGGGATGTATCACTATTGTATATAAATGTAAAACAGTGGTCACTCTGAAGGATTGTTCAGACACTAACATGGGTAGATGGCATTGTTTTGATGGTAAAAATAAGGTTAATGTCACAGAGAAAAGTGAATTTTTTTTCTTTTACCAATGACTACCTGTGTGAGCTTGGATAGATTGTTTGAGTTCTCTGTGCCTCATTTTTTAAATGTGTAAAATGGAAATTAAAATGTTGCAAACTCTAAAGTACTACAAAAATGCCAGCCACTGCTGTTGCTGTTGCTACTATGTCCACTGTTTCCATTACAAAGTTATTCTCAGGATCAATGATACAGTTGGACTTTGTATATAAAGTACCATAAAAATATAATTCATTATTATAGACATGTAAGGGCAGGATAATATATATATATATATATATGTATATTAAGGAATGCCAAGGCATTTGCATGATTTGAAGAAGGCATCAGTAAAAAGATAACAACTGATTCCAGAGGAAGGAAATAAAAAGTAGAAAAAGTCTATGCGTAATTTAAAAGTCTTCCTTTAGGGTGAATCAAAACAAGGAAAAGCATTGTGCCCTCCCTTAAAATCTTTATATTGTGTTTGTATCTCTCAAGAATAAAAGCTCCTTGAGGTCAGGGGCTGTTTTATTTTAACTTTTGTATCTCCCTAGCAACTCATACTGTATTGGGCTCATAATAGATGGTTAGCAAATGCTAATTGTTTAATTCATGTGCTGCAGAAGGTAATATGGCATGGCTTTTACTGATTTGGGAAATAAATTTATCTACCGGGTCATAAGACATGAAATTTCCTCAATACCAAACAGTGCATCTTCTTGCATCTTATTTCTCCAATTGAATTTCTCATTAAGTGTGATCTCAGTTCTGCTTGCCTGCAATGCATCATCCTGCTCTGTCCTTCACACATGGGCCTCCTCTGGGTCTTTGTGCCCACCGTTCTTCATCTTCCTCTCCACATCTGTGAGAATCTCACACCAACTTCAAAACACAACTCAAATACCATCTTTTACACAGTGACTTTCCCTATCTTCCCCAATCTCACTGGATAGAACACCAGGCCTGGAGTCAAGAAGACCTGAATTCGAATCTTATCTCAGACATTTTACTAACTATGTGACCTTGAGCAAGTCATTTAATCTTGTTTGCCTCAGTTTCCTTATCTGTAAAATGAGCTGGAGAAGGAAATGGCAAACCACTATCTTTGAGAAGAAAACTTCAAATGGGGTCAGGAAGAGTCAGACAGCATTGAAATGACTGAACAATAACAATATTTAACTGCCTTGTTGGTTGGTTATTGTCCTTCATTCTTGAAGAGGACCAAAATGACATCATTATGCTAGAGTCAAGTTTCAGTGTGTCCGAATGTGGTTGATCTGATCAATGTGAGCTCAGAATGCTCTACCACAGATCTGGAAGAAATAGTTCATGTGAACATTTGGAGTGGATTCTCTAAATATCTTGTATTTATGATGTAGATAACTGCAACATATATATATACATATATATGCATATATATGTATATGTTATCTTTCTGATGCAACATAATCTCCTTAAGAGCAAGAATTGTTTCATTTACCATCAACTAACACAGTGCCTGACATACATAAGGCATTTAATAAATGACTGTTGATTTATAGATTTTGACAGTAATGGCTCACATTTAGAAGCCACCTGGTTTTGTCGACCAACTCTGGATTTTAGGTCAGGAAACCTGGAATCAATTGCTGGTACTGAAACTAACTATGGGACTCAGGACATATCCTTGACCTCCTTATACCTCAGTTTCCTCATCAATAATATGATGGTAATAAGACCTACTTGGAATGTTCATTGTAAAGAAAGTACTTCAGAGACTTTAGAGCCATGTAGAAATGTGAGCTGTCTTCATTTTTATAGTGCCTTAAGGTTCTCTCAACAATTCTGCCAGGTAGGTAGTAGAGTCTTATTATAACCATTTTTATGAGGCAACGAAAAGCTCAGTGACAGAGTTTGTAAGCGTCAGAGCCTGTACATCAGCTCACTTCTCCCAATTCTAAATCCAGTATTTTTCTCCTCTATTCTGCTGCTTTTCTTTTGTGATATTTGTAGTTCCAGGCACAACCCCAAACTTAAATTATCTCCTCCATTCCCTATCTTAATACCTAAAATTACCTTTAGAGATTACTTTGGATCTCAAGGGTCTTTAGGTCAAACCACTTATGAAAATGAAATGCCCTTGACAGAGGTAATAACTTATGCTAATATTAGCTTCTACTTTAGGAGATAATAGCCAGCTACAACCAGAGCCTTCACAGCCAAAGGAAATAGGTGTCTGCAGAGCAGGACAAGTGAGAAGGATATGGAAATGGAGCACAACTGGCACTTTTATAAATCTTTGTTGAGTTCAATTAGTGGGCAGGTAGATGATGTGGATAGGTTCTGGGCTTAGATTCAGGAAGATGTGAGTTCAAATCCAGCCTCAGATACTTACTAGCTATGTGACCCTGGGCAGGTCACCTCACCTCTGTTTGTCTCAGTTTCCTCATTTGTAAAATGGGAATTATAATAGTACCTACCTGCTGGGGCTATTGTGAGGATCAAATGAGATAGTTGGAAAGTGTTTAGCATAGTACCTGGCACATAGTAAATGCTATATAAATGATATCCGTTATTATTGTTGTTGAGGAGAGAGAGAATATAGAATCATGAGATCACAGATTTGGAAGTGAAAGGGAGGTCGTTATGTCTACTCTCACTTTGCATTTGACAAGAATGAAACACAGAAACAGAACAGGATTTGCTGAAGGTCATGCAGGTAGTAAGTGGTAGAGTGAGGGTTTGAGGTAGGAGTGAGAATATGACCTAGTGGGGTGGCTTTGGCTCTGGAGTCAGAAAACCTGGCTTCAAATCTCACAATGGATTCCTCCTACTTGTGTGACCTCGGGCAAATCGCTTAAACTCTCTGGTCCTCAACTTTGTTATCTGTAAAATGATGAAATTGGACTAAATGTCTTCTGAGGTGCCCCCTAGCTTTAAATCCATGAGCCTTTGACCCCAGATCTGCTGACACCAAACCCAGTGCTCTTTCCACTAGACTATTTTGCTCAGGATAGTCTCTGGGCACAAGTACAAACAACATATAATAGGCCGTGATGTTACGTTATCAGATGGAAAAGAACAATTATATTCTTGAAAAGGGCAAGAAAATTGCCTGTAGGCAGCCTTGATTTTTCATCATTCTACTTAAGCCCTGCAAAACAGGGGCTTGTGACTACATCTTTCTTCAATGGCAAAAGAAAAAAAAAATCCTTTGTACCTTGACAGTGAAGTAACCTCCCCTGTATTATGAAAGCCATGAGTCTGACTGATTTAGGACTGTTCTACCAATTGGGGCACTACGAGGTTGGAAGTGCTGCTGCATGCTATAAAAGGCCACTCTGAATCACAGGGCATAAGCTAGGGTGTCGAGGGAGAGATATTCCCATTGAGAAAGAAGGGGTAATAAATCAGGAGTGGTGAATGTTTCTGGATAGTTTTATTGAGTTAAATAAAGCCATCTTGACACTTTTTGAGTGCACTCTACTGGGAAGCAAAATCATGACAATTGCAGGAATTGCCAATATCGAAGAGAGAGAAAAAAGATGCTTTGAAAACAATTCTTCCAATTGGATTTAGGTATTTTAGAAGAAGTAGCAGTTTTCCAAGGTAACAGTCAGCAAAGATGGGCTATTAATTACAAAGCGACTGCAGTAATAACTAGGGTGGGATAATGAGAATTTTGCCTTAGAGCACCAAATTCTGGAAAGCACTAGTACTTGTGCTTACTTCTTCAGCTGTCTAGGTACAACTGAATTAGCTCCTAGCTCGCAAGGACAGTTAGTTAATATGGAGGTCTCTGGCCTCAGTATTTCCCCCTCCTCCTCTCTCCACAATGGTAGCAGCCTAGTATAAGCTTTCCAGTGTTCCAATGAATTTATCTTTAACAAACATGCAAAAAACAAATTGATTTGAGAACTGGGAAGTGAGAGAGTGACTATGTGACTATCTATTGGGAAACTGAAATGATCTATGATGATTCCAGATGACTGAAGATGAAGACTGCTATCTACCTCCTGATAGTGATGTGATGAACCAAAAATTCAAAGTAAATTATATTTTTGGATATAGCCATGGTAGGAATTTTTTCTTCATTATTCATATTTATCAAAAGAAATTGTTTCAGTCCCAAATGCAGATTGTCTTCTGCTCAAGAATCAGTTCAGTTAACTTCAGAGAGCCTCATCACTAGGTTAGACATTCAAAGAAACATTTTGGTCCATGAGAATCTAAAAACCATTACCCTGTCCTGTTTCTAAAGCAGAAACATTATATTTTTTAAACTCTCATAGCAAATGCATATGTTTTTTAAAAGTCTAGTTCAAAGTTGAAAGGATTTATTTAGTGATGAGATAAATTGGATACCATTGCTAATGAGTTTTATCCTCCAAGAGTGTTCTATTAAATCTTGATTAAAATGAAATCGATGTTAAGTTTCTTGTCTGTTCTCAGATTTCATAGCAGTATGTTGATTATAGTCACCTTGGGAGTAGCTTTTAAAAATCTACAGGGGGCTTTGAACCCAAGTAATATTGCACTTAACAATCACAATGTATGTTTTCTATTCCTTTCATGAGATATTCAATAATAGACTGCCTTTTGTTTATGGTAGTATACATATTCATAAAGAGATGAAAAGGGTGGGAGGCAGAGCCAAGATCTTGGCAGAGTAAAAGCAGGGACTTGCTTTAGCGCTTCCCCAAAGCCCTCCAAATACCTGTAAAAATGGTGCTAAATAAATTCTAAAGCAGCAAAATCCATAAAATGACAGAGTGAAACAAATTCCAGCCCAAGACAGCCTGTAAAGTTGACAGAAAAGGTCTGTTGCACCAGTCTGAGAGAAGAGCACATTCCACCATGGGCCATGCTGGCACAGATGGGGCCAGAGCAGGCCTGAGGGATAGAATCACTGGCAGCTGGCAAAGACAACTTAGAAGGTCAGTAGGAAAAGTCTGTTGTACCTACGTGAGAGAGGAGTTTGGTCAGGCCTCAGTCTCAGGAGGGCAGCATCTGCACTGCCTGCTTCCAGAGCTCTCAGCCCACAGATAGTGCAGGAATCAAGCAGCTGCTCAGAGGGGGATTTCAGGGGTTTGTTTTTTTTTTTTTTTTTTGCTGACACTGAGGCAGGATTCTCTTGCTTTGCCCTGCTTAGATCTGGATCACAGTCCTGGGTGATAGTCTTGGGGTGAGGAGGAACACTGGCTTAGCAGAGCTTGTGGTGGCAGTGGAGAGGGAACCCTCATAGTTCCAAGGCAGACCAGAGTTCTTGAGGTCACTCACAGACCAGAGCACAGGGCAGGAAAGGAATAAACACCTCTCCTTTGATCATACCGCCTTAGAAGAGTAGAAAATTTATAGATCCCTAGAAAATTTGCAGGTCCCTCTAAAAACAGCTACACAAAACTCCCAAAGCTTGAGATAGTAACCCCACCCCCACCCCCTGCCGTGGAAACACAGTCCTACCTTGATAAAGAGCTAAACCGACAAGTAATTGGCTGGGAAATTGAGCAAACAGTGGGGAAAAATTCAGACTGTAAAATCTTACTTTGGTAACAAGAAAGATCAAAACATATAACCAGAAGAATATAACAAAATCAAAGCTCCTACATCCAAAGCCTTCAAGAAAAATATGAAGTTGTCACAGGCCATGGAAGAGCTCAAAAAGGATTTTGAAAATCATGTAAGAAAAGTAGAGAAAAGATTGGGAAGAGAAATGAAAGTAAGGCAAGAAAATCATGAAAAATAAGTCAATAGCTTGCTAAAGGAGACTCAAAGAAATGCTGAAGAAAATAACACCTTAAAAACTAGACTAATCCAAACACCAAAAGAGGTCTAAGAAGCCAATAAGGATAATAATGCCATAAAAAGTAGAATTGGCCAAATAGAAAAGGTTCAAAAGCTCACTGAAAAAAATAATTCCTTAAAAATTAGAATGGAGCAAATAGAAGCTAGTGACTTTATGAGAAATCAAGAAATTATAAAACAAAACCCCCAAAAATGAGAAGATAGCAGACAATGTCAAATATTTCATTGGAAAAACAACTGACCTGGAAAATAGATCCAAGAGAGATAATTTTAAAATTATTGAACTACCTGAAAGCCATGATCAAAAAAAGAGCCTACACATCATCTTTCAAGAAATGACTGAATAAAACTACCCTGATATGCAGAACCAGAGAGTGAAATAGAAATTGAAGGAATCTGCCTATCATCTCCTAAAAGCAATCCCAAAAAGAAAACTCCTGGGAATATTGTAGCCAAATTTCAGAATTCCCAGGCCAAGGAGAAAATATTGCAAACAGCCAGAAAGAAACAATTCAAGTATTGTGGAAACACAATCAGGATTGCACAAGATTTAGCAGCTTCTAGATTAAGGGATCAAAGGGCTTGGAATATGATATTCTATAGGTCAAAGGGTCCAGGATTAAAACCAAGAATCACCTACCCAGCAGAAGTGAGTATAGTACTTCAGGGGAAAAAATAGACATTCAAAGAAATAGAGAACTTTCAAGCATTCTTGATGAAAAGACCAGAGCTGAATAGAAAATCTGACTTTCAAATACGAGATTTAAGAAAAGCATGAAAAGGCAAACAGGAAAGAGAAATCATAAGGGACTTATAAAAGTTGAACTGTTTACATTACGAGGTGGAAAGATGGTATTTGTAACTCGTGGGACCATTCTCGGTTTTAGGGTAGTTGGAGGAAATATATCTGAAAAACAAAATTAAAGAGTGAGAGAGGAATACACTGGGAGAAGAAGAAAGGGAGAGGTAAAATAGGTTAAATTATCTCACCTAAAAGATGCAAGAAAAAGCTTCTACAATGGAAGGGAAGAGGGGGGAGGTGAGAGGGAATGAGTGAACCTTACTCTCATCTGATTTGGTTTAAGGAGGGAATAACTTACACATTCAATTGGGTATGAAAACCTATCACACCCTACAGGAAAGTAGAGGAAGGGAGGGGATAGGAGATGGGGGATGAGAGAAGAGAGGGTAGATTGAGGGAGGGGCTAGTCAGAAGCAAACACTTTTGAGGAGAGACAGGGTCAAAGGAGAGAATATAATAAATGGAGAGTGGGATATGAAATATAGTTAGTCTTTCATAACATGACTGTTATGGAAGAGTTTTGCATGACTACATATGTATAGCCTATATTGAATTGCTTGCCTTCTCAATGGGGGTGGGTGGGGAGGGAGGAAGGGAGAGAATGTGGGACTCAAAATTTTGAAAACAAATGTTAAAAATTATTTTTGCATGCTACGAGAAATAAGACATATGGGTAATGGGGCATAGAAATCTATTTTGCCCTATGAGAAAATAGAAAGGAAGAGGATAGGGGGGCGGAGCCAAGATGGCGGCTGGGAAGCAGTGACTGGCGTGAGCTCCCCACCAAGTTCCTCCAAAAACCTATAAAACAATGGCTCT
>CM053627.1:124628005-124655562 GCA_028646595.1 Phalanger gymnotis | reverse complement strand
AAAAAAAGAAAGGAAGAGGATAATGGGGGCAGATGTGATAGAAGGAAGGGCAGATTGGGTGAAGGGGCAACTGGAATGCACTCTGTCTTGGGAGAGGGGCAGGGGAGATATGGAGGGAAAATGTGGAATTCAAAATTTTGTGGAAGTGAATGTCAAAAACTAAAAATAAATTAATGAATAAAACATTCTAGGAAAAAGGAAGAAAATGTTTAAAAATAAAAAGAGTGAATACCCCATCATTAAAAATAAAATTAAAGCAATTATTAGGAGTTATTTTGCCCAATTATATGCCAGTAAAGTTAACACTCTAAGTTAAATAGATAAATATTTACAAAAATATAAACTGCCCAAATGAACAGAAGAAGAAATAAAATACTTAAATAAACTTATTTTAGAAAAAAATTTAACAAACCATAAATGAGCTCCCTAAGTAAACATCTCCAGAATGAGAAGAATTCACAAGTGAATTCTACCAAACATTTAAGGAAAAAAAATAACCCAGTACTATATAAACTGTAAGAAAAATGGGTAAAGAAAAAATCCTACCAAATTCTTTTTATGACAAAAATATGATTTAGATAACTAAACCACAGAGGGCAAAGAAAAAGAAAGATATAGACAAATTTCCTTAATAACTATCAATGCAAATGTTTAAAATAAAATACTAGAAGAGAGATTACAATAATTTATCACAAGAATCATACAATTACTACCAGGTGAGATTTATGCCAGGAATGCAGTGCTGGCTCAATACTAGGAAAACCATCCCCATGACTGACCATATCAATTAAGAAACAACAAAAATCATATAATTGTATCAACAGATGCTGAAAAAGCCTTTGACAAAATACAACGCTGATTCCTATTAAAATACTAGAAAACATAAGAATCAATGAGACTATGCTTAAAATGATAAGTAGTATTGATCTAAAACCAAGAACAAGTATTATCTGTGATAGGAATAAATTTGAAGCCTTTACAAGATCAAGAGTGAAGCAAGGATGTCCATTATCACTACTATTATTTGATATTGAAATAGAAATAGTAGCTATAGCAATAAGAGCAGAGATTGAAAGAACTAGAATAAGCTTTGAGGAAGCAAAACTATTACTCTTTCCAGATGATATGATGCTATGCTTAGGGAACCCCAAGGAATCAATTATAAAACTAGTTAAAACAATTACAAACTTCAGCAAAGTTGTAGGAAATAAAATAAACTCATATAAACGATGAGCATGTCTATATACTACTGATGAAACCCAGCAGCAAGCAATAGAAAAATCTATTTAAAACAACTACAATGTAAAATATTTGGGAGTCTACCTGCCAAGACAAACCCATGGATTAGGTAACACTATTATAAAATATTTTTCACACAAATAAAGACATAGCTAAACAATTGAGGAAATATTAATTGCTCATGGGTAGCCTGAGCCAATATAATAAAAATCACAACTCTACCTAACTTTATTTAATTATTCAGTGCCATATCAAGCAAACTAACAAAGAAATATTTGATAGAACTAGGGGGGAAAAGTAACAAAATTGATCTCAAAAAACAAAAGGTCAAAGCTATCAAGGAAATCAACAAAAAAATGTAAAGAAAGGTGGCCAGTTTTAAAACTATATTACAAAACAGTAACTATTGAAACAATCTAGTACTAGCTAAGAAACAGAATGGTGAATCAGTGGAACAGATTAGATACACAATACACAGTAGTAAATGACCATAGTAATCTAGTGTTTGATGAATGCAAAGATCAAGCTTCTGGGACAAAAACTTAGTATTTGACAAAAACTGCTGGAAAAACTGGAAAATGGTTTGGCAGAAACTAGGCATAGAATAATAGCTCACAGTGTATAGCAAAATGAGGTGAAAATAGGTAAATGATTTAGACCTAGAGGGCTGAATCGCATGCAAATTAAGGGAGCATGGAATATTTTATCCGTCAGATATATGAATAAGGGGAGAGTTTATGACAAAAAAAACAGAGATTACAGGAAGTAAAATGCATAATTTTGTTAATATAAAATGTAAAAGCTTTGCACGAACAAATATAATGCAGACAAAATTAGAAGGAAAACAGGAACCTGGGGGGAAATTTCACAGGTTTCTCTGATAAAGGTCTTATTTCTCAAACACATAGGGAACTGAGACAAATTTATAAAGGTAAGAGCTATTCTCCAGTTGAAAAATGGTCAAAGGAAACAGACAATTTATAGGAGAAGAAATCACATTTATCATTAGTCACAAAAAATACTTTAAATCACTACTGATTAGAGAAATGCAAACTAAAATAATTCTGAGATATCACCTCACAACTATCAGAATGACTAACATGACAGAAAATGAAAATGACAAATGCTGGAGGGAATGCAGAAAAATTGAGACTCTAATGCATTGTTGGTCAAGTTGTAAACTATTCTAACCTTTCTGGAGTGCCATTTGGAACTATGCCTAAAGGGCTATAAAATTTCAAATACCCTTTGATCCAGTAATATGATTACTGAGTATATATTCCAAAAAGATCAAATAAAAGGGGAAAAAGATCTATTTGTACAAAATATTTATAGCAGCCTTTTTTGTGGTGGCAAAGAACTGGAAATAGTGGGGATGCCCATCATTTGGAGAATGCCTAAACAAGTTTTGGCATAGGATTGTGATGGAATACTATTGCTCTAAGAAGTGATAAGCAGAATAGTTTCCAAAACACCAGGGAACACTTATATGAACTCATGCAATGTGAGATGAGCAAAATCAGGAAAACATTGTATACAGTAACAACAATGTTGTAAGGATTGTGAAGACTGAAAAACTTAGGTACACTGATGAAAGCAATGACCCAAGACAATTCCATCAAACCCATGATGAAAAGTGTTCTCCACTTTCAGAGATAGAACTGATGAATTGTGAATGCAGATTGAAGTGTGTACTTTTTATTTTCTTTATTTTTAGAATTGTGTTTTGTTTTGCAATGTGGCTAATATGGAAGTATGTTTTGCATGACCTCACATATTTAATCAAAACCAAAGTACTTTTCTTCTCAAGGAGGGAGCATGAGGGAATGAGGGAGAGAATTTGAAACTCAAAAGCTTAAACAATGATTGTTAAAAAAAATCTTACATGTGATTCGGAAATATTTAGTGAAATAAATAATTTTACATTTAAAAAAGCTAGTGCTTGAGTTGCATTGTACAGAAAGAAGGGAACTTTATGAGAAACAGGTAAAAAGAAAATAATTTCTAGACTTGTATGGGTGCCAGGGGAAAGCCATTGAAACACAAGATCAAGTGTTTTATATTTGAGAAACAGAAAAAAAAGACAATTTTGCTAGATTTCACAGTGCAAGTGGGGAAGTAATGCTCAATGAGGCTGGAAAGAGAGGTTGAGGCAAAGTTATAAAGAGAGTTTATTTCATCCTAGAGCTAGTAAGTCATTGGAGTTGATTGAGTAGGGGACTTACCTGGTCAAAGCTGTGATTAAGGAAAACTACTTTGATAGCAATGTGCAGAAAAACTTGAGGCAAGTAGGTTGTCGAAAAAGTCTAGGTGATAAGTGACTGAGACCTGTACTGAAGAAGTGCCTATGTGAGTGAAGAAAGGAAATCAAACTTGGGAAATGTGGAGATGGAAATAGTATGATTTGGCAACTTACAGGATATGGGGGATAAGGAAGACTAAGAAGTCAAGGATAATACCAAGGTTATGCAAACCTGGGAGAATAGCAGGGTGATGGCAATTTGGACAGATATAAGGAAGTTTGGAAAGAGTAGAAAGTCTAGAGAGAAAGAAAAGTTTGGACACATTGAACTTGAGATGGGGCATCTAATTTGAAATGTCTCATACACAATTAATGATGCATAATTGAAGCTTGGGGGAGATTGGGGATGAAAATCTATATATACACACACAAACACACATATGCATGCACACAGATATATGTTACATATATACACATATACACTCGTACTTACATATGTGTGATCTGCATAAATATAATGGTTAGATTCACAAAAGCTCCATGAGAGTTTACAATGTTATAAAAGAAGACTAGGATAGATTATTGGGGAACACTGACAAGACATTTCACATGGAAGATATAGATAGATAGATAGATAGATAGATAGATAGATAGATAGATAGATAGATAGATAGATAGATTTTATTTGACCCTGTTGTAGAGAGATCTATAATTTCTGCATCAATCGATATGATATGTATAATGGTTTATACTACTTAGATTTGTTAGAGCTTCCCTACTTTCCAGTGGACCTTGAATTGATAGCTGAGGTTACAGCTAAAGTGATTAATCAGATCCCCTGACATGCAAACAATCCCCTTTGCTTGTACCCACCAAGGGAACTGAATCAGGCACCTTGCTGCTCCTCCTGGTCATGCTAAACCCTGATTCTGTGCCCCATTGAACAATCATAAGGCTCAACGACCCACCCTAATGACTTGGAGACTGTTCACACAAAACCCAGGAATGCCTGAATAGCGGTCCTGCCGTTTGTGGTTTTCACATTTCGGAAGCCTACCCCTGCCATAAGACCCCCTTCTTAAAAAGGAGGACTTCACTTGCAAGCCATTTCACTCTCTTTGAAATTAAATTTATGTTTGATCCCTGACTCTCCTATCTCCAGCCTGCTATGTTTGGCTCAGTCATCCACAGGTTAGATGTTGATTCAGTCCAATTGACAACCTCCGAGGGAAGAATTTGGAACAATGGGTGGAAATTGGGGAGATTTAAATATGGGCTTGTTGACAGGACAATCTTTCTAAAAATTAGACTGGACTAGAAAGAGAATGGGTGGCAGTAAAAGGCAGTGGATCCCTCTTCCTGGATATCTTCAAATAGAGAATGGGTGATCACTTATTGGATGTGTTACAGTGGGGATTCTTTTTCAGGTAGGGGTTTTATTAGGGATACTGAGCCCCTTCCATCTCTAAGTTCTGTGATTCTCTGAAGCAAGTTTATTTGCTCAATATTTAGAGCAATGGTATTAAACAACCTTTGTGAACCTCAATCCTTCAAGTGATATAAGGTAGACACACTAGTGTGGCTCTGTGCCCAGTTAGAAACATTTATTTTCTTCTAATTGCTTTTTTCTCTGTTCTCCCTTTCATTCTTGAAACTTGACATTTAACTTTCCTTTTAGGAAACAGATAAAGAAGAAAGGAATACACATCACCTTTGCATGAACTTTCCATGGAAGAGTGTCATCAACTCAAATCACTCATTTGATCAATAATAGGTGAAGACAGCCAGGAGTTCTTCTAAATGTGTGGGGAAATTAGTAATTGGTTTCTATCCTTCAGTCATTTGCACAGTTCAGTCAGGAGATAAACTAAGACAATTTGCTGTCCTCCCTACAATTTATTCAAAATGACCTTTTAGTACTAAATCAAGAACATACTCTATATTGAAAATATACAAACCAGAACAGCTTTTCCTGAATATACTGTCATGGAATATTAAGCACACCTTAAGAGGTCAACCTAAAAAATGAGGGTAGCTAAATATCAAATTGTCAATAGAATTCAGCAAGATTACTCAAGGTCTTAGAAAATATTGCAAGTGAGCAAGGCTTTCTTTGATCACAGTAGTTCTTATAAATGAGTTTTAAAACCAGAGTTTACTTTGAATAGCTCTTTCACAAAAAGAGATTTGGTCATGGAGTAATATATGACATTTCTGGGTTTGTTTTTTTAATCTCTTTCTCTCTGCTCTCTGTCTCTGGCTCTCTGTCTCTGTCTCTCTGGCTCTCTCTTGCTCTCTCTCTCTGTTTCTATCTCTGCCTCTCTCTGTCTCTCTGTTTCTCTCTGTCTCTATCTGTCTCTCTCTGTCTCTGTCTGTCTGTCTGTCTGTCTGTCTGTCTGTCTGTCTCTCTCTCTCTCTCTCTCTCTCTATATATATATATATATGCATGTATGTATGTATGTATATATGTCTTATTTGATAAGATAACAATGTTTTCTCCACTGCCATGATTTCACCATCACAAGCACTCCCTCTTCAAGTGCATACCGCAATCTGTCCATATGTTAACAGATGGTTTTCATAAACACTTAAGGACATAGAGAGTATATCCCTAGTGTTCAATTCTCTCAGTGGAAGCCTCTTTGAAATTAGTTGGCCAAGTTCTTAATTTATTGATGCACCATTCATTACAGGTCATGGTCTTGAGACCTTTCCAACTTGGAAGAATTTGTCAATGTTTATATTTGATGGCATGACCTTTGAAAAATCAGTCATCTCTAGTCACTTATGACACCAAGACCATAAATTGGGAATATTATGCTAATAAAATATGCTATTCCTCACCAAGTACCAATAAGTTTACAAGATATCAGCTTTACATTCCCTAAGACTTATAAGTTATATACATATACCATTACACATTAAGTACAAAACCAAATATTTTAAAATAAAGTAATTATATCTTGAAAGGCAATTTATATTTTTTAATGCTTATTCTTTTTATTTTTACATTAATATATATTTGTGGAATAAAACTATGATGTCAATGGTATATTTGTTATATAATTATATAGTTAAAACTACAATATAGTACAATAAAAAGGGTGATTATACATAAAACTGCAAATCTACTATGCATAACTTGCTATGTCTTTCAAATATATAACAAAAATTATCATATACATTTCTTTTTTCTTCTTCTTTCCTACCCTCCCTCAACCCTGCCCTAGAGATCACACACACATATACGTACATACATATGTACAGCTATACATAATTATTCTATACATATGTCTATTTATCAGTTCTTTCTCTGGATGCAGATAGCATCTTTCTACATATGTCCTTTACAGTTAATTTGGGTATTTTTAATAGTCAAAATAACTTAATCACTCATTCTTAAAATAGTATTTCTGTTAGTATATACAATGTTCTCTTAGTTCTGCTTATTTCACTCTTCATTATTTCATGCAAGTCTTTCCATGTTTTTCTAAGATGATCGAGGTCATTATTTCTTATAGCACAGTAGTATTCCATCATTATCATGATACCACAACTTGTTCAGCCATTCCCCAATTGATAAGCATCCTTCCAACTTCCCATTGTTTGCCACCACAAAGAGAGTTGCTATGAACATTTTAGAAAATATAGGTTCTTTTTCTTTTCTTCTAAACATTTTTGGAAATAGCCTAGTAGTGGAATTGTGGATAAAAGGGTCTAGCTTGCTCTTTGGCCATAACTCCGGAAAGGCGTAACTACGATATGAACGGTATATTTGTCAAAGCAAGTTATTTAGATTAATTCAATAGCCTAAACAGTCACTATTTGGTTGTAGGCAACATGCTGCAGAGAGGAGAGTGTACTGAACCTAGAGCACTGAACAAGAAGTAATGAGACTTGATTACAAATCCTAACTTTGTCACTTACTTTTTTTTTGTTTGTTTGTTTGTTTGTCACTTACTTTTTATGTAACTTTGGGCAAGTCCTTTAATATCTATAGGCCTTTCCCACTTCTTCTATAGGCTGGAGCCTTGGGTGTGGCCTTTTGACAGAATCCAAGTTTTATAGAACAAATCCTTTTACTAAGGGGATTTGTTCTGTAAAGCTTGGATTCAGTCAAAGGGCCACACTTGAGGACCTAGAGGGCCACATGTGGCCTCAAGACTGCAGGTTCCCCACTTCTGTCTGAAGGGATTGAATTAGAATCTAGATGACCTCTGATGTCCTGATGTCCTTATAATCTTTTGACATTCAAATATATTCAAACATGCAAGCAGAAACTCAGAATATGAATTCAAATGTATTTAAATTAAAAAAAAACAATATTCACAGTCCAATTTATGTTTTTAACGAATGAAATATTTTCATTTTTCTTATTCTGCACTAAAGATATATTGGTATTTGACAAATGGGGCTAGTGATAGGGAGCGTGATTTCATTGGTGTAGGGAAGTTCTGAGTGAAGAAACTCCCTCTGCCAAAGTCAGTCAACACATTCTTTGTTGTGTATAGTCTTTATTTTTTTAACATTTTAATTAACTATTTATTTTTACCATACTTTTCTTTTTAAATTTTGAGTTCCAAATTCTCTGCCTCCTAACCACAGCCTTACACCCACTAAGAAGGCAAGTAATATATCAATTTTACATGTGAAATCATATAAAACATATTTTCATATTAGCCATATTTTTAAAAAAAGCAAGAATGAAAATTATACTTCAATTTGTGATCAGAGTTCATCCATTCTCTATGTGGAGGAGGATAGCATTTTTTTTATTATAAGACATTTGTCTTAGATCATTGTATCGATCAGAGTAGCCAAGTCTTTCCTAATTGATCATCATAACAATATTGCTGTTACTTTACACAATGCTTTCCTGGTTCTTCTCACTTTACTTTGTATCAGTTCATATAGGTCTTCCTATATGCTTTTCTGGAACCACTCTCCTCATCATTTCTTATAGTACAATAGTACTCCATCACAATCATATGCTGCAACTTGTTTAGCCATTCCCCAATTGATAAGCATCCCCTCACTTTCCAGTTCTTTGCCAACACAAAAAGAATTGCTATAAATTTTTTGTACATATAGGTCCCTTTTCTTTTTATTTGATCTCTTTGGGATACAGACCTAGTACTGGCATTACTGGGTCAAAGGGTACGTACAGTTTTCTAGCCCTTTGGGCATAGTTTCAAATTGCTCTCCAGAATGCTTTGACTAGGTCACTGTTCTACCAGCAATTCATTAGTGTACCTCTTTCCCCTTCATTCTCTCCAGCATTTGTCGATATTGATAGGTGTGAGCTAGTACCCCAGAGTTATTTTAATTTGCCTTTCTCCAACCAATAGTGATTTAGAGCATGTCTCATGATTGTAGATAGCTTTGATTTCTTCTGAAAACTGACTATTTCTATCCTTTGGTGAATGGCTCTTATTTTTATAAACCTGACTCATTTCTATACTTAGTATATATTTGAGAAATTAGGCTTTTATCAGGTAACTATACTGTAAACATTTTTATATTATTTCATTGTCAATGCTAGCTTTTAGCATAATGTAGTTTCCGCAATTATCCCTTTTAATTAGGTCTGGTTTTGCTTTACCTTTGTCTAATACTACTAATTGCTACCCCTGCCTTTTATACTTCAGGCGAAGCATATTAGATTCTGCTTCAACCCTTTATTTATTCATCTCTGTGTGTGTCTCTGTTTCATGCATGTCTCTTGTCTATTGTCGGATTCTGGTTTCTAATGCATTCAGCTCTCTGCTTCCATTTTGTGGGTGAGCTCATTCCATTCACTTTCACAGTTATGATTACTAACTATGCATTTCCCTTCGTCCTATTTTCTTCTCTCTCTCTCTCTCTCTCTGTCTCTGTCTCTCTCTCTCCTGTACCTCCCAAAAAGTTTATTTTGCTTCTAACCACTGCCTCCTTTAATCAATCCTCCCTTTTGTCATCCCCCACCCCTTTCTCTTTTCCTCTTCCACTCCTGTTTCCCTATTTGGTTGTGTTTGTCCTTCATTTTTGAAGAGGACCATTGCATCAGAGAAATGATGACATGATTTGCAGTTGACTTTGATTTGAGTGAGGGAGGGCTGTGCAAAGTCACCAGCCTCACTTTCTCTTCCAGAGCCATCTGGGTCCAGTGGCCTGATATTCACCAGGATGCAGTGGGAGACCCTGGACCTTGTAGGCTATGGCCTTTTCATGTACTCACTTGGAGTGAGGCCATTCAGTGAATAGGCCTCTTTAAGAAGTGAGTCAAAGGATGGCCCCTTTAATTAGAAAAAAAGAAAAAAAAATCAAGCTGGGAGGGGAAGCCCCTCAGGGTTGCCATTCCATTGACATTCCCTCTAAGCCAAGAGGGCCCAAAATATAGCCAGCATTTCTTTAGAATTTTTATGGAGGACCATATGGACAACTCACTGAATATGATATACTATCTTCTGGCTTAGTGACGTAAGTAACGTGAGTCAGCAGTGAACATAGATATCAAGTCAGAAAAGAGCAGTGTTAATAAGAGTTAATGTTGTTCCCCTCTTGGGAAATAATTCAGTAATGCATATTTCATCATATGAATTGAAGAGATTTCATCTGCTTTCTTAGAACAGACATGGGGGCAGTAAGAATAATGTGACTTGAGGTTGAGCTCCTGGGTTAATTATTCATATGGTTTCAGAATAGTAGCAAATGTTTTACCTTGTTCTGAAATTTCCTTAACTTCAAATTTTAGGATGATCTCAAATTCTCCTAGAGTGGGAAAGGATCTGAGGTGATCTAGTCCAATTATTTAGTTTGTAGATCTACAAACTGAGGCAAAGAGAAATCTAGTCATTTGCCACAAATCACATGCTTACTTATGAGAAGAGTCCAGAATGAGATTCATTGATTCCCCAAATGGGTACTATTTCTATTGTAGCAGTCAGCAAAATGCAGTTATTAAGTGTCTATGGTATGTCAGGCGCTGTGTTAAGCCCTGGTGATATAAATATAAGCAGAAAGAAAGACAATCCTTTCCGATAAGGACCTTACACTCTAATTGGAGAAGAGAGCACATAAAAGAAAGGTGAAAAGGGTGAGGAAAGAGTGGAGGAAGAGTAGTAATCTTTGATTTTGAAGATGTTTCTTTGACATGGTAGAGTAAGTCAGGAGAGCAAGTGGGGGCAGGGGAGCAGCCTGAAAAAGAATGAAAACCAGGACCAGCATCCCTCTTAAAGTGGAAGTTCTGTGAGGACCTAGCAAACCAGAGCAAAAGGCTACAGGGGACGAGAATTCCAAGGGTAGAATTCTATTAGAGTGAATAGGTTTCTTTGGTATAATACAATTTTTTAAAGAAAAAAGAATTTCCATTTCATTGTTGGTGTTGGGGGAGGGAACTTCTTGAGACTCATGATTTAGTCATAATTAGGGTTAGAAAAAGTCCAGAGAGTCAAGACTACAGCCTAGAAATCTGGACAACTATCACTGTCCTATTGGTTGAAAGGGACAACACATGTGTCTTGGCTGGCGGCCAATATTGTATTTTTGAATGGTCATTGATAACATAAAAAGTAAAATGATATATAATGTTTCCATGCTTTGTTATACCAGATGAAAGAAGCAACTGTCCATAAAGTAGCCAACCACCTTCCCCGCCCCCCATACTTAATAAGTTATTTATAGATCTGTCATCAAAAATGGATCACTATGGAGTTTAAAAAAAATCAGATCTGGAATTTCATCACCATTTCGGCGATTTTTACAATTTATAGTTGTAAGGCCAATCAGTAAGTGAAAGATCTTTCCCGCTCATTAAATAGGCCTCAGGTGGGGCCAACAAAGGGAGGCCTGATTAGAGGCAGGCCCACACCCTTTCACTAACTAGGATGAAGCCCGAGGCCCACACCCTTTGAGTAGTTAAGCTGATGTGAGCATGACCTCCCAGGGCTTTCCAGGTACTTTCCATTGCACCACTCTTAGTCTAGTTATTTACCCAAGGTCTAAGCAATAAAAACCTAAGGCCTCTTCCACGTGATAGTTGCTTGAATACTTGCAGACAGCTATCTTCACGCCTTCTCTCCAACACCTTCTATTCACCTGGCTAAATAAGTCCAAATTCTTCAATAGATTTCAAGTTGGAAGGGATCTTAGGAGTCATCTTGTTGCTTCCTTAATTCTACAGATAAAGATACCTGGATTCAGAGAAGTTAAATGACTTGCCTGAAGTCCTACCAGTAGTAAATGTGGGAAACAAAATTTAAACCCAGGTCTTTTGACTCTGCAATTGACCTTGTTGCCTCCCTGATCTTCATGGTTATTTATTTGAAACTATGCTCTACCAATTATCATTAATCCCCTCATTAAACAAATAAAAAGTAAAATCATTAGTTAAGAGCATCAGATGGCTCATTTTAAAGCAACATGTTACAACTGTCCATCAGTTTGTGTGTGATAAAGTACACCTGCACACACACACAAGGAAATGGAACCACATGGTTTTGTTTGTTTTTCCTTGGTGTAGTTTTATAGCACGTATCCAGGATGTTGTTATGTTCTTGCTTTATGAAACTAGAGATATAAACTGAAGCCTTGTAGATATGACTCTCTGTGGTGTTAACATACTTCTGAAAATAGGAAAGTAGGATAGGTTGAACAGAAGCTTTGGAAGATATAGGCTCAAAGAATTATATCAAAATTGAAGCAATAGTTCTCCAGAGAGCCTGGTTCTGTGGTGTGACTATAGAGCCGGCCAACCAGATATGCAGCTGTATCTCTTAAAATACAGTTGCTAAGGTGAAAAGAGAAAAACCTTAGTTCTTCCTCCATAACTGCTAATTCCCATTTGGGTACTTATAATATTATGGGTCTACCAGCTTAGTTTTGACCATTGGGAAGTTTCACCTGTCTTTCTCATGTTCTTTTTCAATGAGTTAAAGACTTTATGCACAGAAATGAGATAATAAGACATACAGTGCACAGTGGTGTGTTGAAAGCTCTTAGTCTCCTTGATTCCGGGGAGAGTTTAGCTTGATTAAGAAAAATAGCAATGCTGGTATGTACTCTCTTTATCTCTTCCTTTTATTTACAGTTTGTGATAATCAGGAAATGGGAAAGACACCTCCTAAAATGAGCACAGTACATCATACAGAGCTATCAAGCCAAAGCTTGCCTGCGATATCGTTTGTTTCTGATACTTCTCCTAAAACCCCTGTTTTCAAGATCTTTCCTTCTCATGCCTCCCACACATCTGCAGTCTGTTAAAGAGTATTAAAGTACTATGTCATTTTTGCTTCATTTAATTTTTCATGTAAGTTCCTCCAAAGATTTTTGTTTAAATTCAAATCACTGATCTTATTCTCCTATCTATAAGGTCCCACATTCTAAGATATTTTTACTTTGCTCCTAAGTAAATATGAAATGTTTCTGTAACAACGCCTTTTGAAAAAGAACAAACTCCCCAAGAGTGTAAAAGAGATATATAGATGCCAAGGGATGGATATCAGCACACTTTCCTAGTGTTGAGTTGGAAGCAATGACAGTAGTCAAGTATTTCTCAAGATGTTTAAGAGGTCTTCTGCTTTGATCCAATTGCTGGGTTCAGTTCTGAATTGACTGTCCAGTATTAGTCTTCAGAGACTTCGAAGTTGAGGTCTAAAATAGAGTAAAAGAAAATGACCATGACTGGGATAAGTTTTGCAGATTAAAGGACAGAATGAAGACCTGGACATATTTTGATTATAGAGGAACACAGGTCCCAGGTATGAAGAGAGAGACAAATCACAGATTGTTTTTAAAGGATACTGCTTCCACAATTATATAAAATTAGTCAGAAAGGAAAATTAAAAATAAAAATTATTAATATAACATTATGGTCAAGAAGACAACCATGATTTCAGCACTCTTCTCTTGTATTTCTATGGTGATACTGTTTTTAATATTAAAAATTCCTAGGTGAGTCCCAGCTATGTATAGAAGTTAATAAAAACTTAAGACACTAAACATGAGGACAAAATTTCCCTTTGACCTCTTTTCTACAGAGTCAAATTTCTTGATCATATTTGCTAATTGGTCTTTTTTAGTCCTCCAGGAATGAGTTGAAAATAAATCAGTATTCCATAATAGATGACTCCTGTAAAAGATTAAACGATTCCAAACAACCCTCCCCACCTCCACTCCCATCTCCCCCCACCCTACTATTACTGTCACAACCAAATTTACATGTGCTTTTTCAGAAGCAGTGAAGTGCTATTGCATCGATGAAAGAAAAAAGAAAATTCTCCAAAAACTACTACTTTATTTTGCTGAAGTTTACTATTACAATTCAAACATAAGTCTCTTCTGTTATGCCATGAAGAAATGCAATACAATGCTTCATTTCTGAATAATCATTAACAACATGGAGAAATACTGATTTCCATTTTAGGGCTGAGGAAATGGCTAAAATTTAAAGGTTTTTAACCAAGTAGGCCAAGATGATAAAGCTGATGAAACTCTTAGTAAATGATGAAACTCAATTTATTCACAGACTATGTGGTTTGGGGCACATCATTTTCCCGATCTAGACCTCAACCATTTCTTCATCCATAAAATAGGGATAATAATACCTACACTTTTACCAGACAAGGCTGTTGTGAGGAAAATACTCTGTACAATTTGAATAGAAAGGTGAGAAATGGTGGTCATAGTCGTTCATAAAATTCGAACTCCTAAGCCTGACATTTGAGATATTCCACAACTTGGCTTCCCCACCTCTTCTTATAGACTTAATTCACACTATTTCCCTTTACACATTTCAGCCAAACTGGATACTAGCTGACCCCTGACCTTGATACTCCATGCATTGTCACAAGCTGCTTCCCATGCCTGAAACACATTCCTTACCTCCTCTCCTCAGTGTCTTAGAATAAAGAGCTTACTTCAAGGTTCAGTTTAGGGATCACTTTCTATTTGAAATCTTTCTTGATCCCTCTAGCTATTGGCATTCTTTGCCTCATCAATTTTCCTTGTACTACCTCCATGTGTTATCACTTTCTCCCCTCCTGATAAAATGTAAGCTTCTTGGGGGCAAGAACTGTTTCATTTTTGTCTTTACATACCCAGGCCTAGCACCTTGCATTACTCATTGTAGATGCTTAATAGTAGCATGTTTTATGGAGTGGAATTAAATTGTTTTTGTTATTAAATTATTATTGAAATGAGTGCCTTGTCAAAACCAACCCTGTTCCTAATGTCTGTAGCAGGGCAGGACATTTAGACATTTCAATGTCTAAATTTCAACATATACTTCTGTTATTAAGGAAAATCAGGTATTTTCAATATATTCTGTATTAAGTAAAGTCTCTTGTGGATATAAGTAAATGAAAATCCATCCTAACTTCCTCAAGTTCAAACTTCAATGATTCAAGTATCTATGATGTCACAGTTGTTCCCTTGATGGATTGCTTTCAAGAGTTGTTGATACTAAAAAATATCATGATCCGAGAGCCAACCTCGTGACCTAAGTCCCTTAGATCTTAGGCTAGTAGGCAGACATTATGGATCCATGACCAAAGCCTTTCCAATTTGGTAGGGCTTGCCAGAGCTTGTACTCTATTGGAATAGTCTTCCAGAACCAAGTGTCATTCCACCATATGAAACCCTCTATTTGTCTTTGAAATCCCTTCACAGTCTGGTTCTAATCTACCCTTCCTGGCTGACTACACATCATCATCCCTAATGCCCTCTACATTAGAGCCAAACTACACTACTTGCTGTTTGCCCAGATAAGTTATTCTCTTTCCTGTCTCAATACTTTTGCACAAGTTGTTCCCCAGGCCTGGAATGCACTCCTTTCTTTCCCTACACCTCAGAGAACCTCTAGTTTCCTTCAAAGTCCCTATCAAATGCCATTTCCTACAAGAAGCCTCTACTGATCCCTTCAGGTGCTAGTGAAAATCACTCTGTATTTGTTCCATATATATTTTATATTTACTTATCTATGTAGATGTTGTCCCTCTTACCAGTAGAATATGAGTTCCTTGAGCACAGAAATTGACTCTTCCTTTTTCCAATTTTGTATTCCCCCAAAGAGGCAGCTAGGTAGCACAATGGCTTGAGTGCTGGGCCTGGAGTCTGGAAGATCTGAGTTCATATCCAGCTACACTTACAAGCTGTGGGACCTTGTAGTATAGCAGTACTTACAAGATGTTTTGACATTAACACCTAAGAGTGATGTATATCCCCAAAGATGTGTGCAAGACCTTCAGACTCTCCTGCACAAATCCTTTTTATCTAGTCTATGGCCTTATTGTTCCTGCAGTCTGCAGGGCATGGCCTATCCCACATATTCTTCTCTGGGAGACTGTGATGAGTCTCGCTAGTGGCCAGCAAGTTGAAGTTTTCCCATGCAGCTGATATATTGTCAGGAAAATGGATACAGAAGAGGACCCTGCTTTTGCCCTGCCCCCTTAGGAAACAATGGCTTAAACAATCAAGGAACTCGTCACTAAGATCCCATGCCCTAGTCTATTTTCCCTGATAGAACTTGACCATCATCCATGGCAAAGCCTTTAAAAGTCCCTGGAGCTTCTTTTTAATTGTAGGAGCCTACCTCTAACCTCAGGGCCATGTGGGTGCTCTGCTCTCCACTCTTGGCATATGGTAAAGGAAACTCTGCCCATTCCCGTAGGCATTTCCTAGAGCTTAGCCACTAAGCTGCTCCCCTAAATTTTTGCCATCTTCCCCCTACCTCCCACCTACAACTTTTGCCTGTGGACCTCGCTGCCTCCACTGCTCACTGCTAGCTTTAGTAAGCGTAAATGCTCTGCCAATAAATGTGCCCATGAGGAACAAAAGAGTCCATCCCTTCATTATGGCACCCCATGAACCAGGTCCAGCCTAGCAGATATTTGGAATTCTATCAGGCCCTCCATAACTGCCTCATTCTCCTGATGAGCATGGGACTGTGATTTCAGAGCATGAACAACAAGGGCTCTGGGTGTCAACTTTGTGTCCCTGCAAAGAGGGACTCCTGTTCCTTGAAAATTGCCCTATTATAGTAAAGGAATCAGACAATTTATGAAACAAACCCAAGGCAAGTCACATGACCTCTGTCTGCCTCACACACAAAAAAAAAATTAGTGATCATAATAGTACCTACCTCATAGGGTTGTTGTGAGAATCAAATTTGTAAGAGCACAATGATTGGCACATGGTAGGCACTTAATAAATGCTTGTTCTCTTCCTTCCAAGAATAATACATTTCTTGGCACATAGTAGGTGCTCAATAAATGCTTATACAATTCAGTTGAATGAGACACCAGAACATGATTTTGATGGAATACAAATATACCAAAACTTTCATTTTGGACCTCTCTAATTCATCAGCCAATTCAAGCAAGCTTTAGTTTTCTCTGGAGCCCTTGCCTCTGCATTGTTCCATTTTGATTATCAATTAACAAATTACAAAATAATACTAATTCCCTCCCCCAGTTTACTATATTGCTTTTCTTCTTTCCTGTCAATCTTCAGTTCATAGGACTTCAGTACTTCCCTCTTTTATCTAGTGTTTTCCCCCTTTTCTTTAGTCTTTTGATGTCCTAGTTTATTTGTTTCAAATAAATTTATTATGATTCCCAAGAAGAGCCAGCAATCTAAGCCTCATTTGTTGCTTTTCAGTCTAAATTGAAGTCACTAACAAGTGCAATGATAACGCTTATAATAAGTATTTATTCATTGCTAATGTCTTTCTTGTTTTTTTTCCTCAGCTTTTTGATAAACTATGAGTTGAGTATCTCCACTTCTATCTACTCTCTCAATCTGCCAAACTTTCAAATCCAATTTCTTCTTTGTAAGCCTTCCTTCTCCCTTTGTCTGTGTTTTTCAAGCTTTGATGTTACCTTAGATGAGTGATGGGTTTTGTTAAGGATAATCCCTTCCAGTGTTTGCTTTCTTAGTTTTTCAAGATTTGATGTTCCCTTAGATGAGTGATGGGTTTTGTTAAGGATAATCCCTTCCAGTGTTTGCTTTCTTATAAAACACTGGAGGAAAAGCAATGCTGAACAAAAGCTATAATGAATGTCACTGATCCAATCAGGATAGTCAATGGATGAAATATTTGAGTTCAAGAATCACATTTGTAGCAAAAATCTTGACAATGACACGATTCACTGTTTTTGGTTGGGAAGATTCATGAAGGCAGGATCTGTATCATATTTACCTCAGTAACTTCCCTAATGCCTGGCACAGAGTCTTGGACATAATAGTTACTTAATAAATGATTTTTAAGTTTAACTGAATCCCAGACTAAGCAGAAATTATTACAGCAGATTTGATACTATATCACTTCTATTCTGCCCACACCTCCATATATATTAAAGGCTTTTGTTTCTTGAAAGGAATAAATCCATTTTTGTCACTTGTATATTTATGAAATTGTGGTGTTTGGGTAGATACTCTGCATTTAGTCCCCATTGGCCATATCAGTAAAACCTGCAAAGTGACAGGAGCTTGGTAGTCTGGACATATGACTTTATTTGTCTAGGAAAACCAGGTGAGGAAATTCCCACTACCAATGCAGATGCAATTGTGCAACAAATCTATTACCTTTGATAGTTGCTGAAAGCACTAAGATATGACTTGCAAGCTAGTATGTATCAGAGGCAGGTTTTGAACCATACTGCTTCTTGAAAGGACATTACTTATATTGGATTTGACACGAGTTTGATGATCAGGACCAGAGAAACTCACATTTAATTTTTGTAAAGAAGAAGGTGAGTCCAAACCTCTTTTTTTTCTTACAAATAGGAATGAGTTCTAGTGACCAGTGCCTTCTACCCTACCACCCTCCCACTACCACAAAGGATGTTCTATGAAATCCATTTCTCAGAAGGAAGAATGGTAGAATCCTTGCTGTGCCCCTTCTCCCAGAATTTCCAAAAAGCCATGCAGCAGTTGGAGACTACGATGCTTATCAACTCTGGTAACAAATGACCAAAGAGGTTTTGCAATCATGTTAACTTCAAAAATACCATAAAGCTCACACAGACTATAAGCAAAAATCTTTCATTATTCCACTGGGGGAGGGAAATTAAACACATGTGTCAGAGCCTTCTCTATTAGGAGACCGAAGGCAGTGGGGCTAAACTTTGATTTATATATTTGTGGCTACACAAAGAATCAAACAGTGCAGTGTAGCAACAGTGGGAAGGCATAACAGCAACAGTGAGTTATGGTTGCCTAGTGACAAAAAGACATTCATAGCAGGCCTTCACGTCTGGACCTGTTGGTGCTTGCCCAAGCTCAGGGACCATCTATGCTGTGATTTAGTTGTAGTAACATTCATCCAGAAGGTGAGCAAAAAGGACTATTGTTATGCCAAGTTTTGGGCTTGCTTGCTTGCTAGACCTTAGCTCTGGAAAACAGGGGGTCTCCTAACAGTAAAAACAGAGGGATGGTCTTGGATCCTGACACACTGAACAGAATCCTCAAGTTATCCTCATGACTCTAGCGCTAGCCCTGAATCACTCCTATGGTACAACCAGTTTTTCATTTTTCTTTTTAATTTCCTGAGTTCATGGAGAACCTCTTTACTGCCCACATGTTCAAGGGAGAACCTAGGCTGTACCATGGCCTTCTTCCCTTAAATAAGATTAATCTGGCTTCTCAGGTCATTTCCTACTAATAAAGAACAATGATTGGAAAGTGTTCAGCAATGCTTAAGAAAGAAAATTAACTTTGGATTATAAAGCCAGTTGTACCAAACACCAGTAAACAAACAAGTGACAAGAGTTACTGGGGGGTTAAGTATCTGTGTGCCATGCGAGAATCTTACAGCACTATGCCTCAGGTCAATTCGATACAAAATCAAAACACTGAGGAGAGCTCAAGTGACAGAGAGATTATGATGTATCTATTGGGAAATGGGAAATACAGAGATGTCAGGATAGAAGTATACCAGGATGTCCTTGCAGAAGTCTGCCTTCTAGTTCATTTTCCTCAAACCATAAGTGATGACCTAGCTACAGTGAATCATTGGACAACTGCCAGCAAAAGAACACAAAATGGAGGAAGACCATTGTATTGCAGATTTGAGCCTACACTGAGGCTTTCCCAAAAGTATGTCTTGTGTGCTATGAGGAGCTAAGACTTGGGTCATGAGTTACTGAGTCTTTCATCTCAGCACAGATCTACTAAATAAGAGTAGTTAAACAGCAATTGGCAAATCTTCTGTATCTCTTGTGTTCCTTTGTATACTTGAAGGAGTATTAACTGGGTATGTGGGGGGGGGAAGGGGGAGGGGTGTAGGCCTGAACAAACCAAACTGTATCCTTCCTAGAACTCCTGGGTCCAAAGCATACCAAGGGTCATGATGGATCTAGGAGAAGGGCCAGGTGTGAAGCTGAATGGTAGATGCTCTATTATCTATTATTGATTCTGTTAAAAAAGTAAGTCAAATAGTATATATAGTTAAGCATGCCTATTTTTTCTTCAATATTAAGGCAATCTCATTATGTCATAACATGACTAAGGCTCAAGGAATCATAGCAGAGTCAAGAAGAAGGTGGTCAAGGAGGGGTTTTACATAAAGTGGGGGCTCAGAGCTATTGTAACTAACCAGATCTCTTCCTTAGTGAAATGTCCTCATTGCAGCTTCTCAGATGTCATTTCCATTGATAAAACATATACATTTCTGATGTTGAACCATTTGGTGATAGTGATATCCAAGGAGATTTATTACTCTCTGATTTGCCATAGTGGCTTAAGGTACAGCTTAGGCAACTAGATGCTACAGGGCATAGAGTGCTGGACCTGGAGTCAGAAAGAACTGAGTTCATACGGGGCTTCAGACACTTTCTAACTGTGTGACCTGGGCAAATCATTCAACCTCTATTTGCTTCAGTTTCCTCAACTACAAAGTGGGGATAATAACAGCACTTACCTCACAGAGCTGTTTTGAGGATCATATGAGATGATATTTGTAAAGTGCTTAGCACATAGTAAGCCCAATGCTTGTTCATTTCTCTTCCCCCTTAGGGACCACAAGGTCTGCCTAGCTGTCTTAGCCATCCTAAAGGTCCAGCATTAGGAGTACCTAGTACATAGTAGGTACACGGTAAATGCTTGTTGACTCGATGATGTACAGATTAAGTCTCCTATATATGTGTTGTTTCCCCCAACTGGAATGTAAGCTCCTTAAAAGTAGGTACTATGTTGTGTTTTTGTTTGTTTCCCCAGAGATTTGCACACAATAAGCACTCGATATTTTTTTTTCATTTAATCATTTATTTGCATATTCATTCATCCAGTCAGTCATTCTGTCCTAGAAAGTTTGGGACTCAGAAAGAGATTTAAAGTCCCAGAAAGAATCAGACAAGCCAGTAAGGCATAAAGCAATAGGTATTTATCTAGGCTATAGACCAATAGCCCAGAAAGAGATACTGGCAGGAGCAGAGGAGTCAGATGGGGCAGAGTTAACAAAAGAGAAATTCAGCTAGAAATATTGGTTGCTAGAACCTCAGCTGTGATGACTTTCAAGCCCCTGTAGGGGTAGGAAGTCAGGTCAGCCGATGGTGCTCCTAAGAGGATTCTCTCAGACATAAAAGATCCAACTTTTTCAGACTCCTTCTTTCTCCCTAGTCAATATTTGGCAGAGCTGGGATTAAGTAACCTGTCCCATAACAACAGGTTAGGCAGGCAAGGCCATGGATTTTATGGATACAGAGAGGTTCTCATTCAAGCACATCTGATAGGTTTCCCATTTCTGATGTCACAACCAAGGAGATCCAAAGGTTGACTACTAAATCAAATAGAAAAGAAATCATCAGATGTGGAAGTTTCCAGAAAAGATAGGGAAAAGAAGCATTTATATAGAACAAAGGCAGCCTGCTGCAAGTGGGCCTCAAGCATCTCTTGATGGACCAGAAAAGGTTTTCTGGATTATCATATTCTTTTTCTTTATTCCCAGTGCCATTAATTCAGAACATTTCACTTGAACCTTAGTCTTACTCTTTAACCTCAAATGGACATTTTCTACTGCACAATAACTTTTATTCATCTTAGACATATTACCTCTAAAACTCCTCTCCACTTACTCTATTTTTCTTCTCTTCCATCTCTACATCTGGGATTATATAAGCCTGTGATAGCATGTCCCCACGAACGTGGGCTAGGGTTAATCTTGGGTGGAAGGGGCAAACCTCCAAAAGTCAGTTTCTTTCTTTGTCTCAGTGGCCAACATCAGAGTCTACTCTGGGAAAATCTCCCAAATAAATTGTAGATATGGCTCATGTCTGATACCCTAAAGTGAGTATCAGAATCCCTAAATTCTGTACAGGCACCCAATCTATATGTTGAGTCCTAGGTCTGGGACAACCTCTATTCATACCACAACAGAAAATGAATGTTTTCATTGGCTGCCCCCTTTCATACTGTATATATCATGTTTGCACATAGTTGTGTGCAGTTTGTTCCTCTACCACTACCATTGCCATTAAACTGTGAGTTCTTTAATGGTAGATATCCCCTTTCATCTTTTCTGTATGCCCTGAGCTTAGCATGGTGCCTGGCACATACTAGGCACATAATAAGTGTTTGTTAACTAACTGACTGAAGATGAAAAGAACTCAAGGGAAGACATGAGCAAACACAGAAACATAAAATTCTCAATTTACCCATTAAATAACCTTTTTCCTTACCCCAGAAGGCAAAAACATTTGGAGAGACTGCTGAGCTAGTATTTCCCACTCAACTCATACCTATAGTGATTGAGCAACTCATGGCAATAGCAAGTTTGAAATAGTCTAGATCCCTAGCCCTTTCTCCCTCCTGCCTCTATATGGTTTAGTCACTCAGCTTCAGGGAGATTCCTATTTATGTTCTCTCTCCTCCCCTTCCCCCACAGTTGTACTATTGAGGCACTCTCTTATCTCTGGAGGGTATATTGTCAAACACTAGAATTCAAGAACTCTTGAAATTGCACAAAAAGTTCAATCTCAGGAATTTTAATTTCTAATAGAAAGTCAGAAGAAGGCCAGGAAATGAATCTCACTTTTAAGTTTGCCCTGTGCTTCTCTTGTAAGTCACCATTTTCCTTGAAAATTGAGGGGAAAAGAGAAAAGGTTAGAGGGAGAAATTCCAAGAGAGAGAAATGTAGTAGTAATAATTTTTTAAAAAGAACAAAGTCCAAACTAAACCATTTGTTTTAAACAGAGTTCATTTTAGTAGGCCAGAGGGAAAGAGTCATTCTTCAGTTGAGTCTATCATTCTAGCAGGGTGGGCCTGGGATTGAGGAGCTAGCTGGCTATCTCACAGTCTCCTTGATCCTGGCAGCCCCAAGCCTTTGCCCTGCCATGGCTGCCTACTAGCTGGTGCTGATCTGGCACGGAGAGGGCACCTGGAACCTGGACAAACACTTCAGCGGCTGGTACTATGCAGGCCTTAGCCCTGTTGGGTATGAAGAGGCCAAGTACTACAGCCAAGCACTGCAAGATGCTGGCTATGAATTTGATATCTACTTCACCTCTGCCCAGAGAGAGCAATTTGCACTCTTTGGACAGTACTAGATGTCACTGACCAGGTGTGGCTGCCGTAGCGAGGACTTGGTGCCTCAATGAGTGGCACTGTGGAGTTATGACAGGCCTCAACAAAGTAGAGACAGCTACTAAGCATGGTGAGGCCCAGGTAAAGATCAGGCAATGATCCTATAATATCCCACCACCTCCAATGGAGTCTGACCACCCCTTCTACAGCAACATCAGAAAGGACTATTGCTATGCAGATCTGACTGAGGATCAGCTGCCCTCCTGTGAGAGCCTGAAAGACACCATTGCCCAGACTCTGCCCTTCTGGAATATGGAAATCACCCCCCAGATCAAGGAAGGAAAATGTGTTCTGATTGAAGCCCATGTCAATAGTTTTTGAGGGTCTATCTGAAGAAGCAATCATGGAGCTAAATCTGCCTGCCAGCATTCCTATCATGTATGAGCAGGACGAGAATCTGAAACCTATCAAGCTCATGCAGTTGCTTGGGGATGAAGAGACCTGGACAAAGCCATGGAGGCTGTGGCAGCCCAAGGCAAGGCCAAGAAGTGAAAGCAGTCTACTAGCATGTGCCAGCAGTAATGACGTCCTTCCCTTCTCACTATCTCTACCACATCTCTCCCTTGCCTGCTCCAAACATTCACCATTGCCTTAAGGTTCACAACACATAGTTGCAGGTGGGGGACTGATGGTTCATTTTCTCATTCCTTCCTCCCTATTTCAGACCAATTTTTTTTTCTCCTGTTGCCCCTCCCCTCAATCACATTAGTCAGAATGCCTCCTGGGTGGTTTGGATCAGTAAGGACCTGGTTAGTGGTTAGGGATAGGGACATAGTAAGAAGAGACCAATGTGGGGAGCTGAAAGAAGCAATTGGTCCAGTTATTCCTACGAGCAAGTCCTGTCAGTAGGACAGCCCACTGCGGGACTGTTGTAGAAAGCTGCCTGGTGGTTATTTAAAGAACCATGAAAGTCTCATTTGGATGTTTCTTCCCTAATCCAAAAATGGATCTTGAAGGTTGTGTCCTAATATTTATTTGCTGCATTTTCTTTCACAAAAGACCCTTCCAGGCAGCTTATTAGAGGCTTTTGAAATTAAATTGTCCCACTTGGTAGTCAAAAATTGGATTGGAGATTTCAAGTCACATCAGAGAAGGGAGAGCTCCTTGATTTCCAAGAGGTGGATGAATATATCCCACTGTGTATACTATAGCCCCTGCTCTGTTCTGTGGCAGTGAAATGCCCCTAGATCATTTTGAAATATGTCTCAGTGTCCCATTGCCTTCCACCTTATGTCCAGCCACCTGGATCCTCATCAGTTTTAGCATAGCGGTACTAACTCTGCCCCTCCCCTTCTTTTTTTGTTGTTCACTATAATAAAGGAGTGATATTCAATTAAAAAAAAAGAGTTCATCTTTCCTTACATGGCAGTTGCCAATTATCTTCAAGGCAGCTGTAGTCACTGGGAACCTATAATGAGAATTCTTTCTATCCTTTCAGGAAGACACTAGAACACAACTTTTCTTCCATGTGAGATATCCCCTTGAGCCAAAAGTCCTTTTATAATATCGTCAAGTCAACTAGGAGAACTCATCAGATCATTTGGAGGTTCCCCAATCAAAGCTCCTTATAATCTTATGACAATGAATTCAGTGCATCAATTATTTATACTATGTCATACATTATCTTATTATATCTTATGACTTGTTTATGTGGTCTTATAAAATTGAAATGAATTATTAATTTTATTTGAATAAAATATGAGCTAAATTTATTTGTGATGATGTTATAATGAAAATTGAAGGTTATATGACTTTTGTGTAAATAAAAGAGGTGAGGTCACTATGAAATGTTTTGAAACCATTGCTTTGAGGCAAAAGAATTTTCAGTGGTGAGAAATAGCAGTTTCTGGTGATCCCAGTAAAAAAAAAGCACAGAATTTGAAGTAAAAAGGTTTGATATTCTCAAAAGTATTTTAGTGCCTATGAGTCCAACCGCACAAAGAACTTTTTTCTTTTCTTCCGAGTAGGTGAAGTGTCTAAGAGGCAATTGTCTTGAAGGAAAAGATGTTGTGGAAGTTGAATGGGCCTGGAAAGATTTTAATTTCTCACTTCTTTTCTACAGTTTGTTTTTCTCTGTTTTCTACCCACAAAGTCAAAACCCAATGCTTCATTGTGGTGTACAGACAACTCTGGACAGTCAAAGGCTAAGCCAGGAAGGCAAGGTCTAGGAGGTCCCACCATGCTAGAAAAGCTTTAAGGATCAGCCCAGCAATAATTAAATCCCAAGAACCAATCTACCTAGGCACAGAAAGGTTCATCCCTAGCTGACTAGCCACTTGGGTCATTACCTATTTGGCCATGACAACATATAGAACAAAGAAAAATATAAAATAGTCATTAGTCCTCATGACCTTTTTCCATTTCTTCAACATAAAAATGGCAGAGTTATGGAAAAAAGGGAAGGAAGTACTAAGAATCATACAATTTTTAGACTATACATAACCTAACTTGGTCATTTATATTCTAAATGTGAAATCTTTGCCCAATAAGCAATATGAAGATATACTGCTGTGGTAGCTGAATCAAACTGATCTTGACATTCTTGCTAAAAAGGAAAAAAGAAAGAAAGAGACCCCAAAACATGAGAATTGCAACTAAGTAAAAAGATAGCTCACAGGTACTCCTTGGGGGGACAAAGAGGAAACAAGAAACATTATTTCCTAAGGTATTCAGTCATTTCATGTTTCAGTACTCATACATTTTCATAAAATGAACATTATGAAAATAATTGTATCTCATATAAGCAAATAATATGGAGAAGATAAAGAGGGAGAGAAAATCTATAAAGTACATGATCGCATGATGTAAATTAAATTAACATATGCCTTAATAGTTATTGACTTCAAGCAACTGCGGGAATAGATTAGGATGGTGGGAAATAATCAACAAACATTTATTAAGTACCTACTATGTGACAGGCACTGTAGTAACCACTGGGGATACAAATAAGAAAAAGAAATACAGTTACTTCCCTCAAAGAGTTTACAACTTAATGGAAAAAGGCAATACACAAAAGGAAGCTGAAAGGGGGTGGGGCAGACAGGTATTCATTTATTGCAGGGGGTATGATGGAGTTCAGTCCAAGGAGTACAGACAGTAGAAAAAGAAGAGTTGGTTGGCCTGGGAGCCATTTTTAAATAATGGCTTTGAGAAAAGTTCATACTCAGCCCTCCAGCCCTCAAATAAGAAAGGCTAAGGAATAATGATGATGATGATGATGATGATGATGATGATGATGTGTAAGTACCAAAGCTGATGAGTTTCTTGATGAAGAGGTTTTCTGGAGGAATGATCTTGGTGGAGTCCAGTCTAAGGAGTAAGTATAGCTGGAGGAAAAATATATCAGTAAACATGGTTCAGGAAGAAGGAATGACTGACCAAAAAAGGTAGGCTACACAGTATTCTTATATCTTTATATCCTGAACACTTTCTTTGAAAGAGGAAAAAAAAAGTATTGATAAACCTGACAAGGACCAAATGATATCACAAAAGGTAAAACTGAATATTTTCACTGGACAAGAAATTACCTATTGAAATTGAAGTCTTGAATCTGCTGTTGCTGCTGTTGTTCAGTTGTGTCCTTCTCTTCATGATCCCATTTGGAGTTTTCTTGGGAAAGATACTAGAATGGTTTGCCATTTCTTTCTCCAGATCATTTCACAGATAAGGAACTGATGCAAACAGTGTCAAGTGATTTGCCTGAGATCACACAGCTAGCAAGTGTCAGATTTGTACTCATGAAGATGAGTCTTCCTGACTTCAGATTTGCCACTGTATTCACTGTACTACCTGGCTGCCCTTGATAGTAATATCTTTTATTCAAAGACTCAAAATATGTGATGGAAATAATCAAATTAATCAGGAAAGAATTATTACAAGTTTGGTTCTGATAACAGTGCCTCGAAAATAAGAAATGTGAAAAAATAGTAAAAAATTAATCAGTTGGCCCAGGTTTAAATCACCCTTCCGATGCTTATGATCTAAGAGTGTGTGTGTGTGTGTGTGTATGTGTGTATCAGTAAGGCAAGATTCATAACTTTGAGGATGACCATGAAAATACCTGCATGGTTCAGAATCCCAAAGTATGAAAACTCTCTAGGTAGAAGGCAGAGGAAGTATAACATTTATTTAGACTCCAGAGGATAAAATCCCAAGACTAATAACTCCAATTTGATATAGCAGTAATTATATTCCAAAACCAGTAAGCTCACCTCAATGTAGCAACAAGGAAATTATAACACATTATTATAGCAAGGAACCAAGTCATCCTGTAACCTTCCCCTCTGCTAGGGCCTACCTGTAAACAATCAACTCTGGTTATCTCATGCTCTGGGCTCTCCGTATGTACAGTCCTAGATGGGGTCTGATTGGCTAGAACTCAAGTCTCTGATTGCCTGAATTCATCGTTGACTAGAACTCAGTGCACATACCATTGGCTCTGGTCTTAGCAACTCCCCTTAGGGCCTTGAGGTCTTCACACCTAAATTGGCTTAGTACTTGGTACTGAGAAATGGGACTC
>CM053627.1:124599999-124627905 GCA_028646595.1 Phalanger gymnotis | reverse complement strand
GATGAGGAGGGGGGATGGAGAGGAAGGAGAGGGAAGGACAGAGAGAGAAAGAAAGAGGGGGAAAGGAATGAGGGAAGGAGAAGGGTAGAGGAAGGGAAAGGAGAGAGGGAGATGGAGAATGGGAGAAAGGGGATGGGGTGGGTGAGAGAGGTTTAATATTTACAGCATGAGCTTTGATGTAAATGGAGGTGCAAAAATAAAATTAGAAGAGAGACTCTCTTTTCCTAATCCTCACATGTCACAACTATTCTTGATCAGGCCTAACGCAGATCAGTTCAGTGACTATTCTTGAGACTGAAATGGAGTGAAAGACTTATGGGCCATAAAAAACAAAGAATATAAGTCTAGTTGTAATAAAGGACATAATGCTGAAAAATAAATAAACAAATCAATGCTTCTCCTTTCCATCTCTACATTTACTAGGAGAGGTTAAATGATTTGTCTCAGATTAAACCTGGTAGTGTACTTAGGAATTTTAACCCAGATCCTGTGATCCAAAATCTAATGTTCTTTACCCTATACTATACTGCTTCTCATCAGAATCATACCATCTTAGAAAGGGGTGGACCACAGAGACCTTCTAGCAGCTAGATTTTAGCTCAACCCACATCAGAACAGACCACATTCTTGGATTGATTGTCTCCTGAAGGACAGAACAGTTTGTACCAGATGATCCTGCATTATTATTAATAGAAAGCTTCTCTTGTGATTGTCCCATTTCTCAGCAATCCAATCCTTTCCTCCTCCCCCTTTTGATCTGATTTATGCTGCGGTTTACAGAAGTTTCATTAATCTTCTAGGGTACAAAACAGTATTAAATTCCAAGAGTTTGACCCACTAATCTACAACTAACATAGTAGTACTGGATAGTGGAGCTACACTGCCTGAGTCATAAAAGGATCTTCCTCTCATTGCTACAAAAGAATATTATTATATTGCATATCAGTTAATAGGCAAGGGACCAACAGGCTTTCACCTAATAGTCCTATGACTACTCTGGGAGAGCTTCTTCCCAAAGTCACTGTAGCATATGATTACAGAAATTCAAAAAGGATAAAATATCAGTACTGTGCCACATTACCTCATCTGCTAGGCAGATATAGTGATGGCTTTTATTCAAGGACTTCAAAACATTTCATGCAAATCATCTAGTTAATTAGGGAAGAATTTTTATAACTTTAGTTCTGATGACAGTGCCTTGCAAATGAGAAATTCAAAAAAATAGCTCCAACAGTCAAGCTTCATTCTCAACTTTCTGTCTCCCACCTTTTTTTTTCTTTCCATTTTACTCAATTTTCACCTTTGATTAGATAACATTAAAAGAATGACTATTGATTGGTATGGAGGATGTCAACTTCTCTCAAACAATAATACCTCCTACAAAGTTTGTTGTCATTGCTCAGTTGTTTTCAGTCCAGTCCTACTCTTCATGACCCTATCTGGGATTTTCTTGGCAGAGATATTAGAGCAACTTGCCATTTCCTTCTTCAGCTCATTTTACAGATGAGGAAACTGAAGCAAACAGGGTTAAGTGACTTGCCCAGAGTCACTCAGCTAGTCAGTTTCTGAGACCATGTTTGAACCCAGGAAGATGTATCTTCCTGACTAGTCCTGGCACTTTATACACTGTGTAACCTTGCTACCCTCTCATATAAAGTACATATCCTTAAAACAGTTAAGAAAAAGCATCAACTAATATAATTGTGACTGGTAGTACATGCCAGCTTTGTACTTTGATAATTCATTGTTTGTTAACAGAAAAGATAAACATTTTCTCTTCAATAGCTCTATACCTACATATTTGTAGTTGAATGAAGTTTTATTACCTCTTACTACAGATTTTATTGACATTGTTGTAGCCATTGTTTATATTGTTATAGGGTCTCTACTTTCTTCACTCATACAAGTCTTTTTATCTATATGTGTCTGAATTAATGAAAAATATTTATTAAGCAAGTATGTATCAGGCACTGAGAATACAAAAACAAAAATGGTACAGTCCCCATCCTCAGGGAGCTTATATCCTACAACATATATGGATAAGAGAATGTTTTTAAAGAGAGGAACTGTTGATCTCAAGACTCATACTGATTATGAGCACAGCCAAAGGGCAGTTTGTAGTCAGACCCTTTACAATTACATCTTTATGTATGTATATATGTATGTATATGTGTATATATATATGCATACATACAGAATATGTATGTATCTGTATGTATCATGTATATATGCAAGTATATATTGCTCTGCCATCTCCCAATCCTTGAGATCTGTGAATCAAATGGCATGATTTTTTTTCTTGTATGATTCTCTATTTCTTTTTCCTAGAGAAGCTCAACCAATTCACAGTCCCATTAGCAAAGAACTAAAATGCCTGTCTTTCCATGAGTTACTCTAACAATGTATTTTCTTATATTGTGTCACATTTACTAATTTGACTAATGCAAGGAGATACTTCTGGGTTGTTTCCTTTTTTATTTCTGATTATGAGTAATTTTGAACCGTATGTCAAATGATCGTGATAGTTCGTATTTCTTCTTTGATAAAATTTTTGTTTATACCCTTCGGCCATTTGTCTTTTAAAGAAAGTAGAACCTATTTTTTTCTTTTATTGCTAACATCATGCTATAATTATACTTCCTACTAATGTATTTGGGTTGGCTTGTCAGGCTTCTCAATACAATGTTCTACAATGATTTGGTTCCTGTTTGGTTTTCATTTTCTCATATCACAATTTCTGAGATGCCTTTGTACAGAGGTTTCTGCTACACTCTAGTCATTTATCATTATGCAACACAAATAACATTTGGTAGAAGCTATCAATATTCCATCATTAGGTATTTCAATAATGTTGAACAATAATTTAATCTTTAGTTTGTATGCGTGGAAATAGGCCGCTAAAAGTGAAGAGCTGTCTAGCTTGGTCATCATGAGCGTGCTTAAGAGAGACGTGTTTCCATGCTGGACTAGGAGATTGTACAGCAGGAGTGGCTGAATCAGAAAGTGGTTTAGCAGAGTTTTCTCATTAATTTACTATTTGAGGGCTGGGGAGCAATCAGCTTCAATTTTTTTAAGAATGTTTTTGGGCTGTTTCCTCAACCCTTCCCCTGGCATGGCTTGGCTGGCTGTTATGTGGTTGAGTGTGCAGTGGCTACATTTGAGTGTTGCACGCCGGACTCTGGGGGCTCGTGGTGAATCCAGCAGGGCCTGGTCCCCGGCCCCTCTGTCTATGGGCCCCTCATGGACCTGCTGGACCGGTGCTATGCAGATGGTAGATGTGCTCCCCCAATGAAAGGCCAACTCCGACAAAGGGCAAAGAAGGAATGAGTCACGCGAGACAAGTCATGCTGCTGTCCCAAGAAATGGATGCAGGAATAAAGATATGGGAGCAAAAGCAGCAGGAAACAGCAGGAGGAGGAAAAGAAACAGCAAAACCTGTTCAAGCCCAAAGGGGCTTCAATGAAAGGCACATAAATCAATAAAGCAAATCCCCTCCTCCAGCCCACCCCAAATGAATGTTTTGGGGAATCGAGTCAGACAAATTGCCAATTTCTCTGGGTAAGCTTTATATTTTTAACACCTGAATTTTCTACTGAATTCCATGACTTTGCATTTTTGCTCATCAATTGGTTTTCCTACATGTCTCAATCCTTTGATCTTAGTGATCAATTAAAAACATTTAAGCGCCTACTATGTGCCAGAGACTATACTAAGTGCAGTAATTCAGACAGAAAGTATAATGAACCTGCATTTGCATTATGGTTCGTATTTGCTTTTTGCACTATTTGGACTTGGCCTCATCACTGCCAGGTAGAGATTGCCCTTCCTCCAACCCGATTTTACTAATTGCTGATATGTATCAGTTGTACCTCACATAGACCATAATAAGGATTTCCATGTGAGAGTGTTATTTATTGACCAATCTATATGATTCCCATTTGCTGTTTGTCTCCTTGTATATTTGAAAGTATATAGGAATTATGGCCATTGTAAAAGTCGAAGTGGTAAATTTACCATCTTGTCTAATAAAATAGCTGAGCATACTAATACTAAATCTAAATGTCAGCATAAAATTTCAGTTTTTATCACAATGCTATCTTATGATTATTGCCTCAACTCTAACTAACGTCTCTATGTTTATGGCCTAAATGGGATTTTATTTGCATAATTAATGCTTCCTAACTACAACAGCACAATTAAACAATAGTTTAGCAAAAATAAAAATTATTTAAATAGTTTTGTGCTTTTGTTTCTACTTCAGATTCAGTCAGGAACCTAGAATTGAATGCCTAGATTATTGAGATTGGATAATAACCAGAACAAGGTCAAGATTTGTGTATACCCTAAGAAATATTGAAACGTTTCACCTACTATGTGTTACTGTCAATGGAGTTTTTGGGAACCTTCACTGTAAAATATATGATGACTTATCACAAAATAAACATCCAAGGAAGGTAGAATTTTCTGGAATTTAAAAAAGTGTTCATTTGTTAAAAAAAAAAAAGGAAAGGAAGGAAGGTAGGAGGGAAGGAAGGAAGGAAGGAAGGAAGGAAGGAAAGAGAAAGAAAGAAAGAAAGGAAGGAAGGGAGAGAAAGAACATTAAAAACCAACCCTAAGTGGTACATTGGAAAGAATAATGCATTTGGAGTAAGCCTATGGGTTCAAATTTCAGTTTTGTTAGTAAATACCTACGTGACCTTGAACAAGTCACTTAACCTTTTCTTAACATCCCTATTACTAACAAGGGTACCACTAGCCTCATAATAACCCAGGCCCTTAATTTTTGTTTCATCCTCAACTTCTCATTCTCTCTCATTTCCAATCCTATATCAAATATAACATCTAACATCTTTCATATGCACCTTCTTGTCTCCTCTAAGACTGTCACTGCCCTGACAGAGGCCCTCATTACCTCAAGCCTTGACTATTGCAATAGCTTACTGCGGGGAGGGGCCTGTCACAATTCTCTTCCCTCTTCAGTCCATCCTTCACTCACATGTCAAATTGATCTTCCTAAAGTGCAGGTCTAACCTTATCACCCCCTTGTTTAATAAACTACAGTGGCTCCCCATTAAAATATCAATATAAAAAAAAGCACAATTAAACAATAGCTTGGAGAAAATAAAAATTATACCGATGGTTTTGTTGTTTTGCTTCTACTTTGAATTCAATTAAGAATCGAGTTGTATGCCTAGATTATCCTGCATGGTCACAGCATTGACATATATTAAGTCTTCACTTTGGCTTTTAAAATCCATCATAACCTGGTCTCTTTCTTTTACAGTCTTCTTACAAGTTATTCCAGCTACTCTGCTCTCCAGTGATACTGTCCTCTTTGCAGTTCCTCACACATGACAGCCCATCTCCCAGCTCCAAGTTCTTTTCCTGGCTCTCCCCTAAGCCCAGGAGTCTCTCCCTTCTGGTTGGCTGCCATCCTTCAAGTGTTAATTAAAGTCAACTTTCTTCATGAAGATTTTCCCAATCTTCCTAATTCTTAGCCTTTCCTTTGAGACTGTCCCCAATGTATTTTATTTAAACATACATGATATATAACACATACACACATCTTAGTTTACAAACTTACTAAACATGGTAGTTTACATATCATTTCCTTTATTACACTGTGAGCTCCTTGAAAGAAAGGCTATTTTTTTTTGCCTGTCTTTACATCCTTACTACTTAGCACAGTGTCTGGGACATAGTAGGCACTTACTAAATGTTTATTGATTTACACCCTACTAGGACCTCAGTTTATCCATAATATAAGACAGTTGGACAAGCTGACCTTTAAGATTTCTCTCAACTCTAAACCTGTGATCCCATGTTCTAAGTTAGGTAGCAGACCACTTTGCCTATCTGAGGCTAGGCAGAGTACCAAGTCAGCATGTCCAAAGGATGTAACACATCTGTCAGGAACTGCCTTATCCTCCACATTTACTATTTTAATTCCAACCGAGTGTTTTCACATACCCATTTATGCTTACTGGTCCTAAATAAACCATATTTGGGAAATGGTTCTTTGCTAACAAGAAGTGTGTGAAAGTCTCTTACATGAGGTATCAGGCTGAGTCTATTACCAAGACGTACATGGTGTTGCTGCTTCATGTCAGACCTGCTGTCTATTTTTGCCTTGCCCCTCAAGCAATGGCAAACATCCCGTCTCCTGTCTGAACAGGGTTTTGGACACTAACCTTGCCTTGTTCTTTGGTGTTCTGACACTTTTGGTTCTTGGCTAGCTGCTTGGTTTCTGACCCATTGCATACCTTTGGCATTTGCATATGGTCTATCTTCTCCCTGACTGTGTGACTTTCCAATTTACTGCTTTGCTTAGATTTTTCATTGCTTTATGGTTCTGGATTCCTGACAACCAGTTTGGTGGGTGACCATCCTTAGGTTAGATCTCTGTTCCTTGTGTGTTTCTGATTCTTCCATGCCCAGCTCCTGATTCTATATCTACACTTCAGCATTCCTCATGGTTCTTGAGATATTGCTAAAGAGCAAAGACTAATTGACTAGAGCAAGGAAGAATGAGTAACACTAATCATGGTACTATCTACTTTAGTCATTGTTGAGTTTAACTACTTATTTTGAATACGACATTCCTTGCTTAAAACCAATAGTGCCTCTGAGTAAATGAAAGCATTCTGTAAAACTTAATTAAAATTCCACTATTTCAGAATTGGTTATAACTACATCATGGGAATATATTAAAAATTACCTTTAATCATTAACTTTTCTTTGAAGATAGTTCTAACCTAAATCAGATTACAGGAGGGATAGTTAAATGGATTGAGAACAAACTATTTTAAACAATTTAAAATATCAATTCACTCTCAGTTAAATTTCTATTCTAAGTGGATTTCATTCTTTTCTGCTCATCAAAGCAAGGCTAACAAGATGTTTACCAGCCAGCACATTGTTGGCCTTATTTCCATGTTATTTCCTTTCATTGCATTCCACTCTATTTCATTGTTGCACAACATAATGAGAGCATAGATATGCTGAATACCAGAGCTGACTTATATTCAGATTTTCGGTAATTGGTAGTTTGTATTAAAATAGGTCGTAGGTCCTTGGAAATCCTTTATGCTAGTGGAGAGCAAACCTGCTTTTTTTTTTTTTAATAGTCCTTTTTGCTGTTGTTCAGGGATTTTTCAGTTCTATCCAACTCTTCATGACCCCATTTGAGGTTTTCTTGGCAAACATATTAGAGTGATTTGCCATTTCCTTCTCCAACTCATTTTATGGATGAAAAAACTGAGGCAAACAGGGTTAAGTGATAACCCTGTTAAGTGCCTTACCCAGGGTCACATAGCTAGTAAATGTCTGAAGCCATATTTGAATTCAGGAAGATGAGAATTCCTGACTCCTGGCCTAGGACTCTTTCTACTGAGCCACCTAGCTGCCCTGAAACAGTCCCCTAATCATGTCCATTTTAGCTCAGCCACTGGTTCTCTGTCAATAATGGGATTCATAAAGAAGATATTCATCACAGGACATGCTTCCTCGTACAGACATTTTCGCTGCTAAAAGGTTGGGTTAAAAAAAATCTTCACCCAGCGATATAGGACAGCAAGGTCGTACAGTGGATAGCATTCTGGGCCTGTAGTCAGGAAGAGTTCAAATCTAGCCTCAAATACTTAGTAGTTGTGTGACCATAAACAAATCACTTAACCTGTTTGCCTCAGTTTCCTCATCTGTAAAATGAAGATAATATTAGCACCTACTTCCAAGGATTGTTTTGAGGATCAAATAAGATAATGAGCATAAAGCGCTTAGCTCAGTGTCTGTCATATATTGTGTTATGTAAATGTTAGCTTCTTATGATATTATCAGCTATCTTAGTTTGCATTTGTGTATATGCTAAGAAACAAACAAAAAACTATATTTGTTATTTTTTTTATTTCATACATTGAAGTAGTTTCTAGTTTACTGGGAAGTGTTCACATGGGACACTGAAAAAGGTTCAAGAGACATAGTTTCTGGGTAATTTGATATTTTATTAATAAGACCAGCAGGTTTTTAATAAAAGAATGATCATATGGCCATCTCTCTTAGAACAAAGGCCGCTAATGACGGTGAGGTCACAGTTTCTATTACCTTCGAAGAGGAGGTATTTCTGAGGGCTGGCAATCAACTCAGATTAGTTAACACAAAAATAGGCGTGGGCTATAATAAAATGAAGGTGTTGAGTATGTTACTTAGGTCACTCAAAACTTGGTCAAAGAGACATCAGTTTCCCTATAACCTATCTTGATATCACCAGGCCTGGCCGAACAGACACAATGAGCAGGAATACACCCATTGGCCAATACTTAGAATTTCTTTTACTCTCTGATTAGATCTTGGCCTGGGTTAATCTTTGAGAGAGATTTCCCACACTGGTTGGTTTCTGGATGAGAAAGTAGAAAAGGGGAAAAACCATGGTACCAATACTATAATTAGTTATTAAAAATAAGAGAGAAATATTCATTTTTCACACATATGAGATTATACTATATGGGATTATGCTATATGTTTTAATTTTGTTTTAATTCTTGCTTTTACTTCTCAGCAAAGACCAGGTTCAGTCCAAATTTTTGTGTGCAAAGACCTGTTATCAATAAGACACATTGTGAAAGATACCCAACGATTATACTTTCCAACCCTAATTTTAAGTACTTTCTACTTGTTCTTTCCTATGATTGAGAATAGCCAGGGTCAGTCTTTAGCTGAAATATGTACATATTGCAGCACAAAGATGCAGATGAAAGTCTCTAAGGCATAGAAGACAGTTTCAACAATCATAACTATGGTAGTAGGTTGAAAATCAAATGAGTGAAACAGAGTTCTCTGCATTCTAAAATAATCCAGAAAATGAGAACCATTCATAAAACTGCTTGATATGCTATTCCTTATTACATATTATTTCATTAATTATTAAGTTCTAATTTCATTATGTGGCTTTTATTTTAAATATAGATTTTCTATATAAATACAAAAAAAGATTCTGTGATCTCCTTAATGTGAATATTCCCTCCAAAGACGTAGAATACGATCTAATTATGCCAGCCTGTTTTGTGTTAACTCTTCTCAAAGTCCTCACCTAAATTCACCACAAGAGATCTCCCCTATATGCTGGAGGATGTCTTCACTTTCTTTTGACTTCATGAGGATACCAGTGGAATTCACATGTTATTCAATGGTTATCTCTTACTTTCACTGTGACCAGTACATTTTTTTTAGCCATATTGTTCTCTGATGACATCCTTTTCTCTGGTTCTCCTTTATAGCTCTCTATTTGTTATATGTAAAGCCTACTGGTTCCCACCATGTACCTTTCCATTGCTCTCTGAATGATAATCCATTTTTAACTCTTCAGAGATCATAATAATGTTCCATGACTTGCAGGCAAACAACAGCACCAGTGGAATACATACATACATACATATACACGTGTGTGTGTGAAGTCTGGGATCATTAAAGGGGACTGTCAATTTCCCAAAAGAAAATAGCCTTCCACCTTCTCCAGTTAAATCCTGGATATAACTTTCTGTCTGTCCATCTGCCTGTCTATCTTTCCCCTGCCCCTCTGTGTGTGTGTGTGTTGATAAATATATACAACACACACACATATACATATATACAGATATATGTGTGTGCACACACATATGCATATACACACATATATAAACGTGTTTAATTATAGATATAAATATAGGTATAGATATAAATGAAGACACATCTACCTCTATAGCTAGTCAGACCATATATGTGCACTCATATGTGTTCACATATCCACATGTGCACATGCATGGATATAAGTGTGGACAATATATAATTATATACATTGTATTAATATGTGTATATAAAATATGTTATAGATTATGTCTATTATAGTATGTAAGTAATATAATTATTGTATTATTTTGCTATATGTTATATATGATATGTAATATATTATAATATATAATGTAGAATATAGTTACATACAAGAACATTTGCTATAATTACATATTACATAATTATTATAATATATATTCATAATACATAATTGCATATAACATTATACTATATTGCTATAAATTATATAATGTAGTTTGTATATGTGTATTTGTACACACACATATGTGTGTGTGTATGTGTGCAAATAAAATCTATAGGTTGCCCATCTAATTGCATGTAAGAATCTGGATAACAATCATTTTTAAAAAAATCTACCAGGGAGATAGCATGACATAAAGTATAACATATGAGACTTGGAGCCAGGTAGGCCTGGATTTGAATTGTGCCTCAGATACTTAATAGCTGCTAGTCATTTAACTTATTTTACCTTTAGTTTCCTCATCTCTAAAATGGGGATGACAGTACTTACCTAACAGGGTGGCTATGAAGATCAAACAAGATTCCATATTTAAGGTGCTTTGTTACCTTTAAAGTACTACATGAATACTATCTATTACTGGACAGATTTAGGAAATACCTATGTTTTCATCTTTCCTCTACTACTAGCTGTGTGATCAAGGACAAGTCACTGAATTTCTTTTTACCTAAGCCTCATCTGTACCATGGGGATCACAATAATGGTACCTACCTCACATGGTTGTTATGAGAATCAAATGTTATAATATATTTGAAGTATCTGTATATCTTAAAATACTATATGCATTTCCCTCATAACTACTTTTTTCCTGTGTGAACAGGCCAGACTCTTTTCAGAGATTAATGGATCTCATCCAGAAAGCTCTTCAGTGTTACAAGTCACCTGCAAAGAGGAGTACATAAATGGCCTCACCTTCTATAAGGAATCTCTTCATTTTCTACATTGACTATCCTCCATGACAGTGGCAAATGGCTTTGAAGAACACACATCTCTCTTTTATTTCACACCTATATAAATGATGATAGGGCACTGGAAAAAGGTTATTTCTGCTATTATATCTTTCAAGAAATTGTGCATGATTTTGATGTATGCATAGAAGATCTTTGCCTAGACTCAGTGTGGGTCACCTACCCCACAGCCCTAATAACAAAGAGGTTTTTAACCACTGCATTGGACATAGTCTATAGCTCTGAGTCCCCAGAGTAGACCACAGTCCAGCGAGAAAGTGAGGACCACAGGAAGGGACTGGCAGCAACAGGAAAGGTCCGTTCAACTTTCTCATTTTTTGTGACTATTTCCAATAAACAACGCCTCAGTTTAAAAAAAATGGGAATTCATTTTCCACTTGTCTAATCTTCCAAGTTAGTTTAAGACTTTTAAATAGTAATATTAGGCAGTTTTCAGAAAAGCTAATAAAGAGTTCAGTGCGGTGCCAATGGCAAATTCAGATCATGTCTACTCGGGGAAAAGCAACAACAACATTGCATTAGAAAATGGTCCAGTTTGTTTTGCTTTGAGCAAGCTGAAATTGTTCAGAAATTATATAGCAATGTGGCTGGAAAACAAAAAGAGAAATTATATAATATTTGGATGGAAATAGACAGAGGTTATCTAGTACTTTACTCTCATAGGAATATCTTCCTCAACAACCATGGCAGGTAGCCATTCAACCGTCATTTAAATAATTCTAGTAAGGCATTCACTAATTAATGATGTTGTTTGTCCCACTATTGGACAGCTCTAATTACCAGCTAATTCTCCTGTACAGGGAACTAGAATCTTCCCCTCTGTTACTTCTATTCACATGTCTTTGTTCGGTCTCTCAGAGGAACACAACAATCTACACCCTCCGCTATATGACATCCCTTCAAATACATGAATTAAATTATCATTTGTCCCCTTAGGCCTCTTTTCCTCCAAGGGGAAAAATAACTCCAATTCCTTCAAATCCTTTTCTCAAGGCTTCAAGACCCATAGCACTGTTATTTACCCTCCTTTGGATATTTTCTAGTTTGTCACTTTCCTATCTTCCTTAAAAAAATTCTACTTGCAGCAGAATGCAGCATTCCACATTCAGCACTCTATTGTATCACAGAGTTCAATGGGACTATTACTTGCTGAGATTTGGGGCACTATACATTTATTACATAGCCTGAGATAACGTTCAGAATGTAGCCATCTGTCACTTTTGTCTCATACTGAGTTTAGGATCACAGTATTTTACAACTAGAAAGGACGTTAGATATCCAACCTCCTCCCTTTACATAGAAGGAAGTGAAATCCTAGAAAAGCTAAGTGGTTTCCCCAAGATAACATAAGTAGTTAAGAGCAAAGTCAGGATTCGAAGCCAGGTCTTCTGGCTCTCAATCTAGCACTCTTTCCATATCATCAAAATGCCCAGACCCTCTACCTCTACACCAACTCTTACATGCATCCCCTTTTCTCCTCTGACACTGCCACCACCCTGGTGCAGCTCTCATCACCTCTTACCTGGATTATTGCAATAGCCTGCTGGCTGATTCCCCTGCCTCAATTCTTTACCCACTCAGCAGTCAATGTGATTTTCCTAAAATGTTGGTCTAAGTCACTCTTCCTATCCAAAAAGAAAAAAAAAGCCCATTTCCATTGGCTCCCTATATCCTCTAGGATCAAATATAAAATGTTTTGTTTGGCATTTAAAGCCCTTTACAACATGGCACTTTCCATGATTCCAGCCTCACCTATTGCAATCTTTTGACACTCCATTTTCTGACTTCTTTTCACTGGCTTTTCCCTTACGCTTTGGAAGTTCTCCATCTCCAACTCTGCTTCCTATTTTGTAAGGCTTCTTTCAAGACTCAAGTCAAATCACGTTTTGCAGGTCTCCCCAGTACCATCCCCAAGTACCTTCCCTCTGAAATGATACTCTCAAGATCTCTCTTAAGAACTTTGGAATTGATTGTGTCACATAGGAAACACTAGAACAGGACCACCCAGCATGGCATGTCCTCATCAAAGAAGGTGCTGTGCTCTACAAGCAAAGCAGAATTGAAGTAGCTCAAAAGTAACACAAGGTGCACACATTTAGAGAATCCACCCCAACTCTTCACATGGCCTATTTGTGGCCAACCTGCAGTAGAGCATTCTGAGCTTGTATTGGTCTGATCAGTCACAGTAACTTGACTCTAACTTAGTGATGTCATTTTGGTCCTCTTTGAGAACAAAGGAAACAACCAACCAAGCTTCCATTCACATTGTCTATATTTTATATGGACACAATGATTTGCATGTTGTCTTCCACATTAGAACATAAGCTCCTTCAGGGAAGGGACCATCTTTTTACCTCTCTTTGTCCAGTGCTTAGTTCAATGCCTGGTAAATACTAAATGCTTTATAAAAGCCTGTCACCTGTCTGATTAGCGACTATCAATTCAGATCATTGCTTGTTCTGGTACAGGTGATTCGGTTTTAACTCAAATTGAGCAGAGATGTTACTTCTGTGGTCATGTGTACCTGAAGATCACCCAGGTGCCATTTTTCTAGTGTTATTCACATTTGTTAGTGAAGACGTCATTCAAGTCATATAGAACAGAGACCAACCAAGTGAGCCAACATAGATTCAGGAGTGAGTCATTGGTCTACTGTAGACCTTTCCCAATAAAGATGTCAAGAGTTCTCCCAGGTGTAATGAGAGGCCTTTAATAATTCTGCATTCATAGCATTTCTCATCCTGAGGACCCTTTTCAAACATTGATCCATAGCATATCTAGCAAGGTAGGTAAATATGTCGTTTCTTAAAAAGGAAGAAAACTCAAGCCATATTTTGATACGATGTGCTAGTAATAGAGTATATTAAAGTGAAGATAAAACTTGAGAAATTACCTAGGAAGCATGATAATACATTTTAGGGAGGAAGAATTATTCATTTACACAGTCATTCTGCAAGCTGAGCTTGGCTTATCTCCCTCCCATTTATATCTTTTTTTTTCTTTTTAATTCTGAATGCCTTTTAACTTACCAACGATATCAGTTCTTGGCAGCTGGCATTTTCCCCCTGTGCCACCCAAGCTTTCCTTGGAGAGCTTGCCCAAAGCAGTCTTGAGGATTGGAATAAAGAGCTGGCATGTGAAGACCCAATCCCCTACCATCTCTGTGTTCTGGAACTTAATGCCCCTATGGGACCATCCAGAATTTCTGTGACTTTTTAATTTTAAGCTACCTGAAGCTCCCTTCCCCAACCACCATTCTCTACTCCTTCATGCCCATCCATGTATCCATCTCATATAATAATAACAGCTGATATTTATACAGTGTTTACTATATGCCAGGTGCCATGCTAAGGACTTTACTTGTAATTATTTGTTCATTCTATCCTCACAACAACCCTAGGAGGTAGGTGTTGTTATTGTACCCATTTTACAGATGAGGAAACTGAGGCTTAAGGCCTTAAGTGACACAACTAGCAAGTATATGAGGCTAGATTTGAATTCAGGTCTTCCTGATTCCAGGCCCAGAGTTCTATTTGCTGTACTATCTAACCTCTATATCCTTATCACTATCTTCCCTACCTTTACATGACGCCCTTGGCAACCAATGATCTATTATTAACAAACTGTCCTCTACTTGAAAAGACTATGTATATATTTACTTATATATGTACACGTTCTTTCCTGTCAATGGAATGTAGCCTTCTTGAGGGCAAGCGCTATTCATTTCCTCTTCCCCAAGTGCTTAACACAGAAACTGGCACATGACAGGGGCTTAATAAATGCCTGTAGAATTAAACTGAATTGAAAAAGTGGTTGAGAAAAGGGTACAAGAGAATTCTGGCTCCATCTCTTTACCCCTAAGGTCGCTGTAACCACAAAAGTTTCTTATAAGACTCTCACAGTACTAAGTTCTATCAGGAAGTCTCAGCCCCCACTGTGGACTCCACCAGAGAGTAGAACCAAGTAGGATTCAACCCACTTTTGAGAAAAGAAGTAGGAAACCCTCCTTACACACATCCAACATGCAAGTATTCTTTATAATGGGTCTAATGACCATAGTTCTAAAGGGAGTAGGATTATAAGAAGCCCATTGATGGACCCAGTCTTAGAGAATTTCAAGATGAGGAAAACAAGTCAAATTTCTCCCAAAGATTCTTCACCTGCAAAAGGATTTAGATGCATCTAGGTGTCATAATAGGTAAAGGGCTGGAGTTGGAGACAAGAAGATCCGGGTCCGATTCCTGCCTCTGCCACTTACTAACTGTGACTATGGACAAGTCACTTAATCTCTCTCAGCCTGAATTTCTTATATGTAAAATGGAGATAATTATAGTACATGTTTCACAAAGTTATTGTGAGGATCAAATGAAATGCACTGTGTAAAGTACTTCACAAATTTTGAAGTCCTTTATCAATGTTACCTACTATTATTTTTTAAAAGCATGAAACTTGAGATTCCCTCTCTACTAAGATGCTCTATCCACGATCAGGAAGCCCCAATTACTCTCAAAATGAAATATATTAGGGAGAAGCCATTAGTCACAGAATACATCTGTTTTTCCCCTCTCTTTTTTCTTTGTCTAGTTCTAAATAGAGGATTTTGTCTATCCAATTCCTCTCCTGTTCCTTTTTCCATCCTCTTCACTTGATTTCCTTTGCCAAGATGAAACATGATGGTGCTATTTTAAATCACCTTTTGTTTTCACAAGGGCTCCAAAACAGTTCAGTTTGTTCAAGTTTTCCATTTCTTGAAGGAGTGTCTAACAAGGCTTTCTCAGTCTATAGATTCCCTGTTCACAGATGGCTGGTTTGCTTACCAGCTGTAGTTTGATAGTTATTACAGTTAATTTACTTAGAAAATTAAGGCTTCACTCTGCCGCACAAGGGTATTTTACACTTAGCTGACAAATCTAATGCCCTTCTAATTGCACTGGCATACTCGGACTGCCATGCCTGACCTTGCTCATAAATCTCTGAGTCACAAGAGTAGGCAATACCCAGGATTTCAAAACTTCTTAACATTCTGCTTTTGGGATGACAGCATCCATCAGTCAGACGGAGAACACTACCTCTTTCTGACTAACCTCAACTTAGCAGAAGAAAGAGAGAGAAGCATTTTTAAACTTGGGAAGGTAAATTAAAACAGGCATTGACTTTTTGACGGGAAGTGATAAGCACTTTTCCAGTCTTGTATTATGAAACAAATAACCCGAACTCTCCATAGCATTTCGTTTGAGGAGGCACCAGAATGAATCCGAATGGGAATCACAAGCACACTGGAAGTAAATGCCAACATTTCCTCTCTGCCAAAATGCATTCATTTGGAATTTTTTGTAATATTTTCTTGGCAACTTCATCATGATGCTGTTTGTTTGTGATGTTTTGTTATGGAAAGTCTTAGGCACAAAAGTGGAGAGGGCAGTGATCTATATTGTATGGTTTGAAGGCTATCAAGCAAGACTTCACCATTCAAAAATGTCTCACACACAGACACATACTCCAGGTGTCACAGTGTCAGAAACTCCACAATTATAGGTCCATTCCTTTGTGGTTCTTTCTCTATAGTCTATTGATACTTTTAGGAAAGGTGCCATGTTAAGCTAATTGCAGATTTAACACTTGTTAGCTCTGTGATGGTGAACTAATCACATAAACTCTCTGTGTCTTAGTTTCCGAAAAATAGGGTTAACAATGCTTACACTCTACATATCACTGGGTTATTGGGGGAAAGTCACTTAATAAATCTTAAAGTACTACTTTGAAAAAGTGAGTTATTGTAATTTACATTAAAGTGTTACTGAATTATTAGGCTCCTTTCCTTCTAATAGGAAGCATCTTCAGCTCAGTGTGGTGGATAAAGTTGAGGGTAGGGGGTTGGAAATAGGGAAGTAAAGACCACTGAAGAAATTAATCTGAGGAAACTGAATAGTCTAATATTTTTTCCATCTTTTCATTTCTGAGCAAAGAGTAAGAGCTGTTTGTGAGTGCACAAGAAAGGAATGTGGGAATTTTCTTATGATTAAAGAAAAATACAGTTAATAAAAAAAGAGAGGGACAAGATCGATAGGCATGACTGAAGACACAGGAGATCCAAGAAGGCAATTTAATATATTCTCTCTGGGAAAATGAATGGTTTTTTTTTCCTACAAGCAAATTAAAAAACAAACAAAAAACTATTGTTAGATCACTGAGACTTAAATAGCTGAAACTTAGTCAGGAAAGTGCTTTTCTTCTAACTTGGTGATTTTATTTCTTTAATTGTTTCTGGGCTAAATCCAGGATTTCATAAGTACAACTCCCAGTGTGAAAAGGCCCTACTTAGATGCAAATCTGTAGCTTATCTGAACTTTATAATCTTAGAGAGTTGCCTAGGGTACTGCTAGGTTTGACTGGCCCAGGCTCACATAGTATGTTATCTATTGTAACACTTCCACCCAGACTTTCCTGGTTCCAAGAAAAGATCTAGCAGCTATTACAAACAGTTTTTGTATTTTCAAACATGCCCTGAAATTGAGAACTATTATGTGTATGTTTGCAATTAGTTAAATATTTGTGCTATTATTTTACTAATTATTTATTAATATATTCATTAATATTAATTAATGATCAGTTAAATATTTATACTAATTATTTTAATACTTACGTTTTTATAGGGAAAGTGTTCTTACTTAATTAGATTATACATTAGTTTATGTTCTAAGTCTGGTTGGAGGAAAGCAAACTCTGGTCATAGTTTTTAGGGAGAAACCATAAATTTATAAGTCTTAGCAAGGACTTACTTTCTATATTCATGAGTTGCAGCTACTTGTTAGGAAGGAAGTGTGACTTTAAGCCTAGGCAAAATAATAGTAATAATATTAGATAATTAATAATTAGATTAATTCTATAATAATTAGATTAATAATAATAGACTAATAGCAATAGGCAGAGGCATAGTGATCAGGTAGGGAGCAGACATAGTATTGCAATACTCTCTTCTGGTTAGATCACATCTCATACATTGTATTAAGTTCTGGGAAGCTGAAGAACATCTAGAACAGGTCAACTGGGATGTTAAATAGTCTCATGTGATCCATACCGTATGAAGATTGGCTGAAGGAAAAAGATATGCTTAGCTTGGAGAAGAGAAGTTACAGGTGAGCCATGATACAGTAGAAGTCTTCAAGTACTCAAAAGGTTATCATTTGGAAGAGGGATTAGATGGGTTTGGTTTGGTCCCAGAAGAGAGAACTAGTAGCAACTAGTAAAAGTTTAAGAGGAGTAATTTAGGCTTTATAGCTAGAAAAGCTTCCTACAATTAGAGCTGTCCAAAAGTAGAATGAATTGCCTTGGCGAGTAGTGGGTTCCTTCTTCACAACCGGAGGTCCCCAAACACAAGCTGGATCATCACTTACTGAGAAGGTTATAGGGAAGTTCTTGTTTAGATACAAGTTGGCTTTAATGTCTTTTCTGTTCCCTCCAGCTGTAAGATTCACACTTCCCAGTAGAATTGGTGTAACACCAATGTTATTTGCAGCTGCTGTGGAGGTGTAAGACCAACAACAGCAGCACACACGAGGGCTGCTAGCACAGGTTCTTTGATCTGATTTTCTAAGGAAAGCAACTTTAAGGGATTTACAATTTCTCTTTAATTAAACATACATATATCATTCACTTAGTTCAGGGGGAAAATTTAGCACCTGAACTTCAGAGAAAACACAAACAGAAATTAAAAGCAGAAATTATATAAACAGAGCAAATAGCACAAATCAGCAGACAGGGCTTCTGTCTGTCCATAGCAATACATACATAGTTACCAGAAAGAGAAGCACCAACATCTAAAGCTCCTTAACAGCTACCCAGAGTCTTGTCTGGAGAAATCACAGGAATGCTCTTCCAAAGAGTAAGCCCCCAAAGCAAAATGCTAACCTCAGAGTATATATATATATATATATATATGAGTATATATATATATATATACACACACACATATACATATGCATATACGTATATATGTTTATATGTGTGTGTGTATGTGTATATATATACGTATATATGTTTATATATGTGTATATATGTTTATATGTGTGTATATGTATATATACATACACACATATATACACACATATATATTACACTTCTTCAGGGTCAGAGGGCATCACAACCATGTGACTCAAACTCATGTGAATTAGGCTTTCTTGTGACTTAAGCAGGTTATTGAAGACTCTTGAATCAAATCAAAGGCAAGACTTAGTCAAAAGACCTTGATTGCCTTCATGCTGAGAAGAACTAGAACAAGCGTTCAAGTAAAATTCTCTTTCATCTTGACTTGAAGTTGACTTCCAAGTCTCATGGCTCTTCCTCTGTAGGCTGACTGCTCCCCACTCATACCTGGATTCACACACAGGCGAGCTGTCTGCTCCTGCACCAGGTCTCAGCTCATAAGAAATGCTCCACTCCAAGCTCCTGCCCAACAGCAGGCTCCAGGGGTTCCTGCCCACAGCTTCTGCTTCTGGGAAAAGGAAGCTTAACAGGGCAGCAATACACACCACCAACACCACCTTCTCAATTGACCTCCAAAGTCTAGATGCTCTGTTTTAACAGCTCAGTTCACTTTAACAGCTCTGAAAAGGGACTTAAGCTAAGCCTCCTTCCCATGGGCAAATCTCTGCCCTACAGCTCCACTGACCTTCAAAGTTCAGAGGCACCTTCAGCAAGTCTCTGAGATCAAAGGTCTCCTCACTTCATGATCTCCTCTCTACTCTAGAGGTCTCATCCCAGCTGTTTTAGGTTTCCTTTCAGCTCAACGCTCACAGCTCATTCTTCTTCACCTCTTCTCAACACTGGCAGCTCTCTTGACTGGCTCTCTCTCTCAGTCTTTCTTCTCAGTGCTGGTAGCTCTCTCTTGATCTCTCCTCTTCTACACTCTCTAAATGTCTGCTTCTCTCACACTCTAGGCTCCCCTTATATACAGTTCTAGCCAGTATCTCATTGGCTAGAACTCAGATCTTTTATTGGCTGAATTCATGCACATCTGATTGGCTAGAACTCTACACACATACAAGTCTCTGATTGATTAAAACTCAATGCACATTCAATCCAGCAAAAATCCCACTTTGCTTACCATTACAATTCAGTATCCATCTTTTTGGTTCAAATTCCCATCCAGAATTGCTTGGACTCAAAACCAAGGAGAAAAATGGAAAAGAGAAAGGGAAAGGGAACAAGATTTTTAAAGCACTTACTATGTACTATATATTATGTACCAGGTAGTATGCTCTTTACAAATATCTGATTTGTTTCTCACAATTACCCTTCAAGATAGGTGCTATTATAATCCCCATTTTACAGTTGTAGAATCTGAGGCAGGAAAAAGTTCTTTTTTACCCAGGGTCACACAGTTAATAAGTTTCTGAGGCTAAATTTGAACCCAGATCTTCCTGACTCCAGACCCAGCACTCCATCTAGCACTATACCAACTAGCTGCTTATGGCAGAAATTAATTGATCTCTCTCCCAAGGACAACCTATGACTTAAAATAATCAGCTACTACCTTCCCTTTCTTTACTTCTATATGCCACCAAAAGCGTGGTACAAATATACACAAAGGTAGCTCATCAACTTCTCTCCTCAATCACGTACCTATCTTTCTTTCCTAACCCCCTCACCCTCAGAACCCACAGACTAGAAGTGACTCATATCAGAAGTCATCTAGTTCAGCCCATACTTGAAAAAGAATCTTAAATATAATCCCTCAGCCGCCACTTTAAGACCTCTGGAGGAATAGGAAACCTATTACCTCCCAAGGCAGCTAATTCATATTTTCACTCTGACTGTTGTTTTTTTGTTTATTTTTTTGTTTTTTTTTTTGTTTGTGTGTTTTTCCCTTATAATGAACCCAAATCTGCCTCCCTGTAAAGTCTACCATTACTTGTAATGCTGTCTTCTGGGGAAAAGCAGAAGTCTAATCCCTTTTCCATATAATAGCCCTTCCAATACATGAAAGTAATTATTATTTCATTTTTAAGACCTCTCTGTTCTATAAAGGATATGTCAAATATCTTAGTGCAGTTTTAAGCTATTATAGCTATTTAAGCTATATATTATATTGTACTATATTCTATTATGTTTTGTTTTATTGTGATATTAATTTGTATATATCATATCATCATATCACATCATATCATATCATATCATATATATCATATATCATATCATATCATATTTAAGCTACCATAGCTTAAAATCTCATTAAGATGCTTGGGACACTCTGCATATGACTAACTCCTGCCTTAAAGAAACTTGGCCTTGATTTTTTTCTCCATTCATCAAATTATCTTCATGACAGGAATCAAGGAAAAGGGGATCCCTAGTAGGATGACCTGTCTTCATACAGAGCCATCATTGTGTTGATCTTAGTCTTCTGAGTATCAGTCATTCTGTGGCTATTTGTTGGCATCTCCATGTTGGCATCTCCATGCCACTGTGAAAAACTCCCAGATTCAATAGTGGCTGGTCCATGCCTTAGTCCATGCCTAGATTCATTAGCTATCCCCATCTTATGTTGGTAGGTTTCCCTGAGGAGTCCATCCTTAGCATAATTTTATATAGCCAATTCTCATACAGCATAGACTTGAGATTCTTTACCATGCCTGGCTGCCCTCCTCTGGATCTAATTAATGTATTTCCTAAAATGTGGTGCCAGGGACTGAATACATAATGTTTCATGCTTTACAAAATACTTTCACACATACATAGCTTTATTTGATCTGTCCTGTGGGAATAGATAATAAAATTTACATAACAGCTTTGGGCTTACAAAGGGATCTGCTTATATGATCTTAATTTTTACAACAACATACTAGGTGGATAGGTGAAATATTCTTATCCCCATTTTCTATATGGGAAACTTAAAGCTAAGTGATTGTCTGAGGTAGCAAAGTTAAGTGGCAAAGAGGGTCTCAAACCCAAGTTTTCTGGTTTCTAGTTCAATTTTCTTTCTAAAATATCATACACTTTATCTCTAGCATGGAACTATGGGCTCCCACCACTCTTTCAAGGAATAACCTGCTTTTCTGTAGGTTTGCCTTAAGAAGTGATGCTATGTAACACCATGCATTATCACATCGGCAGATTCTTGTAAGCCCTTTTCCACTTTCCATTGCTTGAGACCAAGTGAAGAATAAGTTCTTATAAAGGCCTTCCCGATCAAAACAACACCATATAAGGGTGATTGCTCTCTCCAGGAAGTGTCCAAACTCTGATGTATGGAGGAACTTGAGAATTACTCCAAGTTATTCATGTTTCAGACAATGTATTAGAATATACTTAGCAACTGAGTCTGAGAAGCAGCTCTGACTATTGCTGAAGTTTGTAAATAAAAGTCTAGAAAAGACTGGGTGGGTTAAATAGCATTATTTAAAGGGAAAATATAATCAGCTTTAATTCCTAACCTACATCAATGGTAAGCTTAATCTATGCTTGTTCTTTCCTAGTCCTTTCTCTTGTAGGCAGCCTGGCTTGTTTTATATGTCACTGCTAATAGCAGCAGATGTCCTCCCATTGCACCAGACTATCCTACTGGAATTTCTATCAGCTCACTGTCACTTGAGACTTCACATAGAACTTATGTTTCAAATTCAGAGAAGTTTGGCAGCATGCCTCACCAATCTCCAATGCAATAATCACTAAATCAGTTGATGCCTGGGTGTATCCCTGATGCTCAGTTTATTACCCAGGGGATCTGTTTCAATCATTTAGGGACTCGGGCTAGGAAATATTCAGACACTATTTTAGTTGGAGTTATGTTTTTCTCTGAAAGTCAAAATTAAGAGGTCATACTTAATTTGTTAGCTAATGGAGAATCAATAGCTTTGCTCGTACCACTTCTCTACTTTGGAATGGACTCCTTTCATTCCATATGTGAAAGTCCCTCTCTTTCTTCAAAACTTATCTCAAGTGCCCCATTCTCTACTGCCTTCTCTGACCTCTAATCTCTAAAAGTTCTCCTCCCTCTATCCTTTCGGCTGAGAACTTTACTTCATATTTCACCAAAAAAAATTGAGGTGACTTGCTAGTAGCTCCCTCTTTACCCCTGTTCTTCATCTTACCTCAGTCAGATACCTTTGAAGAATATCTCTTTCTATGCTCCTGTCTCACAAGAACTGACCCTTCTCCTTGCCAAGGAAAACCACTACATATGTACACATTATTCCATTCCATCCAATCCTCTTCATCAGACTGCTGCCTCTATAACCCCTGCCCTCTCACTAATCTTCAGTCATTCCCTGTCAACTCACTGCTTCCCTACTGCCTGAAAACATGTTCATGTCTCCATCATCCTCAAAAAACTCTTCATCTGTCCAACCCTGCCAGCTATCATCCTATATCTCTCCTCTCTTTTGTGGCTGTGTTCCTTGCAAAAGCTGTCTATAACAAGTGTCTCCATTTCCTTCCTTTCACTTTCTTCTTAACTCTTTAGTCTGGCCTCTGACTTCATCTATCAGTTGAAACTGCACTCTCAAAAGTTACTAATGATCTCTTAATTACCAAATCTAATGGCCTTTTATCAATCCTCAGCCTTCTTGACCTCTCTGCAGCCTTAATTTATGTTAATTACTCTTTTCTTGATATTCTCTTCTCTCTAAATTTTCTCTTTTTTAACATTTAATTTTTATTTTTCCCAATTGTATGTAAACAAAAATTTTAACTTTTTTTTTTCTTAATTTTGAGTTCCATTTTCTTTTTATCCCTTCTCCTCTCCCCTTCCCCCACCTTGAGAAGTAAGCAATTCAATATAAATTATATGTATGCAGTCATGCAAAACATTTCCATATTGGTTATGTTGCAAAAGAAAATGGAGATCAAATTTTTAAAAATGATAATTAAAGAAAGCTTTAAAAAGTATGCTTCAATCTGTATTTAAACTCTATCTATTCTTTCTCTAGAGGTGGATAGCACTCTTCTGTAGGTGGATGAGAGTTTTAAAATGATATTATACTCTCTGAAAATGAACCCTGGTCATCTCTATTCCTGCAATAGCTTTTCATGGTTGGATTCTTTCTCCTTTGCCTGTGTATTTTTTGTGGTAATAGCTTGATTTTTGTAATCACCTCTAGCTCTGGGATATGAGAAATGGTGCCTCTTGCCCCAGATCTTCAGTTCTCCCCTCTAGCCTGGAATCAAAACCAAACCTCCAACCTCCTGTAAGTGCCCACAGCCAGGGGCTCTCTGCCCCACTGCTTCTATACTCACCTGCATATGCTGGTTCCTTCTCGCCCCCCACCACTCTTTGTAGCATATCTGGGTCTGGCGTTCCTCATTAGCAGAGGTTCCCTCAAACTTCCTGGGCTCAAACGACCAACTCCCCTCACTATCCCAGGGTGAAAAGTTCCTGTAGCTGGGGCCAAGGCAGCCTCTCAAACCAACTAACCCTAGGACTTGCCTCTTGTTAAAATGCAACCTAGCCTGGAGGCATTGGTTCTTCTCAGGGACTAAACTTCATCCTTCCCATTTTCTCAAGTTGTCCCAGGAAGACCCCCCACTTGTATCCCTATTCTTCTTTGTTTTCACCCACACTTTGTTTGCCCTAAGGTGCTATTTTAACTCTTTTGTGGGGAAAAATCTTGAGAGTTTGGAATTTTCTGACCTACTCTACCATCTTTCCAGAATCCTCTCAAAATGATATTATAAATGAAACAACTGGTAGAGGAAAAAATAGAAAAGAAATGAGATCTATTAACGAGAGAATTGGAAAGATAATTAACAGCTTGGCACATGATGTACAAAAATCTGAGACTGAGGAATTTATTACCTTTACTCCCAGAAGGAGCCCATTCCTTTTTTTTTTTTTTTGACATTTCCAAGGATTGGGAAGCTTTTCCTTGTATCTATGAAATTGGCCTTCCTGTAACCTCTACCCCTTGCTTCTAGCTGTATGTCCTGAGGACAAGTAAAGGAAACATAATTCCTCCTCTGTATACATTGATTCTGAGTGTTCAATAGAGATATCACAAATTACTCAAATACTTAAATGAGTCTGTGATCTCATCAATTTGGGAGTGCCCTCTAATGATGTCAATTGCAATCCATCTGTATCTACCCATCCCACATTTTCAAGGAGAAATCTGTGCAAATACATGATTTTTGAGGACATAAACTATCAAAACATATTGTAGAGAATAGATATGATCCCTGAATTTAAAAGACTGGTGTGGGCTTCTTAAGTTTTATGGGGAAAAAACTGAACATTCCTACCCTTTAACTAATGTCAAGCTTGAAGTTCTCAGTCTGTAGTTTCTAAGACTTTGTCATTATGATCCTCTCCAAAAAATAAATGAGTGGTGTTCTACATATCTTCCCACCACAGTAAGCTCTTAAACATATTTTAACCCTCCCCACTTCTCTAAAAGGACTCCTTTATGACAAGAAGGAAGGGATAGTATGTATTTCCCACAAACACCTTTGCATACTCCCTATGGAGACTTGCCCTCAGTAATACTCACTCTTTGGATAACTCAGTGGCCCTTATTTGATGAAGACATTCTAACACTTTCTATTACATCCTCCTCTTTTTTCCTTGGGCTACAGAATCTTGAGACCTTATCTAAATCCATTTCTCTACAGCTAAGAGAAACTGCTGCTAAAACCAAGTTGCCACTTAAGTGCTATATTTTTAATCTCTATTTTTGCAGGTGAGGTGAATGTTTGGGATACATAAATCAGGTAATTCTTTTCTGACCCTTATCAAGTAAACAAAGACAACTCCCATGATTCTGGGATATCAGGTATAGTCTCCAAGTGATAAGGGTCACTGTTTCACCTTGAACTCCTCCCATAATGGCAAAAAGCACGTTACCTTTGAGAGTGAACAAATGTCAAAATGCCTTCAAAGTATAACTCTTAGTCTGATGATGGATGAATATAAATGGGCTTTCTGGATTCTATATATATGCCCTGTAAAAAAGGCATCATTATTACTCAGTGTCCTTCAATGAGCTCAAAGTTGACCTTCATCCCAATGCTTAAGACAGAGTCTAGCTTTTGGCAAGTGCCTAATAAAAGTTGTTTGATTTTATTTTATTTGACCTGTTTACTTCAAAAGGAACCTAATCTCAGACCCTAATGGAAGAAGGACTAAAAGACTGTTTATTTTTTTCCTTCAAACTATGAAAAGGAAATATATTAAAGCGCAAAAGCACTAACTGAGCATAGTTTAAGGTTTTCTGTGTTTCTCCATGAGTCTCATATAGAAATTGAAAAGTATTTTATTTAAAAGTTTTCAGAAACCTTGAGGGTATAAGAAACCAAATGTAACTAGGGATTTTATTCTTGGAGACAATACAAATTTCTTTCAGGATTTCATTAAAATTAAGGGTGGAGGGCAAAATGTATTAAAAGAAGGCTTTATGAATTCAAAAGCATTCAAAGACATTTGGAGTTCAGTGTCAGCATCTCCATTTCTCATTTGCTTTTTATTTTCCTCCTCAAGTTGAATGAGGTTAGTTGAAACCATGTTAGGCAGCTGCCCCACTTGATTGAATAGGTTGTTCCAAAGATACAGAGGTCTATTCTGTGTCTGCTCTGTGTCTATCAGACAATCCTAATGCAGGGGTCTTAAAATGTACTAAACTTGTTCAAGGCCAATGCCACTTTTTTGCCAATGGATTGAAAAGAGATAAAGAAAAAAATGAGGGGGGAAAGCCAAGATGTCAGCTGGAAAGCAGAGACTTGTATAAGCTCTCTGCCAAATCCCTCCAAACACCTGTAAAAATGGCTCTGAACAAATTCTAGAGCTGTGGAACCCATGAAATAACAGAGTGAAACAGATCTCCAGTCCAGGAGAGCCTGGGTGATTGCCAGGAAGGGTTTATCACACCGTGCTGGGAACGCAGTATGGCCCACTTCAAGACAGACCAGACCCAGGGTCAGCCAGCCAGAACAGGCCTTGGGGACATGAATCAGTGAGCTGTGGCAGTCATCAGACTTCTCAACCCACAAATGCCACAGAGCAAGTTAGAGGGAAACTGTGGAATCGAGTTCAGAGCAGTCCGATCACCAGCTCTGGGGGTGGTGGAGGTGGTGGAGGTGGTACAGCAGTGGCAGCGGCAGTAGCAGGAAACACCTGAGGCTGCTTCCAGAGCTAGAGTGTCAGCTGCTTCCTGAGTCCCTGGCTCACATGGTGGGAGGAATCTAGCAGCAGATCAGAATGGGAGTACAAGGAGTGCTTTGTGGGCACAAAGGCAGATTCTCTTGCTGCGCCCTGTTTAGATCTGTATTGTGGTCCTGGTTGGCAGTTCTTGGGGGAGGAGGAGCACTGTGGTGACAGAGCCTGAGGTGATGGTGGAGTAGAAGTAGCTCTGAAAACAGCAGTGCTTTGACCCTAAAGTTTGGGACAAAGTACTCTCTACTCCACAAGCAGTCATATCCTGACGAAAAGCCCAAGGGTCAAGTAGTTGGCTGGGGACATGAATAGGCAGCAAAAATGAACTCAGACTCAAAGGCAGACTCAAACTCAATTTCTAGATTCCTTTTTTGTTGACAAAGAAGATCTAAACATCCAGCCAGAAGAAGTCAACAAAATCAAAGAGCCTACATCAAAAGCCTCCAAGAAAAATATGAATTGGTCTCAGGCCATGGAAGAGCTCAAATAGGATTTGGAAAAGCAAGTAAGACAAGTAGAGGAAAAATTGGGACAAGAAATGAGAGGGATGTGAGAAAACCATGAAAAACAAATCAATGACTTGCTAAAGGAGACCCAAAAAAATACTGAAGAAAATAACACCTTAAAAAATAGACTAATTCAAATGGCAAAAGAGCTCCAAAAAGCCAATAAGGAAAAGAATGCCTTGAAAGGCAGAATTATCCAAATGGAAAAGGAGGTCCAAAAGACCACTGAAGAAAATACCACCTTAAAAATTAGATTGGAGCAAGTAGAAGCTAGTGATTTTATGAGAAATCAAGATATTATAACACAGAACCAAAGGAATGAAAAAATGGAAGACAATGTGAAATATCTCATTGGAAAAACCACTGACCTGGAGAATAGATCCAGGAGAGGTAATTTAAAAATTATTGGACTACCTGAAAGCCATGAAC